>NW_026847660.1:2990128-3039407 GCF_025583915.1 Anolis sagrei ordinatus | reverse complement strand
TGTATATGTATATTGTGTATATGTGTGCGCTTGTCTGTATGCATATTTGTGTTTATATATGTGTGCATGTATGTGTGCATGTGTATATTTGTGTGTGCTTGGGTATATATATATATACATATGTGTATATATGTGTGCATGTGTATGTGTATATGAGTGTAAGTGTATACAAAACACACACACACTAGCCATCCCCTGCCACGTGTTGCTGTGGCCCAGTCTGTGTATATGTATTTTGTGTATATATTTGTGTATATGTGTGTTTGCGCATATATATGTGGTTTTGCACATGCGTTGTAATTTTTTTTTTTAATTTTAGGCTTTTAAAGTCTCTTCTTCTGTGTATCCCAGTGTTTTTAGGAGTGACGGTCACTCATTGGCCTGATAGGTGTCTTGTGTCCAAATTTTGTGTCAATTCATCCAGTGGTTTTTGAGTTATGCTAATCCCACAAACGAACATTACATTTTTATTTATATAGATAAAGAAAAACTTCCAAAGGACTGCTGCTGGTTACTCTGCTGTACATTTATGAGGAGGGTCTTGCCCAACAGCGATGTCAGCTATTGTCCAAATCAGGCCTATTATGCTAAACCAGCTGAATCCATGTTTCGGCAGATTTGGGAAGCCCCGATGCCATAGTAAGTCACCTCTCGCCATTCCGCTTGGCTGGGAAGGGGGCCTCGTGCCACTCACCCAATCCGTTCTCACTGACAGACACGCTGTCAGAATCCAGGGCCCCGTCCATCATGGTAGCATCCTCATCCGTACGGCGTCGGCGGGATCGGCGTCGGCGGTTACTGACCGGCTGCGATTCGCTGGCGTCCGTGTCGGCAGTCTGGTCCGTCTCGGTGTTGTCCAGCAGGCTGTAGGGGTTGCTGTCGGGGTCCTTCAAGACTGCGAGGGGAGAGAGGAGGTGGGCTTTGGGTCTGTCAGGTTTAAGGGGGCTCCCTAGCTCTGGTCAAGCTGCTCCCTAGCTCTGGTCAAGCTCCCTCAATCCTGCTGCAGCAGGATTGAGGGAGACAGGGATACTGAACAGAAGGAATAGGACGGAAGGGGTGCAGCTGGGACCTCATGAAGGGAGCATGTGGGGCCTCATCTCTTTCTCTGAGTTTTTGACAAGATTTTGGGGACATGGTCCCACTTGAAATAAGGAAAGAAACTGAACTATTCTGCCATGCCTTTGGGGATCTACTCAGAATGCTGAGGGCACTTTTTTCAGAGGTCACTGGCAGTGGGGCCAGGGCCACCTTGCTTGGTGTTTGCAAAAAGCAGCTTGAGACCGACACAAAAAGCAGTGAATGGGGGGCTCTTCCCTCTCGGTGACCCCAGAAACCAGGTCCTGGTACCTGAACTGATTGAGGAGGAGTTGTACTTGCTGCTGCTGTTCCCTCGAGGGGCTGGAGGGGGCCCCCGGCCGCGCCCCACTCCCGGCCGCCTGCGGTTGTCTTCCAGGCGCGAGTCGCGGTCGCTGGGCAGCGGGGTCTCATACTCCTCCCTCTTCTCCGACTCGGTCTCGGAAGCATTGGACATGTCAGAGTTGGTGGCTGAGTGAGGAAAAAGGAGCGTGAGAGGAGCTGCCTTCCTGATCCAGTGAGCTGGCCATGATCCTTCCTCCTTTTTCCTCCTTCCCATGAGGTCAGGAACCATTCCTCAGCTCATGCGTTCAAAGTGAAGATACATCAATACTTGTAGACACAGCAACTGAGGACAGAGGGAATCCTGCAGTGTACCCACTGCTGTCTCGGTTTCACCTCTGTTTCCTAGATCTATATAGTTCAAGGTGTTTTGCTTCCTACCTGCATGGAGAGGTCACTTCCATCTCCTTCTCAAAAGTCCTAATAGTGTGCTGTGCGCCCCATCTCTACCTGAAAACTCTATCCCAGTTATATCCTACTTTGCCCATGTCCAGCATTATTTTTTAAATTTTAAATTATTGCATTTGGCCCAGCCATAGGTTTTTACTGTTTGTTGTTATTGTTACTGTTTATTGTTTACTTTTGTTTATGAGATTTAGTTTAACTGTTGTATTGATTCTTTTCTTATTGCTTTTATTGTTGATGTACTTTGGGCTGGGCCTCATGTAAGCCGCACCGAGTCCCTTGGGGAGATGGTAGCGGGGTATAAATAAAGTTTTATTATTATTATTATTATTATTATTATTATACATATATTATATTGTTTTATATTAATTTTATGTCTATTAGTAATACTAGCTTGGGGTCACAATACAAAGAGACGAAATATGTATTGTCAAAGGCTTTCATGGCCGGAATCACTCAGTTCGTGTGGGTTTTTTCGGGCTATATGGCCATGTTCTAGAGGCATTTCTCCTGACGTTTCGCCTGCATCTATGGCAAGCATCCTCAGAGGTAGTGAGGTCTGTTGGAACTAGGAAAATGGGTTTATATATCTGTGGAATGACCAGGGTGGGACAAAGACTCTTGTCTGCTGGAGCTAGGTGTGAATGTTTCAACTGACCACCTTAATTAGCATTTGATGGCCTGGCAGTGCCTGGGGCAATCTTTTGTTGAGAGGTGATTAGATGTCCCTGATTGTTTCCTCTCTGTTGTTTTGCTGTTGTAATTTTAGAGTTTTTTGTAGTACTGGTAGCCAGATTTTGTTCATTCTCTGTGTAGTCTGACATGGTGGTTGTTAGAATGGTCCACCTTTTCTGTGTTCTCCAATGGACCTCTGGGTGGATCTTTGTCTTGACTCTTGTGGTTTCTTCTCGGTCTCGCAGCAAACAAGGACATCTAATCACCTCTCAACAAAAGATTGCCCCAGGCACTGCCTAGGCCATCAAATGCTAATCAAGGTGGTCAGTTGAAACATTCACACCTAGCTCCAGCAGACAAGAGTCCTTTGTCCCACCCTGGTCATTCCACAGATATATAAACCCTTTTTCCTAGTTCCAACAGACCTCACTACGTCTGAGGATGCTTGCCATAGATGCAGGTGAAACGTCAGGAGAAAATACCTCTAGAACATGGCCATATAGCTTGAAAAACCCACAATAACCCAATAATAATAATAATAATAATAATAATAATTATTATTATTATTAATATTATTATTATTATTATTATTATTTATACCCTGCCACAATCTTCCCAACAGGAACTCGGGGCGGCTAACATGAGGCCAGGCCCAAAATTATAACAAAACAAATAAAAATATACCAAATAAATACAAACAAGCAAAATACCATTAAAATAAACACATAATGAAATAAAATAGAGCCAGCATTAGAGACTCTTCCACCCAAAAAGTTACATAACTTTCTTTTGTCTATCTCAGACATGGACAACTTCGCCCATCCAGGTGTTTTGGACTTTAACTCTCACAATTCCAACAGCCGTGAGAGCTGAAGTCTAAAACACCTGAAGAGCCAAAGTTTGCCCATGCCTAGTCTATCTCTCATCTTAGAAGAATAAAAGTTAAGTTTTTGTACATTTTCTAAAACTTACCAGGGCATCCTAGATATTTCCTCTCCAGGTTCCTACCATATATAGCACGGATTACACTCCACACTGCTCTGATATAGAAACCAAATATTCTTGCCTACCGCCCGCTCGCTCCTGACCCGCTCACCGTAGCCTGAGTTGGGGGGCCTGCGCCCCCGTCCGCGCCCTCCGTAGCTGCCTCCATACGTCCGGGTGCCGTGCAAAGAGGAGGAGGTGCTCTCGTCGGTGGTGTAACCACTGCCGCGCTCCTTGTCGGAGCGGTTGGAGAGCGGCCGGAAGCCCAGCCCAATCTGGCGCAGCTGCTCATCAATCTGCAGCCGCTCCAGGCGCAGCTGCTCCACTTCCTGGGAGGAAGACAGGAACCATACACTCAAAGAATTGTAGAGTTGGAGGAGAGACTTCCCCAAAGGGCCATCCAGTCCAACCTCTGCTTAAAAACATCCAGAGGAAGAGACTCCACTGGACTCCAAGGCACAAACTCCATCCCTGTGTCATCCTGTTTTTAGTATCTTAGTTTTTATCTTGCACATGCGGCCCGCTCATTGTTATTTTATTTTATATGATTTTGCTTTATTGTTTTTTGTACTCATATATTGTATGTATTTTACTGTGTTGTTATTGTGTTTTGGTTTTATTTTATTGTAATATGCTGTTGGGCTTCGCCTCATGTAAGATGCCTCGAGTCCCCATTGGTGGCAGGGTATTAAATAATAATAAAAATAAAAATAATAATAAAAATAATAATAATAATAATTGCAGGATATAATTGCAGGCTTCCTCAAGAGTTCATATGGTATGGGACTCAATAAACCTTTCTGCTGGTAATGGTGCAGCTGTAGCAGGTAATAATAATAATAAAATAATAATAATAATACTTTATTTATATTCCACCCTTCTCACCCCAAAGAGGACTCAGGGCAGATCACAGCACACTTGCACAGCAAATATTCAGTGCTGCTTTTGTATAGACAATACAGAGACAGACAGAACAGAAAGGAGGTGTTGTTGACTCAGTGTGCAGCCCAAATAAGAGAAGCCTAGCCCTTCTACTGATGGTGCCCAGCATCACCCCAGAGCCAAAGAACTGAGCCTCCAAACATTTTGGACCCAGATTTATACCAGTTGGGGATCCAGTTCTGGAACAGGATGCCCCCCAGTCCACCTCCCAGATCAAGGCCAACGGAAGGAGGGCTCCCAAGGATTCTTCCCACAGCAAAGAAGCAAACAAAGGCCTCACCTGAAGGTAGGATAGGTGGTACTCCAGCAGGGCCTGCGCGTTGCTGATATTCTCTCGCGTTCCCACAAAGATGAAGGGGACCATCCCCTGTAAAAGGGAAAGACACATTGGCAATGGAAGTGGCACCAGACAACTTTTCTTCAGAAGACACCAAAGCAGTCATATTTACAATAAATTGCCCACCCAAACCTTTGTTGTGCAATTATGAGGCATCCATTGCAGACCAATCAACAGGATGCTGCTCCTCATTCTCCCAAAACTAGAGCAGGAGCAAGTGCATAGGCACAGGGCCAGTTTGACAGAGAAGCCCCATGGCATTTGAATATGGTATAATAGTTAATATTTTATCAGAAATTTAGCTTTTTGCTTGTTTTTATTATTTATTATTATTTACAGTATTTATATTCCACCCTTCTCACCCCACAGGGGACTCAGGGAGCATCACAATGCACACAGACATGGCAAACATTCAATGCCATAAACACACAACATATACAGACAGACACACAGAGGCTATTTAACTTTCTAGCTTCATGAGGGTATGCTTTTTGAATTCCGGCCACCGGGGGTGCTATTGCTTCACTATCCACTTGTGACACTAATGGAGTACTTCCTCATTCTTTGCATGCTGCTGGAGAGTGTTTTATGGCGTCATAAATTAGTTAAATTATCCTCCTTGCATAAGCGATACCTAAATTTCCTACTTGACAGATGCAACAGTCTTTCAGGATGCAAAGAATGACAGCAAGCTAGACAAATGGGTGGAAGTGTTGCACTCCAGAACAGGAAATAGCCCCTCTGACTATAAACACACCACACGTTGAATGAAGGAACAATCCTTTTTATTAAAGCTTAGCAAAAAAAAAAAGCCAGTAGAAATAAATGCTTGTAAAAGATAGATAAGATTCCAAAAAGCAATACGGCATTTAAAGGCAGCAAGAAGACACAGTGTCCAAACGTAGCAGTCAAAAGCAATGTTCAAAAAGCATAAAATATAATCCAAGGCACTGATTGTCCAGATAGGAATCAACCAAGAAGCAAGGACAGACCAGACGCTGCTAGTCAAGTTGAAAGGCTAGAATAAACCATGAAGACGAAGATCACTTGAACAGGAATTCCATGAGGTTTGTGCTTGGTTTCCAAATGATGCCTGATCTGACAAGATTTTCTACAGGCAAGCCTTAAATCCCAAAAACTGGTTTCATTTTCCCCCAGTCTTTGACTTTAATTGATGAATTCTTTCGGATCTACGTAAACACTGGGCCTCTTGTCGATTCTGGTTAATCTCCAGCCGCTGATTCTGCTTATCTGACTCCTCATTAACTTTAGCAGGTGTCTGACTGTTTTCCAAACTAGAATCTGGAGAGCTCACAGACGGAGGGAGTAAACCTTCCTCCCAAGGCCTGACAAAAACATTCTCATGAGAATCTGCCCTTTGCACCGAAGCCTCTCTGTCAGTGTCTGTATGAAACTAATTGACCAAAGTGTCTACATCTTGCACCTCAGAGTCGGTCCCAGAATCCCCCACATCAGAAGCAACAGGGGACTGATTTCCCTCCTCATTACCCACATCAGACACAGAAACATCAGGAGACTGAAACACATTCACAGGTTCAAGCGCAGGCTGAGTCCCAACAGGAAGCTCACTCCGACCTGGGCTGGCTTCAAACTCATGACCTCTCGGTCAGTAGTGATTTTAATGCAGCTGATTCCCAACCAGCTGTGCCACAACCTGGTCCTGTTTTTGCATTTGTAAACCACTTGGGAGACCAGGCCTGACTGGACTCTCACCCAAGGAGGAAGAAAAGCAATCTTAAGCTCCTAATTGATGGTTTTTTGAACCTGGCCACTGATCCTTTGCCCAGGCAACTAAAGGAAATGCACTTGAGACAGAGAAGAGAAGATGACAAATATGGACATGTTATGTGTGGGGAAGATGGGACTTGAAGGTGGGGTTTCTTGACATCTGGGGCAGCGAGAGACAGGACAAACCCCTCTCCAAAGTGGGAAAGGCAAAGGCAGGTAAAAGGCTCCTCCCTCCAGCCCCACTGACCTCTTCCCGGGGGTTCTTCTTGTCGTTGTCGCCTTCCACTCGCACTCGGACCACCCCGGACTTGTCCACAATCTCCTGGATGACCTTCCCATTCTTGCCGATCACCTTCCCTGGAGCAAAAAGCAAGGGAGGCAGCTGAGGAGTGGCACGCGCATGACTCCAGAGTGAGCATGGGCCAACTTTGGCCCTCCGGGTGTTTTGGACTTCAACTCCCACCATTCCTAACAGCCTCAGGCCCTTTCCTTTTCCCCCTCAGCCGCTTAAGCCAAAGTTGTCCCATGCCTGCTCCGGAGAGACAAACTGAGGAGACCCACACTTTTTGAGGCAATGATGAGGGAAGGAAGGGAGGAAGAAATCAAATGGAGGTCACTCACCGACCAGGTTCCGGGGGACTTGGACCGAGTCTTCAGAGAATTCCAAGAAACTCCTGGCCTGTTTGCAGGCTTCTGGGGTCTGCAGGGAGAAGAAGGGTGAGGCATGTGGCAAGCAGTCTCACGGCATAGGGTTGACTCTTAAGGGTGCAAAGTGCTCTTTATGGCAAAAACTGGATCATGGAGCTGGAAGGAGGACCTCAACATGGTGCCAACTCCATTCCATCTGCTCAAGGGATCCCTGAGAAGTGGCTTCTAAACTTAAATGTTTACAGTCCTCCAAGGAAGGAGAGTTGGCCATCCAAGGCAGGTATCCTGAACACTATCATGCTTCTCTTACTGACATGAAATTCAACCTAATGTTTATTCCCATCTCTTTCTTTGAGCTTTGCATCTATTGGTTCAAGTTCTAATTCTGGAGCAGCTAAGAAGCAGTTTCATAGATTCATAGAGTTGGAAGAGACCACATGGGCCATCTATGTCAGGAATATTACAAATTAACTGGGTATTTTTGATTACATAAGTGTGTCAGGCATTGAAAGAGTAGGCCAAAGCCTGTTAGAGTCAATGGGCCAAAGCTAGTGTCATCCTGAGGAGAGTGAGTAGGCCGGAGCCTGTTAAGATTTAATGGGCCAAAGCTTGCCTGAGGAGTGTGAGGTAAATCTCTGTGTGAGAGAAGCCTCATGTAGGAAGGCTCCAGTGTGAATGCTGCTGTGTGTAAAGCTACTATACATTTGTTTATCTGCATTGTCTGTATTATGGAAACCTTGTTCTTGTGAATAGTGCAACCATATTATTTTGCTATAAAGATTCCCACCCTTTTCACAGGGCTCAGAGTTTGAGAAGAAGTCTGACGGCCATCTTGGCGATCTTTCGCCCTGGTCTTTTTTGCCTTCTTTTTTGGCGGGCCCTCCAATTGCTTGGCTGGCTGCACAGGTAAGTTCATAAATTCCCTGAGGACCCTGAAGGGTCCAAGAGGTGCTTAGGGGGAGCTGAGGGCAAAAGAGCATGCTCGTATAAGGCGCTTTTAGCCTGGACTCCTGATTTTTTCTTGTCTGCGGCGTAAACGCCTGACAGACTGAACAAGCTTGGGACAAATGTCCCTCCCCAAGGTAAAGAAGGCACAGAGAGTGCCCATCATTGTCCGGAAAGTTAATGGGGCAATTGGCACAACATTTAAAGGGGGGGGGGCCCTGCTCTCGGTCCCACCGGCCTCACAAGCGCGGCTGGTGGTGACGAGGGACAGGGCCTTCTCGGTAGTGGCCCCTCGGCTCTGGAACTCTCTCCCACTGGAGATCAGAACTGCCCCTTCCATCTTGACGTTCAGAAAACAGGTGAAAACTTGGCTATGGAGATTGGCTTTCGATGAGTGAGTCAATATTCTGCGATAGGGATGGATGACGACGAATGACAAGCAACGATTTTATTGTGACGACTGATGATTGTAATTATGTGTTTGCATTTTTCTATTTTAATGTTTTAGTTTAATATGTAATATGGTGTTTTTAATGACTGTTTGTAATATTACTGTTGGAAACCGGCCTGAGTCCCTCGAAAGAGGAGAGAAGACCGGTATACAAAATTGCTAAATGAATAAATAAATTAATTAATTAATTAAAGGAGGTGGAAGCCAAAATGTCGGATACACCAAGGGTAAATACTTAGACCAGTCCAAAGGCAGTCTGAATAAAGGAATGGAGAAAACAGAGGCAGTCAGGCAGTCCGAGCCAAAGCACAATGAAGTATTCGAGAAGCTAGCCCAAATGAAGGATCTCTAGCTGCTGCTGAGACGGCGGATGAAGAGAACTGGAGGCAGTAACTTCTCCCACTGGCTATATATACTCACAAGGGGAGTGGGCGGGGCTACTGCCAAAATGTTTAATAAAGTGTCTAGACCAGTGGTTCTCAACCTGGGGGTCCCCAGGTGTTTTGGCCGACAACTCCAAGAAATCCCAGCCAGTTTACCAGCTTTACCAGAGTTGAAGGCCAAAACATCTGGGGACCCACAGGTTGAGAACCACTGGTCTAGAAGGTTCCGAAGCTGTTCTGCGCAGGCGCAGAAAGTACCATATGTGCAATTCACAGGGACCACGATGGGGAATATTTTGCTATAAAGAAAAGCCACCTAAGGAAGAGATAACATTGGTCTCTGTGTTTTTGTTCTTTTTTCACTTTGGGCTATGAGTGCTGGGTCACGCTGCTGCTAAGTTACTCTGCTGTACATTTATGAGGAAGGTCTTTTGTTAAGAAGCCCACTCGTCCAATAATCTACTCCAACCCTCTGCCATGTAGGAAAAACACTATCAAAGTACCCTTGACAGGTGGCCATCCAGCCTCTGTTTCAAAGCCTCCAAAGTAGGAGCTTCCACCACACTCCAAAGCTGAGAGTTCCCCTGCTGAACAGCTCTTACAGTCCGAGCCCTACTTTCCAGGGAAGCAGAAAGGAAGCCCCCTCCCTCTTCCTTATGACATCTTTCCACATATTTACACATAGCTATAGTCTCCCCTCAACCTTCTCTTCCACAGGCTAAACACCCGATATCCCTTCAGATCTGTCATTTCTCAGTCTTTGCACAGCGGGAGGGCTGTGCAGGAGAGCCTGCTCCAAGTATCTGCTTCCCTTCGCCCCGCTCCTCGCCCCTTCTTTGATTGTGTATTTTTACATGGCAGAATGGGGTTGTTGTGGCCTTTTCTCTTCCAACTCCTCCTCTCTGCAGCCCCAGCTACAGTCAGGCCACTGGAGCCCCACAACAGTGGGATAACACTGGCTCCTCGGTGCCACCCCACTGTCCCAAGTGGAGGGAATGCTAACCGCCCCTTCTCTCAGGAGCCTTTGGGCCTTACCTCTCCATAGATGCGGAAGGTGCAGGTCTCCTCGTCCAACTCGATGGCGGTGACGCCGAGGACTTTGCGGGCCTGCTGGATGTTGGCCCCGTGGGTGCCGATGGCCAGTCCCATCAAGTCCTCGCGCACCGTGAACTCCTCCTGGAAGGCCGACGCCAGCTGCTTACTTGTCTGGGAGAAGAGGCAGGGTGATACGGAGGAAGACAGGAACCCACCCTCTTGCAAGCACACCTTGGGAGCCCCTTCCCCATCATCCACAGCCTCCAAGAGGAAGGCGGCCCACGCCTGAAGGACAGGCAACGAGGCCAAGCAGCTTTCTTTCAGGGCCCTTTCCTTAAAAGGTTGCTGGGGACAGTGCACATCAAACTGGGCCTGCTTTGCCTGGTGCTGTAGTTGAAACCCACAGAACACAGCCTCAAGTGGGAAGTTTTTTGAAACGCAAAGGTCTGTTGCATCAGATAAATGCTGGGCAGGCTCCAATATTCCACTTTAGAGCACGATCTGGCCAGTATGAGAATGTCATAAACTATTTAAGTCATGCATAAGCAAACTTCAGTCCTTCTGGGTGTTTTGAATTTCAACTCCCACAATTCCTAAGAGTTCAAAACACCCGGAAGGCCAAAAATAAGCTCTTTCGTTTCCTCTGTAGCTCATCTTCTCTATCTCTCTGAACTGGCTTAGAGTCCAAGCAATCCTGCTTTCCAGGATCCTTTTAGGGAACTCCAAGACAAACTCTGTGCTGCTCTTACCTCCAAGTGCTTGTTGGCTTCCTCGTTCCGGGACATCAGCATCAGCTTGGTCCGGATGCTGCGCAGGTGCATGTCTCCCAAGAGAGACGCCCTCTTGACCGTGGATTCGTTTGTGGACTGCGATAAAAACAGAAAAAAACAGTACTAAGATGCCTGTGCTTTAGTAGCAAAACAAAAGAAGGCAAGCAGCACACAGCCCTGAGATGTTCCACAAAGGAAAAATATGGTCGCAGCTCATGGACCAGTTTCCCCACTCTGGAAAGATTCACAAGTGTGTTGGGCAAGCACGCAGCCTCTTGAGAACGTGAAAAACCCACACAGCCCTTGAAAAACAAGGGCAGGATTTTCAAGGAGTTCTACTGTTCCAAGTGAGCATCAAACTGCCATTTGGGATTGAGCCTCTAGAGGGGGGCAGAGAGCTACATTTCCCAAGCAGCCCTTGCATAGAGGCAACAAGGCCAACTTTCCATCATACAGGGTTGCTGGGAGTTTTCTGGGTTGTCTGGCCATGTTCCACAAGAATTCTCTTCTGAGGTTTGTCCCACATCTATGGCAGGCATCCTCAGAGATTGTGAGGGCTGTTGGAAATGAGAGACATCTGTGGAATAATGTCCAGGATGGAAGAAAGAACTCTGGTCTGCTTGAGGCAGGTGTGAATGTTGCACACGTGCCCCAAACCTCTAACAAACGGACAAATGTCAGCGTGCTGGAAGAAGCAAAGACCACCAGCACTGAAGCAATGCTCCCCTGCCATCAACTCCGCTGGACTGGCCACATTGTCCGAAAGCCTAACCACCGTCTCCCAAATCAGTTACTCTACTCCAAACTCAAGAACGGAAAACGGAATGTCGGTGGGCAGGAAAAGAGATGGGCTCAAAGACAACCTTAAAAACTCTGGCATAGACACTGAGAACTGGGAAGCCCTGGCCCTTGAGCGCTCCAGCTGGAGGTCAGCTTTGACCAGCAGTGCTGCAGAATTTGAAGAGGCACCAATGGAGGGTGAAAGAGAGAAACATGCCAAGAGGAAGGCGCATCAAGCCAACTCCAACTGGGACCGCCTTCCACCTGGAAACCAATGCCCTCACTGTGGGAGAACATGCAGGTCAAGAATAGGGCTCCACATAAAAAAAAACAGATGAACATGATGTAATTATGAGAAGACGGAGAGACTAATTGCAATTAACATGCAAGAGATCAATCTCCCGGACAGGAAAATAATTTGGAAGCCAATAAGAAGATTTTATTTTTATTTTTCCAATTTTTATTTTTCCCTTTTTTTTCCTTTTTCTTTTCAACAAACTTTTTTCCCCTCTTTTTTTCTTTTTCTCTTTTTTACCCCTTTTTTTTATATTTCCTTTCCCCCCAGCCCTGACACTCCAAACTCTATTAGTAGGGAAACTTCCATACCCCCTTAACCACAGTAAACTTCTTCCTCTTTCCTACCAGTTAAACTTTCCTACTCCCTATTCCCTCCCCCTTTCTTTTCCTCCTCTTTTTTATTTTTCTTTTCTCTTTTTTGCCCCCTAAAAATTCAATTAAAATTACTTTTTAAAAAAGAATAGGGCTCCACAGTCACCTATGGACTCACTGCCAGGACACCGACCTTGGGGGGCAATCTTATTCAGACAACGAGGGATTGCCTAAGTATACTCTCCAAAGGGGAGAGATGGATGCTTACCAGGATGATGAGCTCGCTGTTGGTGGGGCTGAGGAAGATGCAGTTGGCGCCCACGGCTTTCTTGAATTCTTTGTGCACATTTTCATTTGAGCAGCTGCAGAGTAGAAACAGGAAGAGCAGAAGCTGTTTACAGGCATGCGCAAACTTGGGCCCTCCAGGTATTTTGGACTTCAACTCCCACAATTCCTAACAGCCGGTAGGCTGTTAGGAATTGTGGGAGTTGAAGTCCAAAATACCCGGAGGGACCACGTTTGCGTTCTCTGGGGCTAACACAGCAAATAATAAATTAGCTGCAAGCAAGTTAAGTACATACTTGATACATAAACTACCATTCTAACTTGATTTGGAGAGAAATCGAGGAGGTAAGAAACTCTCAACTCTGCTCTCGATCTCATATTGTGACTGTGTTTTAAGGCAGAAAGCTTTTTTGTTTAGGGGTTCCTGCTTCTTCATCTTGCACCAGTTTGAATCTCAGCCCTGGCAGAGGAGTGGGGCATGAGTCAAGGGATTCCCGCAGGGCGACACTCACGCCTCTTTGAGGTCTTCCGGCACAGCGATGGTGACTTTGAAGAAGCTGCACTTGGTGGCCACTTTGCAGGGGTTGACGGGTCGCAGCCGCTCCAGCGTGACGATTTCGTTGTAGACGGCGTCGCAAGCGGCATATTCGATGACGTAGAACTAGGAGGGAGAAGGCAAGGGGGAGAGAGGTGCTCAGAACCACCCCAAGGCCCCCGTGGAGCTCCAGAGGTGGGCATTTGCAGGGACAGGATCTGACTTGAATGAAAGTGAAGGCAGATCTGGCCGGGGTGGTCCACGCCTTGGTCACCTCTAGAATGGATTACTGCAATGCGCTCTACGTGGGGCTGCCCTTGAAGACGGCTCGGAAACTTCAATTGGTCCAGCGGGCAGCAGCCAGGATGCTAACCGGGGCTCATTATCAAGAGAGGTCTACCCCTCTGTTTAAGGAGCTCCACTGGCTGCCATTTATTTTCCGAGCCCAATTCAAGGTGCAGGTGCTCACCTACAAAGCCCTGAACGGTTTGGGACCACCCTACCTGCGTGACCGCATCTCCATCTACGAACCCACACGCTCACTTCGATCATCTGGGGAGGCCCTGCTCGTGATCCCACCCACGTCGCAAGCGCGCTTGGTGGGGACACGGGACAGGGCCTTCTCTGTGGCGGCCCCCCGACTTTGGAATGCCCTTCCAAAAGATCTCCGACAGGCCCCTACTTTAGCAGTTTTCAGAAGGAACCTAAAAACCTGGCTGTTCCGATGTGCCTTCTCAGATTAGGAATCCCCCATCCCAAGTCCTAGAAGCACTTTAGCACAACCGATGTTACTGCACACCACACCTCTAATCCTACGTTCCTCCTGCCATTTCAGCACTTTAACCCCTGTACCCCATTGCGCCGGCCGAACCAGTTTTAATAGTGTCTTGATGTAGTTATTGTTGTTATTTTGCTTAATTGTTTTGATTTGCTTTGTTTATTATTGTGTTATGTTTTTATTGTATTGTGTTTTGAGGCTTCGGCCTGTGTAAGCCGCATCAAGTCCTGCGGGAGATGCTAGCGGGGTACAAATAAAGTTAATAATAAATAATAATAATAATAAAGCCCCCCTCTGGCTTGGCTCACTCCGTCCGAAAACTTACATCTCCTTTCATCATCCGGACCCTGGCCAGCCACCAGCCGCAGGGCTCCTGTTCGTTGGCGCGGGAATAAACCTGAGGAAGGGAAAAAGCATATTTGGGTCTGCCAGGTTCCGGGTCCCGAAGGCCTCCCACCTCCCTCTCAGAGCAAAGGGACCCCGATCCAGCGGCTCACCTCCACCTCATCCCCTTCCGAGATCTCCTTGCTGTAGTCCGCAGGGGGAGGGAGCCGGACATCTCCAAAGGGGATCTGCCTCTCGGGCTGCCAGCTAAGAAAGCAGAGGGAGAGATTCCAGGTGAGACAAGGAGGGCAGACAGGCCCAAAGGGAAGGCAATAATAATAATAATAATCACATCCTCAGCTGCTGCAAGAAGATCGCGCAGACAGACTCCAAGCAGAGGCATAACACCATTGCTCAGATGATTCATTGGAACTTGTGTCCCAAACACCATCTGCCTGCGACAAAGAACTGGTGGGATCACAAGCCAGAAAAAGTAACAGAGAATGAACACGGCAAACAGTCATACCTGGCGTTTACCTAAGGTGCATCTATACCAGGGGGGAAAGGAAGGGGCCTGAGGCTGTTAGGAATTGTGGGAGTTGGAGTCCAAAACACCTGGAGGACCCAAGTTTGCCCATGCCTGTCTTAAGGAGCATGAAGCAATCGGAATGATTCACTCCATGTCCCATGTCATTGTGCCTATGTATTACACCCTTGTGGAAAGGGGCAGGGTTCCCCTTTGCTGGAAGCTTCTTGAATCAAGGGTTGGGTGGCCAGGCCTCCAGGGACTTGAGTGGCGGATTCCTCCCTCCTTCCTTCCGTGCGTGCTGCCAGCAGCAGGGCTTTGTCCCTCCCAGTGACAGAGGCTGGAAAGAATGCCAGGCCCCTAGCTCCACAGGACCACGAGCCAAGGCACCGTCCAACGTGAAAAGCGATAAGGTTCTCTCACTCTTATTGTATGCCACGACACGGTAACGTAGCAAAGCCAAAGATAACTTGGGACACACATTCCACCCAGACCAGCCTCAAGTAGTTCACCCTGATGATCTGGGTCAGATCTGACGGATACGTCAACAGCCTCCCGTTCAGAGGGAAATCTACTTTCCAGCTGAACTGATTCAAGCCCCTGTCCCCAATAAAGATGGGAGCTGGCCCCAAATAATCAAGACAGAAGAGATATGCTTGTTATTCATAGAGTTGGAATAATAATAATAATAATAATAATAATAATAATAATAATAATACTTTATTTATACCCCGCCACCATCTCCCCAATGGGGTTTCGGAGCGGCCAAGCCCAGACAACATGTTACACCAAAATAAAACCAGAACATAAACAACAAGCAACATCATCAAAATTACATAGGAAAAAAAGTATAAAGTATTTTTAAAAAAAGTATGTGGAAGAGACCTCATGGGCCACCCAGTCCAACCCCCTTTCTGCCAAGAAGCAGGACAATCTCATTCAAAGCACCCGCAACAGATGGCCATCCAGCCTCTGCTTAAAAGCCTCCAAAGAAAGAGCCTCCACCACACTCCTGGGGCAGAGAGTTCCACTGCTGAACAGCTCCCACAGACAGGAAGTTCTTCCTAATGTCCAGATGGAAAAAGCTTCAAGGGTTTGGCAGGTGCCAACACAAGCGAGACGGAAAGCACCCCCTGCCCTGCTACCGGTCTCAAGAAGCGCTGAAAGGAGGCTTGGTTTGAGGTTTTGGGGGACAGGCTCACCTAGCAGTGTCCAGCCTGGTTATTTAGCGGGGCCCCTCCTTCCCTTCCAGTCCAGTCCAGAGAAACTCTGAGGAACTGGGAACTGGCCATGGTGCTGGAAGGCGGCCTCATTAAGAGTAGAGGAATTAGCTGGGATTTGCATGCGGCTGCTGTGGGACGGGAGGGGAGGGGGAATGGGGACGACAGACAGGAAGGCAGACACTGCCTTTGGCCCACTGCCAGGCTCCCATCTCCATTCTCTCTCTCTCTTTCTTCTTCTGTCAGATGAGCCGAACCCCAAGCTCATCTGCTGTGAGTAAACGGTGAGCAATACCATGGAAGCCGGCACCAGCCTCCATCATTGGAAGTGGCTCGGAGCCAGGCTGGCTTCAGTCTCTTGGGCAGCTGTTCCAGAGAGCCACATGTCGGCCACTCTGTCCGGGAGTGACCTTTGAGAGCAGACTGACTCTCTTCCCCTCCCATCCTCTCCGCACAGGCTCACTCCTGGCCTGCTGTTGGGAACACAGAATCACAGGCTTGGAAGAGAACCCCTGGGGCCATTCAGCGCAAGCCCCTTCGGCCAGGCAGGAAGACACCATCCAAGCCAGTGTTTCTCAACCTGGGGGTCAGGACCCCTGGAGGGGTCGCGAGGGGGGGGTCAGAGGGGTCACTAAAGACCATCAGAAAACACAGTCTTTTCTGCTGTTCGTGGGAGCTCTGTGTGCCAATGTTGGTATAATTCTATCATTGGTGGGGTTCAGATAGCTCTTTGATTGTAGGTTAACTATACATCCCAACAACTACAACTCCCAAATGTCATTGTCTGTTTCCTCCAAACTCCACCAGTGTTCACAGTTGGGCATATTGAGTATCAGTTCCAAGTTTGGTCCAGATCCATCATTTTTTGAGGCCACAGTGCTCTCTGGATGGAGGTGAGCTACAACTCCAAAACTCAAGGTCAATGTCCACCAAACCTTTCCAGTATTTTCTGTTGGTCGTAATAGTTCTGTGTGCCAAGTTTGGTTCAAATCCATCATTGGTGGATTTCAGAATGCTCTTTGATTGTAAGTGAACTATAAATCCCAGCAACTATAACTCCCAAATGTCAAGATTATTTTCTCCAAACTCCACCAGTGTTCACATCTGGGCATATTGAGTATTCATGCCAAATTTGGTCCATCTCCATCATTGCTCTTTGGATGTAGGTGAACTACAACTCCAAAACTCAAGGTCAATGTCCACCAAACTTTTCCAGTATTTTCTGTTGGTCATGATAGTTCTGTGTGCCAAGTTTGGTTCAAATCCATCATTGATGGATTTCAGAATGCTCTTTGATTGTAGGTGAACTATAAATCCCAGCAACTACATCTCCCAAATGACAAAATCAATTCCCCCCATCCCCGCTACTATTCAAATTTGGGTGTATTGGGTATTTGTGTACATCCTGCATCTCAGATATTTACATTACAATTCATAACAGTAGCAAAATTACAGTTATGAATTAGCAATGAAAATAATTTTATGGTCAGGGGCCACCACAACATGAGGAACTGTATTAAGGGGTCGCGGCATTAGGAAGGTTGAGAAACACTAAGCCCTCCTGACAGATGGCCATTCAGACTCTGCGTAAAACCCTCCAGAGAAGAAAACATAGAATATTCCACTGCCAAACCACTCTTACCATCAGGAAGTTCTTCCCAATGTTGAGGTGGAATCCCCTTTTCTGCAACTTGACTGCATGGCTCCATTGTGTCCCAGTCTTCAAGCAGAGCACAAGCCTGTCCCCTCCTAGATATGGCACCCTTCCCAATATTTCAACATGGCTCTCATGTCCCCTTCTCTCAAGCTAAACATCCACAGTTCCCAAATCTGATCCTCAGAGAGATTCATGGCTTCTAGACCTTTGATCCATTTGGTCACCCTTCTCTGGACACCTCCCATCCTGACCATCTCCTTCTTTCCTGCCTCGAGGCCTCCATCCCCAACTCTCACCCAAACCACTCATAGAATCCTAGAATCCTAGAGTTGGAAGAGACCTCATGGGCCATCCAGTCCAACCCCATTCTGCCAAGAAGCAGGAATATCACATTCAAAGCACCCCCAACAGATGGCCATCCAGCCTCTGTTTCAAAGCTTCCAAAGAAGGAGCCTCCACCACACTCCGGGGCAGAGAGTTCCACTGCTGAACGGCTCTCACGGTCAGGAAGCTCTTCCTCATGTTCAGATGGAATCTCCTTTCTTGTAGTTTGAAGCCATTGTTCCATTGCGTCCTACTCTCCAGGGCAGCAGAAAGGAAGCTTGCTCCCTCCTCCCTGTGACTTCCTCTCACATATTTATACATGGCTATCGTATCTCCTCTCAGCCTTCTCTTCTTCAGGCTAAACATGCCCAGCTCTTTAAGCTGCTCCTCATAGGGCTTGTTCTCCAGACCCATGATCCTTTTAGTCGCCCTCCTCTGGACACATTATTCCAGGTGTGGTCTAACCAAGGCAGAATAGAGCATGGGGAGCATGACTTCCCTGGATCTAGACCCTAGGCTCCTATTGATGCAGGCCAAAATCCCACTGGCTTTTTGCCACCACATCACATTGCTGGCTCATGTTTAACTTGTTGTCCACGAGGACTCCAAGATCTTTTTCACACATGGCCATTCAGACTCTGCTTAAAACCCTCCAGAGAAGGAGACACAGCATATTCCACTGCCACACCACTCTTACCCTGAGGAAGTTCTTCCCAATGTTGAGGTGGATGCTTGCCATAGATGCAGGCAAAACGTCAGGAGAGAATGCCTCTAGAACATGGCCATATAGCCTGAAAAACCCTACAACAACCCAGTGATTCCAGCCATGAAAGCCTTCGACAATTTTGATAAATGTTTTTAGTGTTTATGTATTTATAAGAATTTGTATATTTATAAGAGTATTTATAATATTTATATAATATTTATAAGGATTTTTTGTCCCAGCATTTAATTTTTGCCATATATATGCTGTGCTCCGCCCTGAGTTCCCTTTGAGGTGAGAAGGGCAGAATATCAATGTTTTAAATAAATACATAAACAAATAAGAAGCTCCCCCCCCCCCCCCCAGAGGCTCAGGCAGGGGACATGGCAGCCATGTTCAATAGTTTCAAATATTGAACATTGTATGATGTTGTAGGATTGTATGATTCTAGGGCTGTTCAGAGAGTGGCAGAGGCACAGCTCCAGCCCAATTCTGGCATGATGTGCGCAGCATCACAGACATATTCCCTCCAGTGCTGTGTCATTCCTACATTTGGGGGGGGGGGGTAGGGACTGCTAATGGAGCATGGTGACACAGCCTCTTCTTCCGCGGGATCCTTGGCAGACAGACTGGGGAAGGGAGGGAGGCGGATGAGCCACTGAAGCAGAGAACAATCCCTTCCAGGTCTGGATTCAAAACGATGGGCCAGGCTGACTTTGCAAAGGCCCTCGGGCTGAAGAGAGGCGAGGATAGGGCCAGAGAACACAAGAGCCATGTCTCGGGGAGGAGGAAATAGCATGCTGGCAAGATAGATGGAGGCCAGGACAAAGGAAACGCTCTCAGTGACCAAAGAATTCAGGAACCCTCAATCTCACCCTCACAACTGTCCCAAGAGCCAGGGCCTGCTAAGGCTACAAGACCAGGGCAGCAGAGGAAGTGCAAGCTACTCTGTGAGGACACAACAAGCTTCTTCCACATCCTTACGAACCAGCCTTGATTGGGAGGAACAAGATTTACGTGGGATTAAATCCAGGCTCCAGTGGCACCAAGGAAAGAGTTCAGGGCAGCCCAGTCTCTGCTCTTGGGAGGATTTGGGGCAGTGAAGAGAAGGGGTTTCCCCATCAGAGCCATCTAAAACAGTAACACTTGTCAGAGGAATAGGACGCGGAACAATGGCTTCAAACTACAAGAGAGGAGATTCCATCTGAACATGAGGAAGAACTTCCTGACAGTGAGAGCCGTTCAGCAGTGGAACTCTCTGCCCCGGAGTGTGGTGGAGGCTACTTCTTTGGAAGCTTTTAAACAGAGGCTGGATGGCCATCTGTCAGGGGTGATTTGAATGCAATATTCCTGCTTCTTGGCAGAATGGGGTTGGACTGGATGGCCCAGGAGGTCTCTTCCAACTCTTTGATTCTATGATCTCTGGATGTAGGTGAACTACAACTTGAAAATCAAAGGATACCGCCCACCAAACCCTTCCAGTATTTTCTGTTAGTCATGGGAGAACTGTGTGCCAAGTTTGGTTCAATTCCATCGTTGGCGGGGTTCAGAATGCTCTTTGATTGTAGGTGAACTATAAATCCCAGCAACTACAACTCCCAAATGACAAAATCAATTGTTTGAGTGACAAACATACATTGGGTTGTTAGGTGTCTTGTGTCCAAATTTGGTGTCAATTAGTCCAGTGGTTTTTGAGTTCTGTTAATCCCACAAATGAACATTATATTTTTATTTATATAGATATTAAGCGGCTGAGGGGAAAAAGGAAGGGGCCTGAGGCTGTTAGGAATGGTGGGAGTTGAAGTCCAAAAATACCTGGGGGGGGGGGGGCAGGGTTTGCCCATGCCTGAGATAAAGGGATACTTAACATGTATCAGAGTCTTTCAAAATAAAAATATCCCCCTCTGCCAGTTCCATCAGCCATAGCCAGCTTGGCCAGAACTGAGGGATGGGAGTTGCTGGCCAACATCAGTTGAAAGGGTTGTATATTCCTCTTTCTCAGATTTGTTTATGCCGTGACCGTTCTCACCATGCCTTCTCTGAAAAGAGGGGCAAAGGAGGAACCACCAGCAGGCAAAATCTTTGCAGAGACTTACTTGTTTTCAAAGGATATCGTGACCGAATCTTCGTGGACATCTTTAACGAAACCCTGCAGAGGAGGAGAGAGAGACAAGAGACAATGCATTAACATCAGAGCAAGCAACACAAACAACACAGAAGGCTGCAACTGGGCCTGAAAAAGGGAGCAACCAACTAGGAGTAGCAGAGTGGAGGCATGGCTGCACCGAAGGGAAGCATATGAACTCATGCTCCGAGCCAATCAATGAGCCGACCGCAAAGGCAGAAGGAGCAGTTGTAGGTATCAGAGGTGGCTGTTGGAAGCACCAGCAAGACCCCAAAGGCCTGGACGTGAATGCTTGGAACCTGCAGGTGTAACCAAAGTACCCTCACCTGCTTAACTCTTGGTCTGGCAAGGAATATCCAGACACAGACAGGCCCTCCTCTCGGTCCCACTACCGTATCAAGCACGGTTGGTGGGGACGAGACAGAGGGCCTTCTTGGTGGTGGCCCCCCACCTCTGGAATGCCCTTTTAAGGGAAATAAGACAGGCCCCATCCCTCCCCTCCTTTCGTAAGAGTTTAAAGACCTGGTGGTTTCAAGAAACCTTTGAAAATGGCCAGTTCTAACTCAGCCCTACACATTGTCGAATACGGCCTTATTCTTCCTTCCAATTACCCAGATCATTTCCTCTAATCAGTCCCGGAATGAACAGCCACAGGCCCATACTTAGTATTATTGTTGCCTGCCATAGCATTGCACTTAATTCCCGAGCCCCCTAGAATTTTTGGGCTTGCACAAATCTTGGCCCAGCCTTTTTAAATTTTTAAATTGCCTTGAACAGGCAGAATTCTTTTAACATGTGTGTTATGGTGACAATTTTTATGTTTATATTTTGTTTTGTTAATCTTATGGTTATGTTGTTTTTTACTTTGTATGTTTTGTGATGTTACCTGGGAACCACTCTGAGTCCCCTCGTGGAGATGGAGGGGAATATAAATAAAGTATTATTGTTATTATTATTATTATTATTATTATTATTATTATTAGCCGTCCCCTGCCACGCATTGCTGTGGCCCACATGGGGGTTCTGTGTGGGAGGTTTGGCCCAATTCTATCATTGGTGGGGTTCAGAATGCTCTGTGATTGTAGGTGAACTATAAATCCCAGCAACTACAACTCCCAAATGTCAAGATTCTATTTTCCCCAAACTCCACCAGTGTTCACATTTGGGCATATTGAGTATTCGTGTAGAGTTTGATCTAGATCGATCATTGTTTGAGTCCACAGTGATCTCTGGATGTAGGTGAACTACAACTCCAAAACCAAAGGACACTGCCCACCAAACCCTTCCAGTATTTTCTGTTGGTCATGGGGGAACTGTGTGCCAAGTTTGGTTCAATTCCATCGTTGGTGGGGTTCAGGATGCTCTTTGATTGTAGGTGAACTATAAATCCCAGCAACTACAAGTTCCAAATGACAGAATCAAATATTTTTTTTTGTGAGTGAAGGACATACATTGGGTTGTTAGGTGTCTTGTGTCCAAATTCGATGCCAATTCCCCCAGTGGTTTTTGAGTTCTGTTAATCCCACAAACATTTTTATTTATATAGATCAGTGGTTCTCAACCTTCTTAATGTTGCGACCCCTTAATGCAGTTCCTCATGTTGTGATGACCCCCAACCATAAAATTATTTTCATTGCTACTTCATAACTGTAAGTTTGCTACTGTTATTAATCATAATGTAAATATCTGATATACAGGATGTATTTTCATTCACCGGACAAAATTTGGCATAAATACCCGATACGTCCAAATTTGAATACGGGTGGGACTGATGGAGGGGATTGATTTTGTCATTTGGGAGTTATAGTTGCTGGGATTTATAGTTAAACTGCAATCAAAGAGCATTCTGAACTCCACCAGCGATGGAATTGAACCAAACTTGGCACCCAGAACTCCCATGACCAACAGAAAAATACTGGAAGGGTTTGGTGGGCATTGACCTTGAGTTTGGGAGTTGTAGTTCACCTACATCCAGAGAGCACTCTGGACTCAAACAATGACAGATCTGAACCAAACTTGGCACAAATACTTAATATGCCCAAATGTGAACGCAGGTGGAGTTTGGGGAAAATAGTCCTTGACTTTTGGGAGTTGTAGTTGCTGGGATTTGGCGTTCACCTACAATCAAAGAGCATTCTGAACCCCACAAATGATAGAATTGGGTCAAACTTCTCACACAGAACCCCAATGCC
Source organism: Anolis sagrei ordinatus (assembly GCF_025583915.1). Lineage (NCBI taxonomy): Eukaryota > Metazoa > Chordata > Lepidosauria > Squamata > Anolidae > Anolis > Anolis sagrei. The sequence goes on along the minus strand of NW_026847660.1, from coordinate 3,016,609 downwards.
CAACAGAAAATACTGTGTTTTCTGATGGTCTTTGGCGACCCCTCTGACACTCCTTCATGACCCCCTCAGGGGTCCCGACCCCCAGGTTGAGAAACACTGATATAGATGATGATGATGATTATTATTATTATTATGTGTACTTGGAAAACAGCAAAATACCACCCTAAGCAAAAGACCCCTAGCAGCAACAGCTTCAAGGAGGGCAGAAACCCACAACCACCATCCTCCTTCTCACACAAATATTCCCACTTTGGCACAGTACATAGGATTTACTAACCAACATCAGACTCTCACAGCAATGGCGCTCCAGGCTTCATTCAGCGAGATCACTGCTGCTTTCTTTGGGCTATTTGTTTGCTTCCCTTAAACCAAGACAATTCTCAAAGAGGTCTTACTCCACTTTACAGAGATTGCTCTGGACCGTGCTCTTACCTACAAGAAGCACTGCCTAAATATCAAGCAAAAAGTGGGTGCCAGAAACAATATCATACGAAAGCTGACTGGCACAACCTGGGGATCACAACCAGATACAGTGAAGACATCTGCCCTTGCGCTGTGCTACTCTGCTGCTGAGTATGCATGCCCAGTGTGGAACACATCTCACCACGCTAAAACAGTGGATGTGGCTCTTAATGAGACATGCCACATTATCACGGGGTGTCTGCGCCCTACACCACTGGAGAAATTACACTGCTTAGCCGGTATTGCACCACCTGACATCCGCCGGGAAGTAGCAGCCAACAGTGAAAGGACCAAGGCAGAGACATCTCCAGCTCATCCCGTTTGGGTATCAGCCAGCACGTCAACGACTTAAATCAAGAAATAGTTTTCTAAGATCTACAGAGACACTTGCTGGAACACCTCAGCAAGCGAGAGTCCAAAAGTGGCAGGCTCAAATCCAGAGCCTCAAATGAGAGACTCCTCCCTGGGCACACAGAACCTCAACCAATGGCTGATACCAAATGAGAGACTCCCCCCTGGGCACACAGAAGACTGGGCGACTTGGAAGGCGCTGAACAGACTGCTCTGGCACCACGAGATGCAGAGCCAACCTCAGAAATGGGGCCACGAAGTGGAGTCCACGACATGCGAGTGTGGAGAAGAGCAAACCACTGACCACCTGCTGCAATGCAACCTGAGCCCTGCCACATGCACAAGGGAGGACCTTCTTGCGGCAACACCAGAGGCACTCCAAGTGGCCAGATACTGGTCAAAGGACATTTAATCAACTACCAAGATTGCAAATTCTGTGTTTTGTCTGTTTGTTTGCTTGTTTTTGTTAAAAATGTAATACAAATGTCTGGTGTAGCAACACCAACACTTCCTCAAGTGTGCCTGAAATTATCCAACCTATTCCATGAGAAAATTTTCGTGTTATGATTATCCAACATGCATGGGCAGTTCGGAGAGAATCAGAGGAAGGTCTGAAATGCGAGTGTGGTAAGTCCCTCTTCCCTTCCTTCCTTCCTTCCTTCCTTCCTTCCTTCCTTCCTTCCTTCCTTCCTTCCTTCCTTCCTTCCTTCCTTCCTTCCTTCCTTCCTATGGCTCTCAGGTGCTGGCACTGCCAGGGGAAAAAGAGAGCAGCTGCAGGGCAGCCACCAAGGGAAGGAAGGCATGCATTCCCAGTTTGGAGCGTGATGAAGTCAGGTTACCATGTCCTGCATGTCTAAAGGGTGACAGGGAGAACAGGTGCTGCGGGGGGAACAGGGAGGCCTTCTCTGCCAGCTGCAAGAACAAGCAACAAGGCGGAGGCATGTGCTGCGCCATTTCCAAACCATCCCGCATTTCCAATCCATCCAGGCACCGGCACAAGACCCACCACCATCCTGGGCCCAGCTGCTGCGTGAGTCAAAGACCTGGTTCAAGGTGGTGGCAAGGTGCCACCTCCCAGGCTTGGCACCTTGAATCCAGAGAGGTTGGGACTCTGCAAAGACCCACGAGAGAGGCTTCCTGTCAAGAACCTGCCTGATGTATCTCACACTGTTCTGGGCTGGGCACTCTATTTTGCAAAACCCTTGCTCTTTCATAGGACCTGGCCCTCTCTTTAGAAACAGTTAAGAAATGTGGAAGTTGAAGTCCAAAACACCCGAAGGGAGGGCCAAAGTTTGCCCATGCCTGCTTCATCTCACTACCTTCCAGGCCTCCTGAGTCTTCCAGCCTCCCTGTCACATCCTACTGGCTGAGACATAAAAGACGTCTGCCTTGCATTCCAAACCTGGAATGGATCAGACACACAGATCTTGGAAGCAAATGGGGGAAACCATCCAAACCCTGCTCTGCACCGTAGAATTGAAAAGGGCCCCAATCCTCGCCTGGCTGCTCCACCACTTCCCGCTCAGCTCCAAGATTCCCCTTTCGGCCTCTGCTCCGCCTGCGGCTATATCCGTCCCCAGGCCAGGAAGAGCCTCTCATTTTTCATTCCTCTATCCAGACCATGCCATGAGGAAAGCACACAAGAACATCTCCATTCCCCACGTCCCCCAACTGCAGGCAGGGCCCCACCTTCCCCTCTGGTCACACTGTCAGGGCTAAAAATCAAAAGGGCTGCTGCATAAGAGATTGGCCCTGCTTCCTGGCACCACGTGGGTGCATCTCAGGGTGCCTTATTCAGCTGCACCTGGCTCCCTGTATCCGAGAGAGGCAGGGTGCAAAAGGAGGCAAGGAAGAGCCCCAAGGCTGCTCTGCTGCTCCCATTCACTTGCACATCCCCTGGGGCTCAGGAATTCACAGATAACCGCTGGGCCTGTGGCGCACCTCTGCATAAAAGAGCTTCTCAGCACAGCGTGCTTCTTCCTGGGGTTCAGCAGGCCTTCCTTCTATTATCCACTCAATCTTTGATGTCAAAACAGTGCTCATTGTTGTAAAGCTTTCCACCAGCACTACTGCTTATGGGAGAATATAGGCACAGCCATGTGCCCAAAATAGCCCCAGCTCCATTCTGGGAAAAGAAGTTTGAATCTCAAGTGCCAATGGATGACAAGAAGCACCAGGGACGCTCTCAATCTGGCACCATCATCAGCAGGAAGGGGGCTGCCTTTGGGAAACACCTGGAAACTTCAACAGGTCTCAGATGTTGTAGCTGGATTGCTACCTGGAGCTGGTGAAGGTGCACATAAGAGTCCACTGTCACAAAGAGAAGGCTGAGGGGAGACATGAGTCATTTTTAAATATGTGAAAGGATGTCATAAGAGGGAGGTTCGTTCTTTACTGCCCTAGAGAGTAGGACTCAATGGAGTCATGGGCTCAAACTGCAGGAAAGGAGATTCCCCCTGGAAAATTTCCTGTCTGTAAAAGCTGTTTATCAGTGGAACTCTCTACAATAATAATAATAATAATAATAATAATAATAATAATACTTTATTTATACCCCGCTACCATCTCCCCAAGGGACTCGGTGCGGCTTACACGAGGCCGAGCCCACAATACATCAACACAAGTAATAACAATCACAATACAAAGCAAAGCAATTAAAATAAATCTCATACACAAATAGCATAAACATAAACAAAAACACAATGCACATTTAAAAAACTATGGCTGGGCCAAATGTAATTGAAGTTTAAAAAATAATGCTGGGCATGAACAATAAAGAGGAGATGGGGCATTGGTGGAAATGTACGGGCAGTCTTAAATCAGTATAAAGTGCTTTTAGAGGACATAATGCTGAGGGTTCATTATTCTGGGAAGGCACACTGGAACAACCATGTTTTCAAGCTTCTCCTAAAGACTGCCAGAGATGGGGCATGCCTGACGTCCTTAGGAAGTGAGTTCCAGAGTCGAGGGGCCACCACCGAGAAGGCCCTCTCTCTCGTCCCCACCAATCGTGCTTGCGATGCAGGTGGGAGCGCGAGTAGGGCCTCTCCAGATGATCGAAGAGATTGTGTGGGTTCGTACACAGAAATGCGGTCACGCAGGTAGGAAGGCCCCAAACCGTTCAGGGCTTCAGAGTGTAGTGGTAGCTCCTTCCTGGAGGCTTTCAAACAGAATCATAGAGTTGGAAGAGACTTCATGGGCCATCCAGTCCAACCCCCTGCCAAGAAGCAGGAAAATGGATGGTCCTCTTTTGGGGCACTCTGATTGTGTTTTTCCTGCCTGGCGGAAGGGGGTTGGACTGGATGGCTCGTGTGGTCTCTTCCAATTCCACGATTCTAACAGCTCTTCTGCTTACCAGTCCATTTTCAGGGACAAGTCAAGCCTGCCTAGGTTTTAAGGTTTTCAATGGAGGGCTTTCCCTTCTCCCCATTACGGCACCTGCATTTAGGAGACAGTTTCCTTGGTGCATTCTTTTCAACAGCAGGAAAGTAAGTTTTTATTTAGAAAGCCCTTCACTTTTTAACTTGCCACAGACACCTTTCTACCTATGCTGGCTATAAATCAAATGAATGGAAAATAAAAAAAATAACATTGATATGTATGAGGGGTGGATTATTTATTATTTGTTTACTTTAAAAAATTATATTCCCCCCTTCTCACTCCAAAGGGGACTCAGGGCAGAGCACAGGATATATACGGCAAACATTCAATGCCGGGTCAAGAATTCATTATATGCATACATAAACATTAAAAACATCTATCTCAATATTAACATACACTGTTTAAAACCACCTTGGTCATCTGCGTCAAATCTAATTGGCCCGATAAAGTTTCCTATCGCTGCTTATGACATAGCTGGGACAGTGTGGCCATACGTACAAGTGGATGCTGCTGCTACTACGAGGGGTATTTTTTTAAGTAAGGTCCGTTTTGTTGTAGACACTAGTAGTTCGCGCGCATACTGCAACGAGCGCGTGCGTCGTGTACTGGCATGCCTCAGGAACAACTGTGCTCAGTTTCCGCTCTGTAGCTAACCTGTACGGTTCTGTTCTGTGCTTTAAAAATGTTTAAGACTATCAACTCACCCGCCGCATATGAGGTTCGCTCAGTGATATGGTTTTTGTCAGCAAGAAACCTGCCTGCTGCAGAAATTCATCGACAGATTTGTGAAGTGTATGGTGATACAAGGTGATGCAAGGCTGCATACTCTCACCCAACCTTTTTAATGTGCATGCAGAACACATCATGCGAGGATGTGCGGGGCTTGAGGAATGCAAAGCTGGGGTGAAATTGCTGGAAGAAACATTAACAACCTCAGATATGCAGATGATACCACTCTGATGGCCGAAAGCGAGGAGGAGCTGAGGAGCCTTCTAATCAAGGTGAAAGAAGAAAGCGCAAAAGCCGGGTTGCAGCTAAACATCAAAAAAACCAAGATTATGGCAACAAGAATGATTGACAACTGGGAAATAGAGGGAGAAAATGTGGAGGCCGTGACAGGGTTTGTATTTCTAGGAGCAAAGATGAGTGCAGATGCAGACTGTGGCCAGGAAATCAGGAGACGCTTCCTTCTTGGGAGGAGAGCAATGTCCAGTCTCGATAAAATAGTAAAGAGTAGAGACATCAGACTGGCAACAAAGATCCATTGCCTAGTCAAAGCCATGGTCTTCCCTGTAGTCACCTACGGATGTGAGAGCTGGACCTTAGGGAAGGCTGAGCCAAGGAAGAGAGAGGCTTTTGAGCTGTGGTGTTGGAGGAACGTTCTGAGAGTGCCTTGGACTGCGAGAAGATCCAACCAGTCCATCCTCCAGGAAATCAAGCCCGACTGCTCATTGGAGGGAAGGAGACTAGAGACAAAGTGGAAGTCCTTTGGCCACATCATGAGGAGACAGCAAAGCCTAGAGAAGACAATTATGCTGGGGAAAGTGGAAGGTAAAAGGAAGAGAGGGCAAGATGGATGGATGGCATCCTTGAAGTGACTGGACTGACCTTGAAGGAGCTGGGGGTGGTGACGGCCGACAGGGAGCTCTGGCGTGGGCTGGTCCGTGAGGTCACGAAGAGTCGGAGACGACTGAACGAATGAACAACAAACAAAATATTATTATGAGTGAAAGCCAAGTGTGTAAGTGGGTACGACAATTCAAAGATGGCCATGACAACGTCCATGATGAGGACCGCTCCGGTCGCCCTTCTTTGACTACAGACTTTTTGGTTATCGGAGCAGGCGGCAAGTTTTTATGAAGAGGGTATTTTAAAATTGGTTCAGAGGTGTGAACAAACTTGGCAACTATGTCGAAAAATAGAGTGAAGTATGCACTTTCTCAAATTAAATTTACTTTTTTGAAATAAACTTTCGTTGTGTACTTATGTTCCAACGGACCTTACTTAAAAAATACCCCTTGTATTTTGCTTCCATGCTGGCACACTTCTTCCAGGAAGACCAGCTCAGTAAAATTATTCTCACATATCAGAAAGAGCTGCAACTGGAAGCACCAGTGGCATTTCGTTGAGGAACTAGCCCTGCCACTGGAGCATTCCCCTGGCATTCTGTAAACTGCTGCTTTTATCCCTCACAACTCTAATGAGCAGACCAGCCTTTGCTCCCCTGCCTTCCCTTTCCTTTCCAAAAAGTCCACCTAAGGAAACCTCCACAAAGCCCAGGAAAACCCAAGTGGATAAGTCTCTGGCCCCACAGGAGCCACACAGAGCTCCAAAGAGGCACCGTAAGAGCTGAGGAAACAGAACGCAGCCACTTCCACCTGAAAAGCAGCTGACGTGACCCCCATTTAGGGATGTGATCATAAAGGATGCCATTCCCAGCAATAAGTGCTGCTTTTAACGCTGTCCACATAGCTAATACCTTTCCACCAAAGGCTTGGCCGGGAGAGAACATTCCTACTTTCTGCTCGATCAGCTTCCCCTGTATTCTCTGGGGCAGATTTAGCAACCACTGGAGATACTTAAGCAGCTGCGACCCAGCGGAGACAGGCCCAACCAGAGGGGAGGTGCCTACAATGTGGGATAATCTTTAATGGCAAACAGTCTTCTATCAACCCGAGCCTGGAAAAGTTACCTTTTTCAGATCAGAGCTCCATGAGGACAACTGGCCCTGCTGGCTGGGGGCTACGGTCCCAAAGGGAGATAATGTTCTCATAGAATCAAAGAGTTGGAAGAGACCTCCTGGGCCATCCAGTCCAACGCCATTCTGCCAAGAAGCAGGAATATTGCATTCAAATCACCCCTGAAAGATGGCCATCCAGCCTCTGTTTAAAAGCTTCCAAAGAAGGAGCCTCCACCACACTCCGGGGCAGAGAGTTCCACTGCTGAACGGCTCTCACAGTCAGGAAGTTCTTCCTCATGTTCAGATGGAATCTCCTCTCTCGTAGTTTGAAGCCATTGTTCCATTGCGTCCTAGTCTCCAAGGAAGCAGAAAACAAGCTTGCTCCCTCCTCCCTGTGGCTTCCTCTCACATATTTATACATGGCTATCATATCTCCTCTCAGCCTTCTCTTCTTCAGGCTAAACATGCCCAGCTCCTTAAGCCGCTCCTCATAGGGCTTGTTCTCCAGACCCTTGATCATTTTAGTCGCACTCCTCTCAATATCTCTCTTCAATTGTGGTGCCCAGAATTGGACACAATATTCCAGGCGTGGTCTAACCAAGGCAGAGTAGAGCATGGGGAGCATGACTTCCCTGGATGTAGACACTAGGCTCCTCTTGATGCAGGCCAAAATCCCATTGGCTTTTTTTGCCTCTACACCACATTGTTGGCTCATGTTTAACTTGTTGTCCACGAGGACTCCAAGATCTTTTTCACACGTACTGCTCTCAAGCCAGGCGTCCCCCATTCTGTATCTTTGCATTTCGTTTTTTTTCTGCCTAAGTGGAGTATCTTGCGTTTGTCCCTGTTGAACTTCATTTTGTTAGGTTTGGCCCATCTCTCTAATCTGTCAAGATTGTTTTGAATCCTTCTCCTGTCCTCTGGAGTCTTGGATCTCCCTCCCAATTTGATCCCGTCTGCAAACTTGATGATCCTGCCTTCTCGCCCTTCATCTAAGTCATTAATAAAGATGTTGAACAGGACCGGCCCCCCTGCGGCACTCCACTTGTCACTTCTTTCCAAGATGAAGAGGAAGCATTGGTGAGCACCCTCTGGGTTCGTCCATTTAACCAATTCCAAATCCACCTCACCATAGTTTTGCCTAGCTCACATTGGACTAGTTTCCTTGCCAGAAGGTCATGGGGGACCTTGTCAAAGAAGGCCTTACTGAAATCCAGGTACGCTACATCCACGGCATTCCCCGCATCTACCCAGCTTGTCACTCTATCGAAAAAAGAGGTCTGGTCTACCTTGCCTCGCACTGGCTGGCAAGGAATACTCTCATTGGCCTCAGCCTAGATCCCTTGATGGGAACATCAGAATCTGCCTTGTGCTGAGTCATATTCTGGGGAAAAGTCCAGCAAGCCACATGCTGGCAACTGACTGGCAGCCGCAGCCACCCAGGGTCCAGGAAGGATTCTTCTCTATGACTGACCTGATGATACCAACAGAATTGAACGTGTGACTTCCTTCACACAGGAAGCTGCCACAACAAGGGCAGCCCCTTCCTCTATCTCAACTCTCTAGGCCAGGGGTTCTCAACCTCCCTAATGCCGCAACCCCTTAATACAGTTCCTCTTGTTGTGGTGACCCCTAACCATAACATTATTTTTGTTGCTACTTCACAACTGTAATTTACTGCTGTTATGAATTGTCATGTAAGTATCTGATATGCAGGATGTATTTTCATTCACTGGACCAAATTCGGCACAAATACCTGATACGCCCAAATTTGAATTCTATTGGGGTTGAAGGGGAGATTGATGCTGTCATTTGGGAGTTGTAGTTGCTGAGATTTATAGTTCACATACAATCAAAGAGCATTCTGAACTCCACCAACGACTGAATTGAACCAGTCTTGGCACACAGAACTCCCATGACCAACAGTAAATACTGGAAGGGTTTGATAGGCATTGAGCTTGAGTTTTGGAGTTCTAGTTCAACTACATCCAGAGAGCACTGTGGACTTAAACAATGATGGATCTGGACCAAACTTGGCATGAATACTCAACATGCCTAAAGGTGAATACTGGAGGAGGTTAGAGAAAATAGACCTTGACATTTGGGAGTTGTAGTTGCTGGGATTTATAGTTCACCTACAATCCAAGAGCATTCTGAACTCCACAAATGATGGAATTGAACCAAACTTGGCACACAGAACTCTCATGACCAACAGAAAATACTGGAAGGGTCTGGTGGGCATTCTGAACTCCAACAATGAGAGAAATGGGCTAAACTTCATACACAGAACCCCCTGACCAATAGAAAATACTGTGTCTTCTGATGGTCTTTGGTGACCCCTCTGATACCCCCTCGCGACCCCCCCAGGGGTCCCGACCCCCAGGTTGAGAAACACTGCTCTAGGCTCTCAGGCCAGATTCTCTGCTAGTCATATCTAGAGGTTTCTATGATAGCCCCATGTTGATTTCCCATCCAAACACCAAGCAAGGCTACCTCTGCTTAGCTTCAGAATAACGGGGTGGCAAAGGAAGTTGTGGTTCCACCTGGAATGTGCTGCAACTATGTACTTTACCACTGGGCCATAGTTGGCAACCCATACTTGAGATTCTCGGTAACCTGTTTCTCAGACTGAGAGTCTTTTGAGGACATCCAACACAATGGTGGGAAAGGAGGAGTGGAGATATAGCTGGCAATAAATGTTTTGGGATGGGGTGGGTGGGTTATAAAATGTGTCTAAAAATAACTTCCTTGATAAAGAATGTGGGGAGATGCCACAGCAAAAGGGCATGCAAAGAGGCCCAAAATAACTCACTCCACTCTGAAAGCCAAGACGTATCCCACAAAAGATTTCTGTATCTTTGATTGGAGGCCACTTTCATTCCAGAACCTCATTCGTTTGACTCCATCTTAAAGCGTGAAGACTAAAATTAGCAGCAAATACAATACCCTGCTGCTGCTATGTTTGTCTTACCTCACTTTGGGGGCGAGGAGCACCTGAAAAGCTGGGCTGAGCTGAGGCCCTGCCAATAAGGGAGCCCTCCTTGCCTTATAACAACGACCATAGATTCTAGTGAAACGAAACAGCTCTCTCCCCTGACCTACTCAAGCCTGGCACAATTCAACATCTCTTGCTTTCTTTGCTTGTCTGTTTGCCATCATGACACCGGAGAGCTTATGCACAATTAAAACTTGTGCACCAGTTGCGCCCATACCTTGGGAAGTCTGATCTGGCCACAGTGGTCCACGCTCTTGGTACATCCCGAATAGACTACTGCAACGCACTCTACGTAGGGTTGCCCTTGAAGACTGTTCGGAAACTTCAACTGGTCCAGCGAGCGGCAGCCAGATTACTCACCGGAGCGTCATACAGGGAGCACACCACCCCCCTGCTGTGTCAGCTCCACTGGCTGCCGGTTCAGTTCCAAGCACAATTCAAGGTGCTGGTTTTGACCTACAAAACCCTGTACGGTTCCGGTCCAGTGTATCTATCCGAACGGATCTCCCTCTACGTCCCACCCCGGAGTCTGAGATCATCTGGAGGCCTTGCTCTCGACCCCACCGCTATCACAAGTGAGGTTGGTGGGGACGAGGAGCAGGGCCTTCTCAGTGGTGGCCCCTCACCTGTGGAACTCACTCCAGGGAGAAATTAAGGCATCAACATCCCTCCTCTCCTTCAGGAGGAAAGTAAAGATGTGGTTGTGGGACCAGGCCTTTGGGCAATCTGACAACTAGATAAGGACAATCAAACGACTAGGACTGACAGGACTGACAATGTGGAATTGGAAATTGGACTATGAAATAGCGAACGCTGACCGTCTATGAAGAGTAATTAGGTCTGTATTGTTTTATTGGTTTTAGGGTTGTAATGCAGGAATTGTTGTTTAACTGTTCAACTGTTTAATTGATGTTATTTTGTTTTACTACTGTTATGTGATGGTGGCATCGAATTGTGCCTTTGTAAGCCGCCCTGAGTCCCCTTCGGGGTGAGAAGGGCGGGGCAGAATTAACTGAAATAAATAATAAATAAATACAGCCCTCCCCAAGCCAAGGTTCTCCGCATGTACTGAACTACACTGTTCATCACCCCCAGCAAAGGTCCAATGTTTTGGAAAAAGACCCAGGCTGGGGCCCCAGTCCTGACTGTGCTGTGAGTCTTAGTTTTGGGGGAAAGGCAGAGTACAAAGTAAATAGTAATGAGGGTAGCCATACTATCACCCATGAAGCTGTACATCATCTAGCAACTAAGCAGATGTGTATCATCTGCAAAGAACACACCACTATGTGGCATCAGGCATTCTTCACAGATGATGCTCTGCATCTGAGTGCAGAGAATGTACTAAATGTCCTCACTCATAGAAAAAAAGAAACTAATTGCTGCTCCTTTCAACAGGCAGAAGGAGGCAGAACTCTTTTTCAATACAAATTCAAGAAGCCACACCAAAAGCATGAAAGGCCTTTGCTACGACATGTGTCCCAGCTCTGTATTGAAAACTCCCAGATGTCACCTGAGCATAAGACAGACACAATTGAGCTCATTTGACTGTGTGAGCAGAAGTAGAAGCCAGAAGGAGTCTCAGACCTGCGAAACAAGTCAAACTTTGGGTTGTTGTAGGTTTTTCGGGTTGTATGGCCATCTTCTAGAAGCATTCTTTCCTGATGTTTCGCCTGCATCTGTGGCAAGCAATTCAAGGTGCAGGTGCTTACCTACAAAGCCCTAAACGGTTTGGGACCTCCCTACCTGTGTGACCGCATCTCTGTCTATGAACCCACGCGTTCCCTTCGTTCATCCGGAGAGACCCTGCTCGCGATCGCACCTGCATCGCAGGCGCGTTTGGTGGGGACAAGGGACAGGGCCTTTTCTGTGGGGACAAGGGACAGGGCCTTTTCTGTGGGGACAAGGGACAGGGCCTTTTCTGTGGGGACAAGGGACAGGGCCTTTTCTGTGGGGACAAGGGACAGGGCCTTTTCTGTGGTGGCCCCCCAACTTTGGAACACCTCCCCAAGAACATCAGACAAACCCCTACACTGGCAGTCTTTAGGAAGAGTTTGAAGACCTGGCTGTTCCGGTGTGCTTTTCCAGAATAGGAAACCCCAGCAATATGTCCCAGCAGCACTTTATCAGAAAGTTAAGATTGTCTGCACATTGCACTTACCCAAAATCCTATATCACCTGTCATACTCAGCACTTTTTAACCTGTACCCATTACATTCAGCCAGCCCTATTTTTATTGTATCATGGTGTATTGTTTTATTGTTTACTGTTATTGCTTGATGTTTGACTTGCTTTATAATGCTATGTGTATTGTTATGTTGTTGTTTTTGAGGCCTTGGCCTTTGTAAGCCACATCGAGTCCTTTGGGAGATGTTAGTGGGTACAAATAAAGTTAATAATAATAATAAGCATCCTCAGAGGTTGTGAGGTCAAACTCTGCACCAGACTCAGGTCTTGCTGACCAAGGATTTCCCAGTGTTAAATAATGAACTGTGATCATGTAAAGACTACTACTAGTGAAGACTACTAATGGGAGTGAACTCCCAATTCCACTTCCCTTGCAACACAGAAAAAAAATGTTGCCTCATACCAAGTCAAACTGCTGACTCATCTCCTCCAGATTCTCCCTTCCAGACTTCCACAAGTCCTGGCATTTGGATGCTCTGGACTAGAGATCCCATAGCTGGCTGGGGGTCTCTTGGAGCTGCAGTCCAGCACATGTGGAGGGCACCATGGCTGGGTCAAGCAGGTCTGCTCTCCCTTCTCCATCAGAGCTCTTCCTTACGGTGCTGCCTGAGGGCCTCCCCCAACTACCAGTGACAGTCACTGCTCCTGGCACCTTCTTCCTGCAACATTTCTCCATTACCACTGGGACAGGGCATTGGCCAAGAAAAATGTATGCTCTCTATCTCAAGCAATCTACTTTAATTTTCATTAGAGCCCAAAGGTCCACTGTCAGATGGAAAAAGATGCTTCGAGGAGATGGTTAAAGTGGTTTTTCTCCACTTTGGCAGAAAAAAACAAAATGCAAAGATACAGAATGGGGGACGATGAGGCCTGGCTAGAGAGCAGTACGCGTAAAAAAGATCTTGGAGTCCTTGTTAAACATGAGCCAACAATGTGATGTGGCGGCAAAAAAAGCCAATGGGATTTTGGCCTGCATCAATAGGAGCATAGTGCCTAGATCTAGGGAAGTCATGCTACCCCTCTATTCCGCCTTGGTTAGACCACACCTGGAATATTGTGTCCAGAGGAGGGCGACTAAAATGATCAAGGGTCTGGAGAACAAGCCCTATGAGGAGCGACTTAAGGAGCTGGGCATGTTTAGCCTGAAGAAGAGAAGGCTGAGAGGAGACATGATAGCCATGGTTAAATATGTGAGAGGAAGCCACCGGGAGGAGGGAGCAAGCTGTTTTCTGCTTCCCTGGAGACTAGGACTCGAAACAATGGCTTCAGACTACAAGAGAGGAGATTCCATCTGAACATGAGGAAGAACTTCCTGACTGTGAGAGCCGTTCAGCAGTGGGACTCTCTGCCTCGGAGCGTGGTGGAGGCTCCTTCTTTGAAGCTTTTAAACAGAGGCTGGATGGCCATCTGTCAGGGGTGATTTGAATGCAATATTCCTGCTTCTTGGCAGAATGGGGTTGGACTGGATGGCCCAGGAGGTCTCTTCCAATTCTAAGATTCTAGGATTCTATCTGTCAGGAGGGCTTGGATGGTGTCTTCCTGCCTGGCAGAAAGGCCTTGCACCGAATGGCCCCGGGGGTTCTTCTTTGTAAGCTTTTAAACAGAGGCTGGATGGCCATCTGTCAGGGGTGATTTGAATGCAATATTCCTGCTTCTTGGCAGAATGGGGTTTGACTGGATGGCCCAGGAGGTCTCTTCCAATTCTAAGATTCTAGGATTCTATCTGTCAGGAGGGCTTGGATGGTGTCTTCCTGCCTGGCAGAAAGGCCTTGCCCGAGTGTGGTGGAGGCTTCTTCTTTGGAAGCTTTTAAACAGAGGCTGGATGGCCATCTGTCAGGGGTGATTTGAATGCAATATTCCTGCTTCTTGGCAGAATGGGGTTTGACTGGATGGCCCAGGAGGTCTCTTCCAATTCTAAGATTCTAGGATTCTATCTGTCAGGAGGGCTTGGATGGTGTCTTCCTGCCTGGCAGAAAGGCCTTGCACCGAATGGCCCCGGGGGTTCTTCTTTGTAAGCTTTTAAACAGAGGCTGGATGGCCATCTGTCAGGGGTGATTTGAATGCAATATTCCTGCTTCTTGGCAGAATGGGGTTGGACTGGATGGCCCATGAAGTCTCTTCCAACTCTTTGATTCTATGATTCTAAGTAATGGTTCTGGGCACAAGCACAATCCAGAAAGTTGATTTCATTACCAGAACCTAAATCCACACACAAACCATGTTCCTTTGACGGAGCAAAAGTTTTTGCTCCTGCTAGTGTTAAGCAGCTAGAAATCCCAACTGTAAATCATTCAGATATCAGTCCATAGATCCCACCCTACTGTCCACCCTGTCTAAGAGTCCTTGTTTCTTAACAACCCAAACAAGGCAAGAAGGTAGTTCAGATGATGGTGCGTCACTGCAAAGAGTAAAACTCAAGCGCGCACAGCACCCAGGTGGTGATAAAGCTGCCGGAGAAAGAGCGAGTGAGAGCAGTCGAAAGGGACATGTGTCTGTGCCAATCAAGGAGTGAGCAGATACAGTTACTAGGCCTCCCATCCTTGCTTCCTTACACAATAAAGGAACACGAAACTTGACGGCACCGGGATATAAATATACTGCTGGCCTGGCGGATGGCTGCTGACTAATGCAGCTCAGAGCTGCTATCGGCGGCTCACGTTAAGAGGGGAGACCTGGCCAGGAAAGCCCTTTTCGGGATATGCAAAACACGAAAAATTCAGATGATCCTTCTGCCCAATGAAGGAGCTAAAATGGACAAAGTCAGTATAAGGGGTGTGACACTCCTTTTGCAAGATCACCTGGAGTCCAGTCAGAGTGTGTGCTCTCATGTGCTCCCAAAGAGGTGTCTCATGGAACAGAGCAAGACTTCCCCCAATCTGACATCCTGTATGGGGAAGCCCACAAGAGTCAGGGCACAGAGGCAAATGGCAGCCTGATGCCATGGATCCCAGAACTGGTACTTTGGGGCAAAATGTCTCCAATGCCAGAGTTGGTACAGAAGTGGACAACAAGTTAAACATGAGGCAACAATGTGATGTGGTGGCAAAAAAAAGGCAATGGGATTTTGGCCTGCATCAATAGGAGCATAGTGTCTAGATATAGGGAAGTCATGCTCCCCCTCTATTCGGCCTTGGTTAGACCACACCTAGAATACTGTGTCCAATTCTGGGCACCACAATTCAAGAGAGATATTGACAAGCTGGAATGTGTCCAGAGGAAGAGGGCGACTCAAATGATCAAGAGTCTGGAGAACAAGCCCTATGAGGAGCGGCTTAAAGAGCTGGGCATGTTTAGCCTGAAGAAGAGAAGGCTGAGAAGAGACATGATGAGGGCCTGGGATAAATACGTGAAGGGAAGTCATAGGGAGGAGGGTGCAAGCTTGTTTTCTGCTTCCCTGGATGAAATGGAGCCATGGCTTCCAACTACAAGAAAGGAGATTCCATCTGAACATGAGAAAGAACTTCCTGTCTGTGAGAGCCGTTCAGTAATGGAACTCTCTGCCCTGGAGTGTGGTGGAGGCTCCATCTTTGGAAGCTTTTAAAACAGAGGCTGGATGGCCATCTGTCAAGGGTGCTTTGAATGCAACATTCCTGTTTCTTGGCAGAATGGGGTTGGACTGGATGGCCCATGAGGTCTCTTCCAACTCTTTGATTCTATGATTCTATTGCGGCTTGTGGACTCTGAGGACCTTATCCTGCAGACACTGGCACAACTAACCCCCTTTGGAAAGCATACCAGTCACTGCCCCACTGACCCCAATCCAGCTACTCTTAAACCTTCAGTCCTGAGGGAGGAAGGGCTTAGCGTTAAGTGACAACCAAGTTATAAAAAGACAGAGCAGAATTCAACATATTGACAACATCACAAAAATAAAAATGATCTGATCTCTATTGGCAGTCATGTCAAACTTCCACGAGCACTCCCATCAGCTCGCATTTGTGGTCCTAGGACTATCACAGGAGAAAATCTAGACATCTCTCAGGATGCTTAAAAGATGATTGCTTTACTGGTCAAAAGCCTTGACTAATGTTTCTACTTATGCTCAGGCCCCATTCAGGGTTACATGCAGCCAGCCTCCAATTTCTTCTGTGGATTCCACTGGCTGCTCCCCCAGTTCTCTGTTTCTTTCCAGGAATAGCAGCATACCACCCCGGACACACCTGTTCCTGTCTCGTTTTGGGTGCAAAGCAAGAGAGGGTTGGGCCTGGAAAGGACTGCAAAGGGAGGCAGGAGAGAATCCTAGGAATCTGCTAGGAAACAATCCCTGAAAAGCTGCAGCTGCCAGTCAGTAGACCTGATGGACCATCAAGGATCTGACTCAGCAGCGCAACACAGCCTCCCATGTTTCAACTGCCATTCCCTTCCTTGCCATCCCACCTCGAATACACCCAATCCCATAAGAATTTGAGTTAATATGGGAAACCCCACTACTCGAAGTTTCCGATATTAGAAGTAAAGGTTTCCCCTGACATTAAGTCTAGTTGTGTCTGATTCTGGGGGTTGGTGCTCATCTCTAAGCTGAAGAGTCGGCATTGTCCATAGACACCTCCAAAGTCATGAGGTCAGCATGACTGCATGGAGCGCTGTCATTAATATTCTCATATTAACCCTGTCCTTTAAAAAGTGTCTCAGTGATTTCCTCACCCTTAGAGGGGCAATTCATCAGTTCATTCCAGTTAGGAAAAGGGATTCCATCTATACATTAGAGAGAACTTCCGGACTGTAAGACCTGTTTGAAATAAGCTGCTACCCGGGGGGCTGATGAAGTCTCCTTCTCTGGATATTTCTTAGGAGAGTGACCACTCAACTCATTTGTTTCCATCTATAATTGTCCTCATGATAAAGCAGCTTCCCCTGTCCCTTATAAAGGCCAAATCCCACTGCTTCTCCTTCTTGGGCTCCTCTCTCACAAATATACTTTTTATTCCTATCTTACTCAGGGTTGTAACTTTTTAACATTTCATCTCATACATCTGGCCAGCCCTTTGTGTTTCATTTTAATATGCTATTTTATATTGTTTATTTTATTTGTTATTTTATATATTTTGTTAGGATGTACTTTTGCTATATTGTGTCAAATTATGTTGTATTAATGTATTGTCGAAAGCTTTCATGGCCGGAATCACTGGGTTGTTGTAGGTTTTTTCGGGCTATATGGCCATGTTCTAGAGCAAGAGTCCTCAAACTTTTTAAACAGAGGGCCAGGTCACAGTCCCTCAAACTGTTGGAGCGCCGGATTATAATTGGAAAAAAACATGAATGAATTTCTATGAACACTGCACAAGTCTTATTTGTAGTGCAAAAAACACTTAAAACAATACAATAATTAAAATGAAGAACAATTTCAACAAAAATAAAATTATTAGTATTTCAATGGGAAGTGTGGGCCTACTTTTGGCTGATGAGAGGATTGTTGTTATTGTTATGTGCTTTCAAGTCATTTCAGACTTACGTTGACCCTGAACGAGGGCCGGGTAAATGACTTTGGAGGGCCACATCCGGCCCCCGGGCCTTAGTTTGAGGACCCCTGTTCTAGAGGCATTCTCTCCTGATGCTTCGCCTGCATCTATGGCAAGCATCCTCAGAGGTAGTGAGGTCTGTTGGAACTATTTTTGGGCTTGGCCTCATGTTAGCCGCCCCAAGTCCCCTTTCCAGTGTGCCTTCCCTGAATAAGGAAATAATCCCCAGCAAAATGTCCTCAGAAGCACTTTAACTACTCGTTGGGTTGCTCTCCCTTCATTTCTTTTAAAACCCTCCTAACAGATACATCCTACCTCTGTTTGATATCATGTTCATGCCCAGCGTTTACTTTTTAAATTTTATTCTATTACATTTGGTCCAGCCATAGATTTTTAAATCCTTGCGTGTTACTATTTATATGTGAGTTACATTAATTGTATTGTTTTTTTGTTTTATCGATGTGTTGTCGGGCTTGGCCTCATGTAAGCTGCTCCGAGTCCCCTTGGGGAGATGGTAGTGGGTTATAAATAAAGATTATTATTATTATTATTATTATTATTATTATTATTATTTCTAAGTAGAACTTGAATGGCAGTCTGCTGTTTTATTATTATTATGGTGGCTGGTTATAAATAAAGTTTATTATTATTATTTCTAAGTAGAACTTGAGTGGTCCTCTGCTGGGAGGGCTTTGACTGTGTCCACTTTCCTAGAAGCAATAAGTTGGACTGGATGACCCTTTAGGGTTGCTTCCAACTCTAGGATTCTATGACCTCCTACAGCTAGTTTCTTCTCATTCTCTGGATTCACATGCTCTCTTTGCCTACAACTGAAGTGGAAAAGGCCCTCTGGGTGTTTTGGACTTCAACTCCCACAATTCCGGCCGTTAGGAATTGTGGAAGTCCAAAACAACCAGAGGGAGGGCCCAAGTTTGCCCATGTCTGCTTCATCTGGACACTTTCCAGATTAAGAGTCCATCTCCTTGATTGTTTTGCTATTGTTATTCCAAACAGAGTGGGACTACTAGGTCTTATTCTCTTGATTCCTCTAAATCAAGCATGGGCAAACTTTGGGCCTCCCTCCAGGTGTTTTGGGACTTCAACTCCCACAATTCCTGGCCTCAGGCCCCTTCCTTTTCCCCCTCAGCCGCTTAAGCCAGGAATGGTGGGAGTTGAAGTCCCAAAACACCTGGAGGGAGGCCAGGGGAGAAAGGAAAGGGCCTGAGGCCAGGAATTGTGGGGGTTGAAGTCCCAAAACACCTGGAGGGAGGCCAGGGGGAAAAGGAAAGGGCCTGAGGCCAGGAATTGTGGGGGTTGAAGTCCCAAAACACCTGGAGGGAGGCCAGGGGGAAAAGGAAAGGGCCTGAGGCCAGGAATTGTGGGAGTTGAAGTCCCAAAACACCTGGAGGGAGGCCAGGGGGAAAAGGAAAGGGCCTGAGGCCAGGAATTGTGGGGGTTGAAGTCCCAAAACACCTGGAGGGAGGCCAGGGGGAAAAGGAAAGGGCCTGAGGCCAGGAATTGTGGGAGTTGAAGTCCCAAAACACCTGGAGGGAGGCCAGGGGGAAAAGGAAAGGGCCTGAGGCCAGGAATTGTGGGAGTTGAAGTCCCAAAACACCTGGAGGGAGGCCAGGGGGGAAAGGAAAGGGCCTGAGGCCAGGAATGGTGGGAGTTGAAGTCCCAAAACACCTGGAGAGAGGCCAGGGGGAAAAGGAAAGGGTTTGAGGCCAGGAATGGTGGGAGTTGAAGTCCCAAAACACCTGGAGAGAGGCCAGGGGGAAAAGGAAAGGGTTTGAGGCCAGGAATTGTGGGAGTTGAAGTCCCAAAACACGTGGAAGGAGGGTCCAAATTTGCCCATGCCTCCTCTTGATGCAATCTATAGCTTAATTCCCATTCAGTTTGCGGCCTATTAAGCCCTTTCTTCCGCAAGAAGCCTCCCTCCCTCCTTTGAACTCCTCAGAGGTATGTTTGTGACCTTTCCACCCAAAGCTCTGGCCTCCAACTCCCAGAATCCTCGAGGGGCCTAGGCCTCCTGGGAGTTGGAGGGAGTTGGGAGGCTAGGCCGCATCTCCATGGCAACCGCGAAGGCCCCGCCCATGCCCCGTCTCCTTGGCAACGCTCTGCGGCCTACTCACCTTATAGAAAGCCCCGTTGGAGCCGCGCACTTCCACGGAGAGGCCCTCCATGAGGCCCGAAGGCGACGCCGGGGAGGAAGAGGCCGCCAACGGGGAAGGCGGGGGGATAGGGGCCGGAGGGCGAGGCCCGGCTTCCTCCCCCGGGTCCGCCACCGTGACGGGTGCCTTCAGGCCGGAGCCTCCCCCACTCTGGCCTGCCGCCTCCCTTCCCTCGCCTCCGCCGCCAGCCGGAGAGTCCGTCCTCCCCTCACAGAGCCAGCTTCAGAATGCGCATGCATGGCCCCGCCCCTCCGTCCGCGCATGCGTCGAGACGGAAGACGCTTGCCTTCTTTTTCCCCCTTCAAGCCACGCCTACTCCATTAGGCCCCGCCCACTCTCTAGCCAATGAGAGGCGGTAATTCCGCCAAGGAGGCGGGGCTTAGCCTTGTTTCAGCTCCTCCCACTCCCTTGTTTCTCCTCACGCACGCATACAACCAATAGGGACGGCGTCCTCCAACATGTCAATCATAGGAAATGTGAGCCAATGAGAGGCGCTCATTCCGCCAAGGAGGCGGGGCTTAGCCTTATTTCAGCTCCTCCCACTCCCTTGTTTCTCCTCACGCACCCATACAAACCAATAGGGACGCCGTCCTCCAACATGTCAATCATAGGAATATGAGCCAATGAGAGGCGCTCATTCCGCCAAGGAGGCGGGGCTTAGCCTTATTTCAGCTCCTCCCACTCCCTTGTTTCTCCTCACGCATGCATACAACCAATAGGGACGCCGTCCTCCACCATGTCAATCATAGTTCTCTCTAGGAAATGTGAGCCAATGAGAGGCACTGATTCCGCCAAGGAGGCGGGGCTTAGCCTTATTTCAGCTCCTCCCACTCCCTTGTTTCTCCTCAGGCGCTCATTCCGCCAAGGAGGCGGGGCTTAGCCTTATTTCAGCTCCTCCCACTCCCTTGTTTCTCCTCACTTACCCATACAACCAATAGGGACGCGGTCCTCCAACATGTCAATCATAGGAAATATGAGCCAATGAGAGGCGCTCATTCCGTCACAGAGGCGGGGCTTAGCCTTGTTTCAGCTCCTCCCACTCCCTTGTTTCTCCTCACGAACGCATACAACCAATAGGGACGCCGTTCTCCAACATGTCAATCATAGGAAATATGAGCCAATGAGAGGCGCTCATTCCGCCAAGGAGGCGGGGTTTACGCTTATTTCAGCTCCTCCCACTCCCTTGTTTCTCCTCAGGCGCTCATTCCGCCAGGGAGGCGGGGCTTAGCCTTATTTCAGCTCCTCCCACTCCCTTGTTTCTCCTCACTTACTCATACAACCAATAGGGCGCCGTCCTCCAACATGTCAATCATAGGAAATGTGAGCCAATGAGAGGCGCTCATTCCGCCAAGGAGGCGGGGCTTAGCCTTGTTTCAGCTCCTCCCACTCCCTTGTTTCTCCTCACTTACCCATACAACCAATAGGGACGCCGTTCTCCAACATATCAATCATAGGAAATGTGAGCCAATGAGAGGCGCTCATTCCAGCAAAGAGGCGGGGCTTGCCCTTATTTAGGCTCCTCCCACTCCCTTGTTTCTCCTCACTTACCCATACAACCAATAGGAACGCCGTCCTCTAACATGTCAATCATAGTTCACTCACACCCCCTCTTTCTCTCCCGCTAACAACCAATAGAGATGCCTTCCCCCAACATGCCAATCACAGTTCTCCCTAGAGGATGTGAGCCAATGAGAGGCACTGATTCCGCCAAAGAGGCGGGGCTTGCCCTTATTTAGGCTCCTCCCACTCCCTTGTTTCTCCTCACGCCTCCTTTTTCTTCCTCGCTAATGCCCGCCCCAAACATGTCAATCACAGTTCTCTCTAGCAAATGTGAGCCAATGAGAGGCACTGATTCTGCCAAGGAGGCGGGGCTTAGCCTTGTTTCAGCTCCTCCCACTCCCTTGTTTCTCCTCACGCACGCATACAACCAATAGGGACGCCGTCCTCCAACATGTCAATCATAGGAAATATGAGCCAATGAGAGGCGCTCATTCCGCCAAAGAGGCGGGGTTTACGCTTATTTCAGCTCCTCCCACTCCCTTGTTTCTCTTCACGCATGCATACAACCAATAGGGACGCCGTCCTCCAACATGTCAATCATAGGAAATATGAGCCAACGAGAGGCACTGATTCCGCCAAAGAGGCGGGGCTTGCCCTTATTTAGGCTCCTCCCACTCCCTTGTGTCTCCTCCCGCCCCCTCTCTCTCCCCCGCTAACAACCAATAGGAACGCCTTCTTCCAACATGCCAATCATAGTTGAGGTTTTTTTTTACCCCCACCCCGCTCTTAAAGGCGCAGGCGCAGAAGGGCGACCAACCAATCCTGCCTTTCCGAGCCAATGGCCTCCCCTGAGGACTGGGGGCGGGGCCAGGATTCCTCTGTTATGATCCCGCCTACTTTATTGAATGGACCAATCAAAGACGCCAGCCCGCCTCTCCTTGCTTCACTTTCCCTTATTATCCGCCAAAAGGGGGCGGGGCTTCTTCCTTTAGAGTTGCGGGTTCGAGTCCCGCCTGGGCTGAATTGGAATTCTAAATTTAATAGAACCCAAATTTAATAGAAGCAAAAAATAGGGTGTTTTGGTACCCACTTCCTTCTTATGTTTATTTATTTATTTAAAAACACACATAATTTATTTACAATTAGAATCAAAGTGCCTATTTCTCATGAGAGGACATCTGCACTGCACATTTACCTCAGTTTTATGCCACGTTAACCTATGGGATTTGTATATCTGGAACTCCAGCACCAGAAACACCAACTTCTTCATAAAACTATAATTCCCAGGATTCCACAGAAATGTGGGGTCATGACAGTTGAAGGTGGCACGAAACTGGTACATCTGTGCAGTGCAGATACATCCATTCTCACGTCTGTTTTCTTTCAGAGTGTTCAGGCTGAACATCAACATTTAGTTCATCCTAATTGACTTTCATTTTGGAACACAAGAATTTGGCGAGGGCTCAACATGGAAAGAAGCCATCTTAAAAGGCCCTCAAATAATTAAAAGACAACAAGAAGCAGAATTGTGGGAAAGAGCGAAGTTGTGCTTCGTTTGATACTAAAAAATACCAGCTATGGCCTTTCGTAAATGGTTCAAATTTCCTCAGACGGTTTGACATCAAGATGGCTGACTGAGGGAGACAAAATGGCCGCCAGTTGGCTGTTCCATGTCAAAGACGGCTCATTATTACCCTGCAATAATTAAAAGACAACAGAATTGTGGAAAAGACCGAAGTTGTGCTTCGTTTGATACTAAAAAATGCCAGCTATGGCCTTTCTTAAATGGTTCAAATTCCCTCAGGCTGTTTGACATCAAGATGGCTGACTGAGGGAGACAAAATGGCCGCTGGTTGGCTGTTCCATGTCAAAGACGGCTCATTATTACCTCACATTTAGCGACTAATAAATCATCATGTCTAGAATCTTTATTTTGGGTGAAACCAAGAGGCAGTGGGAGGATTGATTCTTTTAAAAACATTAGTTTTGGGCCATTTCACAAACTATCCAGTTCCCCTCAGGAATTGTGAAATCAAGATGGCCGACAGAAGGAGACAAAATGGCCACCATTACCTCATATTAAGTCACTATTACCTCATATTAAGTCACTATGAAGACATTTTCTGTCATTATTTTGGCTGAATCCAAGAGCAAATTCTTGTGATTTTAAAACATATATATTAGTTATGATCATTTCATAAACGGCCCAGTTCCTTTCAGGCAGTTTGACATCAAGTTGGCTGACTGAGGAAGACAAAATGGCCACCGATTAACTGCGCCATGACAGAGGCGGCTCATTATAACATCATAGTAAAGGTAAAAGTTGTCCCCTGACATTAAGTCCAGTCATGTCTGACTCTGGGGGTTGGTGCTCATCTCTATTTCTAAGCTGAAGAGCCGGCGTTGTCCATAGACACCTCCAAGGTCACGTGACCGGCATGCCTGCATGGAGTGCCTCATATCAAGCCACAATTAAGTCATTTTCATTAATTATTTTGGCTGAAACCAAGAGCAAATTTTTGTGATTAATGACCACTTCATAAATTATCCAGTTCCCTTCACACAGGTTGACTTCAAGATGGCTGAATGTGGAAGACAAAATGGTTGCTGGTTGACTTCGCCATGACCGAAACGGATCATTATTACCTCATATCAAGCCACAATTGAGTCATTTTCATTTAATTATTTTGGCTGAAACCAAGAGCAAATTCTTGTAATTAATGACCACTTCATAAATGGCCCAGTTCCCTTCACATAGTTTGACATCAAGATGGTTGAGTGAGGAAGACAAAATGGCCGCTGATTGACTTCGCCATGACAGAAATGGATCATTATTACCTCATATTAAGCCACAATTAAGTCATTTTAATTTAATTATTTTGGCTGAAACCAAGAGTAAATTCTTGTGAATATATATATATTGTTGTTGTTCATTCGTTCAGTCGTCTCCGACTCTTCGTGACCTCATGGACCAGCCCACGCCAGAGCTCCCTGTCGGCCATTACCACCCCCAGCTCCCTCAAGGTCAGTCCAGTCACTTCAAGGATGCCATCCATCCATCTTGCCCTTGGTCGGCTACCTCTTCCTTTTGCCTTCCATTTTCCCAGCATCATTGTCTTCTCTAAGCTTTCCTGTTCTTCTCATGATGTGGCCAAAGACTTCATCTTGGCCTACTTCATCCTTCCCTCCAGTGAGCATTCGGGCTTTATTTCCGGAGTATGGACTGGTTGGATTCTCTCTTGAGTCCAAGGCACTCTCAGAACTTTCCTCCAACACCACAGTTCAAAAGCATCTATCTTCCTTCGCTCAGCCTTCCTATGGTCCAGCTCTCACATCCGTAGGTGACAACAGGGAATACCATGGCTTTGACTAGGCGGATCTTTGTTGCCAGTCTGATGTCTCTACTCTTCACTATTTTATCGAGACTGGACATTGCTCTCCTCCCAAGAAGGAAGCGTCTTCTGATTTCCTGGCCACAGTCTGCATCTGCACTCATCTTTGCACCCAGAAATACAAACCCTGTCACGGCCTCCACGGTTTCTCCCTCTATTTCCCAGTTGTCAATCATTCTTGTTGCCATAATCTTGGTTTTTTTGACGTTTAGCTGCAACCCGGCTTTTGCGCTTTCTTCTTTCACCTTGATTAGAAGGCTCCTCAGCTCCTCCGCGCTTTCGGCCATCAGAGTGGTGTCATCTGCATATCTGAGGTTGTTAATGTTTCTTCCAGCAATTTTCACCCCAGCTTTGCATTCATCAAGCCCCGCACATCCGCATGATGTGTTCTGCATACAAGTTAAAAAGGTTGGGTGAGAGGATGCAGCCTTGCCGGACGCCTTTCCCAATCTTGAATCAGTCTCCTGTTCCGTGGTCAGTTCTGACTGTTGCTCCTTGGTCCTGGTACAGATTCCTCAGGAGAGAGGGAAGGGGGCTTGGGATGCCCATCCCACTAAGAACTTGCCACAATTTATTATGATCCACACAGTCAAAGGCTTTAGAATAGTCAATGAAGCAGAAGTAGATGTTTTTCTGAAACTCCCTGCCTTTCTCCATTCTCCAGCATCCGGATATTGGCAATCTGGTCTCTCGTTCCTCTGCCTTTTCTAAACCCAGCTTGAACATCTGGCAACTCTCGCTCCATGTATTGCTGGAGTCTTCCTTGCAGGATCTTGAGCATTACCTTACTGGCATGAGAAATAAGGGCCACTGTACGGAAGTTGAGCAGTCTTTCGCATTTCCCTTTTTTGTATGGGGATATAAGTTGATTTTTTCCAGTCTGATGGCCATTCTTGTGTTTTCCATATTTGCTGGCAAATGGCATGCATCACCTTGACAGCATCATCTTTTAAGATTTTAAACAGTTCAGCTGGGATCCCGTCGTCTCCTGCTGCCTTGTTGTTAGCAATGCTTCTTAAGGCCCATGCAACCTCACTCCTCAGGATGTCTGGTTCTAATTCATTATATATATATATATATATATATATATATAATGACCACTTCATAAATGGCCCAGTTCCCTTCATGAAGCTTGACATCAAGATGCCCAAGTGAGGAAGGCAAAATGGCTGCTGGTTGACTTTGCCATGACAGAAACGGATCATTATTACCTCATATTAAGCCACAATTGAGTCATTTTTATTTAATTATTTTGGCTGAAACCAAGAGCAAATTCTTGTGTGTAATAAACACTTCATAAATGGCCCAATTCCCTTCAAACAGTTTGACGTCAAGATGGCCGAGTGAGAAAGAAAAAATGTCCGCTGGTTGACTTCGCCATGACAGGAACGAATCATTATTACCTCATATTAAGCCACAATTAAGTCATTTTCATTTAATTCTTTTGGCTGAAACCAAGAGCAAATTCTTGTGATTATATATAATGACCACTTCATAAATGGTCCAGTTCCCTTCATGAAGTTTGACATCAAGATGGCTGAGTTAGGAAGACAAAATGGCTGCTGGTTTACTTCGCCGTGTCAGAAACGGATCATTATTACCTCATATTTAGCCACAATTAAGTCATTTTCATGTAATTATTTTGGCTGAAACCAAGACCAAATTCTTGGGATTATATGTTATGACAATTTCGTTAATGGCCCAGTTCCCTTCATGAAGTTTGACATCAAGATGCCTGAGTGAGGAAGACAAAATGGCTGCTGGTTGACTTCGCCATGACAGAAACGGATCATTATTACCTCATATTAAGCCATTATTTGGTCATTTTCATATTAAGAATCAAAGAGTAAATGAAATCTTGTGGGTTTATGTGTGTGTGTGTGTGTGTGTGTTTTGGCCATTTCAG
>NW_026847660.1:2935128-2985128 GCF_025583915.1 Anolis sagrei ordinatus | reverse complement strand
TTCATCTCAAGAACAGACAAGCATCCCGAGCTCTGAGGATTATCACCTGGGAAGGAAGGAATCCCACGGGAGCATTGCAGCGCACCCAAATCCCTGGGAGCCACTTTGGACCGTGATCTGACCTACAAGAAGCACTGCCTGAACATCAAGCAAAAAGTGGGCGCTAGAAACAACATCATACGAAAGCTGACTGGCACAATCTGGGGATCACAACCAGACACAGTGAAGACATCTGCACCACAATTCAAGAGAGATATTGACAACCTGGAATGTGTCCAGAGGAGGGCGATTAAAATGATCAAGGGTCTGGAGAACAAGCCCTATGAGGAGCGGCTTAAGGAGCTGGGCATGTTTAGCCTGAAGAAGAGAAGGCTGAGAGGAGATATGATAGCCATGTATAAATATGTGAGGGGAAGTCATAGGGAGGAGGTAGCAAGCTTGTTTTCTGCTTCCTTGGAGACTAGGATGCAATGGAACAATGGCTTCAAACTACAAGAGAGGAGATTCCATCTGAACATTAGGAAGAACTTCTTGACTGTGAGAGTTGTTCAGCAGTGGAACTCTCTGCCCCAGAGTGTGGTTGAGGCTCCTTCTTTTGAAGCTTCTAAACAGAGGCTGGATGGCCATTTGTCAGGGGTGATTTGAATGCAATATTCCTGCTTCTTGGCAGAATGGTTGGACTGGATGGCCCATGAGGTCTACTTATCCTATTGTCCTTGCTCTATGCTACTCTGCTGCTGAGTATGCATGCCCAGTGTGGAACACATCTCACCACGCTAAAACAGTGGATGTGGCTCTTAATGAGACATGCCGCATTATCACGGGGTGTCTGCGCCCTACACCACTGGAGAAATGACACTGCTTAGCCGGTATTGCACCACCTGACATCCGCCGGGAAGTAGCAGCCAATAGTGAAAGGACCAAGGCAGAGACATCTCCATCTCATCCCCTGTTTGGGTATCAGCCAGCACGTCAACGACTTAAATCTAGAAATAGTTTTCTAAGATCTACAGAGACACTCGCTGGAACACCTCAGCAAGCGAGAGTCCAAAAGTGGCAGGCTCAAACCCAGAACTTGATACCAAATGAGGCTCCCCCCTGGGCACAGAGAAGACTGGGCGACTTGGAAGGTGCTGAACAGACTGCGCTCTGGCACCACGAGATGCAGAGCCAACCTTCGGAAATGGGGCTACAAAGTGGAATCCTCGACATGCGAGTGTGGAGAAGAGCAAACCACAGACCACCTGCTGCAATGCATCCTGAGCCCTGCCACATGCACCAGGGAGGACCTTCTTGCGGCAACACCAGAGGCACTCCAAGGGGCCAGAGACTGGTCAAAGGACATTTAATCAACTACCAAGCTTGCAAACTTTGTGTTTTGTTTGTTTGTTAAAAAATGCAACGCAACTGTTTGGTCTGCTCCTCACACGATAAATAAATAAAAAATCAACCCTTGTGAGTTCCTTTTCTTTTGGTCTGCCAAACATTGGGATTTGTGACCCCCACCACCACCACCACAAAAAATGAGAAAATCAGCTTTTTTTTCCTCAGCAGATGCTTATATTGATTGATTGATTGATTGATTGATTTACTTACTTTATTTCTATACCGCTTTTCTCAGCCCTTAGGCGACTCAAGCTTCTTGCGAGCTTCTGGTTGGGGGATTCTGGGATTGGCAGACCTCCCCCAGAGCAATGTTAGCAAATGAGTGTGCGCTTTCCCTGAACTTTTCACTCTTTGGGGAGACTTCAGGGGGGCAGGGTATGGGAATTGAGACCCCCCACATACTTGGACGTCCCAAACTCTCTCCATCCCAACCCATGGGACAAAAGAGAGGCTGGGGATGACGTAGGTCCTGCAAGAAAGGTGCCTCCGACTTAAGGCCTGGGCTAAAAATAAGCCCCTTGACCCCCTTCCCTGGGCAAAGGGATGGAAATCCTCCCCGAATGAGAGAGGGGCACGGGGCGCATTCTTGGCACCGGCCGGGGGTCTCCCTGGCCAACCTTCGCATTCAGGCCTCCCCAGGTTGACGTCACCCAAGGGCCTCTCTGTGCTGCCCAAACAGGGGGAGAGTTGGGGGTGAATGGGACCATTGATCCCAATGTGCTGCCTTGAACCCCCAAATCTCCCCATGGTCCTCAAACCCCCTGGAAAGAAAGGAGGGGGAGGAAGGATTGTAGCAGAGGAAAGGTGGAAAGGAAGGAAGAAAAGAAAGTGAAAAGCTAGGGAGGACAAAAGGAAAAAAGGAACGGGAAATTGGTAAGAAGAGAAGGAAGGATTAAGGAGGAGAAAGAGGACAGGAAGGAAGGGTGAAGGAGTACAGCAGGAATAAGAAGGAAGGATGATGAAGGAAGGATTAAGGAAGAGAAAGTGAAGAGGAAGGAAGGATTAAGGGGTGTGACAGGAAGCCCCAAGAAGACTGGGACAGGACCTGCCAAAGGAAGAGGCCCCACAGCAGTTTAATGAGCTGTCAAAATTTAAGACACAACCAAAAACCTCTCTGTCTGTTCAACTTCTGCATTTCAACTGCATTTTAGAAGAGAAAAGGGAAGGGGTGGGGGGAAAGGATGGATTAGATTGGTGTTCAATGTATTGTCGAAGGCTTTCATGGCTGGAATCACTAGGTTCTTGTGGGATTTTTCGGGCTATAGGGCCATGTTCTAGAGGCATTTCTCCTGACGTTTCGCCTGCATCTATGGCAAGAACAAGCCACGAGAGTCAAGACGAAGACCCACCCAGAGGAAAAGTGTTCTTGCCAGACATCAAGGGAACCACTGACTGCAGAGGGAAGCTGATGAGGAAACACAACATACAAACAATCTACAGACCCACCAAGAAAATCCAACCAATGCTACGTTCAGCAAAGGACAAGAGGGATCCTCTCACCTCTGCAGGAGTCTACCGTATACCATGCAGCTGTGGACAAGTCTACATAGGGACCACCAAACGCAGCGCCCAAACAAGAATCCAGGAACATGAAAGGCACTGCAGACTACTTCAACCAGAGAAGTCAGCCATAGCAGAGCACCTGATGAACCAGCCTGGACACAGCAGATTATTTGAGAACACAGAAATGCTGGACCACTCACAACCACCATGTCAGACTACACAGAGAAGCCATTGAAATCCACAAGCATGTGGACAATTTCAACAGAAAGGAGAAACCATGAAAATGAACAAAATCTGGCTACCAGTATTAAAAAAACTCTAAAATTACAACAGCAAAACAGCAGAGAGGAAACAACCAGGCACATCTTAACACCTCTCAACAAAAGATTCCCCCAGGCTCAGCCAGGCCTTCAAATGCTAATGAAGGTGGTCAGTTGAAACATTCACACCTAGCTCCAGCAGAGAAGAGCTCTTTGCCCACCCTGGTCTTTCCACAGATATATAAACCCATTTTCCTATTTCCAACAGACCTCACTACCTCTGAGGAGACTTGCCATAGATGCAGGCGAAACGTCAGGAGAAATGCCTCTAGAACATGGCCCTATAGCCCGAAAAAAAAACCACAAGAACCTATATTGGTGTTTCTCAATTTTCCTAATGCCAGGACCCCTTAGTCCAGTTCCTCGTGTTATGGTGACCCCACCCCCCCGACCATAACATTATTTTCGTTGCTACTTCATAACTGATTATTTGCAACTGCTATGAGTCGTCATGTAAATATCTGATAATCAGGAATGGAAAATAGAATGTTAGTGGGCAGGAGAAGAGATTTAAAGACGGGCTCAAAGCCAACCTTAAAAACTCTGGCATAGACACTAAAAATTGGGAAGCCCTGGCCCTTGAGTGGTCCAGTTGGAGGTCAGCTGTGACCAGCAGTGCTGCAGAATTCAAGGAGGCACGAGTGGAGGGCGAAAGAAAGAAACGTTAATATCTGATAATCAGGAATGGAAAATGGAATGTTGGTGGGCAGGAGAAGAGATGTAAAGATGGGCTCAAAGCCAACCTTTAAAACTCTGGAATAGACACTGAGAATTGGGAAGACCTGGCCCTTGAGTGGTCCAGTTGGAGGTCAGCTGTGACCAGCAGTGCTGCAGAATTTGAAGAGGCACGAATGGAGGGCGAAAGAGAGAAACGTTAATATCTGATAATCAGGAATGGAAAATGGAATGTTGGTGGGCAGGAAAAGAGATTTAAAGACAGGCTCAAAGCCAGCATTAAAAACTCTGGGAAGCCCTGGCCCTTGAGCGCTCCAGTCAGAGGTCAGCTGTGACCAGCAGTGCTGCAGAATTTGAAGAGGCACGAATGGAGGGCAAAAGAGAGAAATGTGCCAAGAGGAAGGTGTGTCAAGCCAAACCCAACCGGGACCGACTTCCACCTGGAAAGCGATGCCCTCACTGTGGGAGAAGATGCAGATCAAGAATAGGGCTCCACAGTCACCCACGGACCCACCACCAGGACACGACACTTGGAGGACCATCATCCTCGGACAACAAGGGATTGCCTAAGTAAATATTTTCACTCACTGGACCAAGTTTGTCACAAATCCCCAATACACCCAAATTTGAATACTGGTGCAGTTAGGGAAGGATTGATTTTGTCATTTGGGAGTTGCTGGGATTTAGTTCGCCTACAATCAAAGAGCATTCTGGACTCCACCAATGATGACATTGAACCAAACGTGGCACGCAGAACTCCCACAAGCCAACAGAAAATAATGGAGGGGTTTGGTGGATATCGGGGGCACCTCAAGAGTGCCCCTCAGGGATTTGCGCTATACACAAATGCGTATCTTGCCTATTGCTTCAGCCGCCCCTGGTGGGTATTGACCTTGAGTTTGGGAGTTGTAGTTCACCTACATCCAGAGAGCACTGTGGACTCAAACAATAATGGATCTGGACCAAACTTGGCAGGAATACTCAATACGCCCAAATGTGAATACTGGTGGTGTTTGGGGAAAATAAACATTTGGGAGTTGTGATTGCTAGGATAATGGATCTGGACCAAACTTGGCACGAATATTCAATATACCCAAATGTGAATACTGGTGGTGTTTGGGGAAAATAGACATTTGGGAGTTGTGGTTGCTAGGATTTATAGTTCGCCTACAATCAAAGAGCATTCTGAACCCCATCAAGGAAAGAATTGGGCCAAACTTCCCACACAGAACCCACATGATCAATATAAAATACTGTGTTTTCTGATAATCTTTGGTGATCCCCCCTTAGGGGTCCCGACCCCCAGGTTGAGAAGCACTAGATTTAAGAGTATAGTAGGATAAGAAGGGAAGACGAAAAAAGTTTGGATGTATGGATGGAGAAGGAAAGGAATAACATGGAAGGATAGGAAGACTGACGGATGGATGGATGGATGGAAGGAAGGAAGGAAGGAAGGAGAGGGAGAGAGAGAGAAAGACAGATGGAGCATAGAGGGATGGACAGATGGTGGGAAGATGGATGGATATTGCTTTCCTCTCCTCTCTTCTCCTCTTCTCTTCTCATTCCTTCACTCCCTGTCTCTACCCATCCATCACCCCACCCGTTGGCATCTCCTTCTTCTCCTTCTTCTCTCCCTCCTCTCTCTTGCCCTTTCTTTCTTTCTTTCTTTCTTTCTTTCTTTCTCTTACACTTCCCGTAACCCATCCCCTGGGCAACGGGTGCCTTTCTTTGGGGCACCCCAGCAAAAGGGCACCCCTCCCTTGGATGGTGTTGGGAGGTGGGCTCTGTTGCCCAGGCAATGGACCGGGCAGCCCTATAAGAGGGGTCGCTTGGGCCGAGTGGAGGCCAGGAGGCACCAGACACGACCACCACCCCATCCTCCCTCCAGGCCACAGCAAGCCCCTTCCTTCTGCTGGGACCCCAAAGAGAACCCCCACCACATACAAGCTGCTGATCCATTGGCCCAGGATGAAGGCTCTGCCCCCCTTGCTCTTCCTCATTCTCCTGCCAGCCGCCTCCCAGAGCCCCCTTCGCTCCCACCAGGTAGGCCCAGGAATGGAGGAAATGAGGGAAGAAAAGGAAGGAGGAAGAGAAGGAAGGAAGGAAGGAAGGAAGGAAGGAAGGAAGGAAGGAAGGAAGGAAGGAAGGAAAAAGAAGTAAAGGACGGAAGAGAGAAGGAAGGAATAAAGGAAGGAAAGGTTGAGAAAAGAGGGAAGGACAAATGGGGGACATAAGGAAAAAGAGAAGAAGAAGAGTAGGAGGGAAGGGAGGGAGGACTTGTGGGAAATAAGGAAGGAAGAAAAACAGAAGGAGGGAAGGACAGGAAGAGTAATGGAGGAGGAAAAAAGGGAGGAAGGAAGGAAGGAAGGAAGGAAGGAAGGAAGGAAGGAAGGAAGGAAGGAAGGAAGGAAGGAAAAAGGAGAGAAGGTAAGACGAAAGGAATGAAGGAAAGAGAGGTTGAGAAAAAAGGGAAGGACAAATGGGACATAAGGAAGAAGAGAAGAAGGAAGAAGAATAGGAAAGAAGGGAGGGAAGACGTGGGAAATAAGGAATGAAGGAAAACAGAAGGAGGGAAGGACAGGAAGAGTAATGGAAAAGGAAAAAAGGAAGGGAAGGAAGGAAGGAGAAGGAGGGAAGGATGGATGGATTGAAGGAAGGGAAGGGAAGGGATGGATGGAAAGGAGGAAGGAAGGAAAGGAAGGAAGGAAGGAAGGAAGGAAGGAAGGAAGGAAGGAAGGAAGGAAGGAAGGAAGGAAGGAAGGAGGGAAGGAGGAGAGAAGGTTGGCCACAGCAAGGAAAGGAAGAGGAAAAGAGGGAGGGAGGGAAGGAAGGAAGGAAGGAAGGAAGGAAGGAAGGAGAAAGGATGGAGGATGGATAGGAAAAAAGGGGAAAGAAGGAAGGAGAAACTGAAAAAAGGAAATGAAGGGATGCAAGAATAATGGAGAGAATGAGAAGGAAAGAAAAATGATGGAAGGATGGAAATATGGAGAGGAAAGAAGGAAAACTGGGGAAGAGAAAAGGAAGGCAAGAGAGAGGAACTGAGAAGGAAATACAAATGAGGAGGAAGGTGAAGAGGAAGGAATGGGAGACTCGGAATATGTTGGAGGGGCATCCACTTGACTGCCGTGACCTTGACCCCTGTGTCTCCCTGTTCCCCCCGTTTAGGCCTTGCTGGAGCTTCTGGGGGAAGACCTGGAGGCCCTGCTCTCTGAGCGGGAGGGGAGCCCCACTCTGCTCCCCCAGGACCTGGTCTCCCGGCTCTTAAAGCGGCATCGCCCTGCCTCCCAGGAGCCCCCCACCCCAGCCCTCCCTCCCGAAGCCTGGGCCCATCTCCTGAGCGACCTCCTCAAGTCCCAGAAGAGCCTCCGGTGGCGGCCCAAGAAGGTGACCATGGGCCAACAAGGCTGTTTTGGCATCAAGCTGGACCGGATCGGGACCCTCAGCGGCCTCGGCTGCTAGCTGTGAGTCTGGAATAGGATGCAGGGGAGACCTTGGTTGGATTTGGGGGGGCTCTGGTTTTGTAAAAAGCTTCATTTTATGTGCTCTTTCCGCTCCTCGTCCTCTGTCCAGCTGGGAGGTTCTCTTAGCAGCATTAGCATTGGGAGGATGGTAAAGAAGGAAGGAGCAGCTGGAAAGGAAAAAAAAAAGGTAGGAAGATAGGAAAGAAGGAGAAGTGATGGAGCAGGGATGGATGGATGAATGGGAACAACGGAACGAAGGAAGGAAGGAGAAACTGAAAAGAAGTGAGAGAAGGGGAGGGAGGGAGGAAGAAAGGAGAGACTGAAAAGGAGAGAATAAAGGAGTGGTGGTAGAGTGAAGGGATGACAAGGAAGGAAGGGTCTCACTTCCAAGATATATATTATTATAATTTTTAAAAAATCTCTGTGTATGCAAATATTCCAAAACCCTACCCCCCCAAATACAATACACTTCTGATCCCAAGCATTTCGAGTAAGGAAGGCTTTAATTTAATGTTATCCTTGTATTTGTTCTGACTATATGATGTGCTAGGGACAGAGGTGGCCCTAGGTAATTTTCAATGGTAAGCAAACAGTATTTTGCCCCCCCCCCAACCAATCATTAATATATATTTTCTGTTTGTCGTGGGAGTTCTGTGTGCCATATTTGGTTCAATTCCATCATTGGTGGAGTTCAGAATGCTCTTTGATTGTAGGTGAACTATACATCCCAGTAACTACACTTGCCGCACTTGCTCCCTTGCCTCCCTTGCGTCCGGAGGCATGCCTGAAGACCCCAGCGTGTGCACCAAAAGTCACCTCTTCTCCTGACTTTCTCCTCAGCCATTGGGACCAAGAGAGAGAGAGAGAGAGAGAGAGAGGTGGAGATGCCCACCTTTCCTGAAGGTAGGCACAAAAACAAAGGAGGGAGCGGAGGTGGGAGATACCTCCAGCCGGAGGGGCTCTCTCTCTCTCTCTCTCTCTCTCTCTTGGTCCCAATGGCTGAAGAGAAAGTCAGGAGAAGAGGCAATTTTGGTGCGCACACTGGGGTCTTCAGACACGCCTCCGGACCCGAAGCGGGCCAGGCACGGCAGCTCTGCCCCTTGGCTCACCCACAGATTGGGGAGAGGAGAGGAGGCGGGTGGAGGGCCAGGGGATCGGGAAAGGGAGCCGGTCATGGGGAAGGGATCGAACGTGGAGAACGATTGAGTGCCGGCTCTGCTCGTGCACCCGGTGGCCGGGTGGAGCAGGAACGAGAGGGGCTAGGCGAGGCTCAAGGGCCCGGCCCCTTTGGGAAGAGGATCGCCCGGCAGTGAGGCAAGAAAGCCGAGGCTCCCCCCGGACTGCTAGGGCTGTGGTGAGCTGAGGGGCGCTCCTCAAGTGGCAGTCGAGGGGCATTTACAGAGGCACCTCTGCGCCCCTGGCAAAACAAAAGTGTTCTGCGACCGCTTACTTCGCGTAATGGATGAGCCGCCCCTGGCTAGGGAAATACACTTCCAGACTTCACCTGGAGACGTGAAGCCACAGATTAGAGCAAACCCTATTGAGATGACAGGCCTCTGGCATAAGAATGCCCCAGAGGTGTGCCGGGGGGCTAGGGAATGCCAAGAGGGGCCCTCTTTTGCTAGACGTAGATAAATAAAGCCATCATGATTTTCCCTTTCTTGCAGATTTTCCTCCCTTGACGATGCTCCTTTGGGGCTGAACGACTCCATCAAGACAAAAGCACCCAGGTGCTTGCAAGGATCCAGCATTGGAACAAGTCCTCCTCCTTCTCCACTGAAAACTAGAACTCTCCTCTGGCTCAGAGTCACAATTCTCTCTCTCTCTCTCTCTCTCTCTCTCTCTCTGGAAAACCGAGCGTCTCACCTGGAAGGAATCTGCACTATGCAAAGATAGCACTTCAATACCACTTTAAATGCCACAATAGCTTTTGCCTATGGAATCCTGGGATTTAGAGTTTGGGGAGGCCTCAGTCCCTTTTGGCAGAGGAATCTGAAGACCTTGTGAAACTGCAAATACCATTAATCCATTGTTTTGCACGAAGGCAGTTAGACTGGTATGAATTTGACTAGGTAGGTGCACCCCTTAAAGATAAAGTTCTCCAGAATAATCTGATTCCAACCCCAAACTACAAATTCCAGGACTATACAGGACCCAGGTCAACGTGATATTAAAGTGGTGCCAAAGTGTTAGTTGTGCAAACTGGACCTCCATCCCAATTCACAGGGTCCCTTTTATTTGTAAACAAGCGGAATATGTGCTTTGGCATTGCATTTTAGAGAAAATCATGTGTAAAAGCAATTATTTCTGACTGACTTCCCACAACTGAAATAAAAATGCATCTGGTTCTCTATGTGTGAAGCATTATATCAGTGGTTCTCAACCTTCCTAATGCCGCGACCCCTTTATACAGTGGTTCTCAACCCTAATGACCCCTGAATACAGTCCCCCATGTTGTGGTGACCCCCAACCATAACATTGTTTCCATTGCTACTTCATAACAGTCATTTTCCTACTGTTATACATCATAATGTAAATATCTGATATGCAGGATGCATTTTCATTCACTGGACCAAACTGGGCACAAATACCCAATACACCCAAATGTGAATTCTAGTGGAGTTGGGGGAAGATTGATTTTGTAATTTGGGAGTTGTAGTTGCTGGGATTTATAGTTCACTTATAATCAAAGAGCATTCTGAACTCCACCAGCGATGGAATTGAACCAAACTTGGCTCCCATGACCAATGGAAAACACTGGAAGGGTTTGATGGGCATTGACCTTGAGTTTGGGAGTTGTAGTTCACCTATATCCAGAGAGCACTGTGGACTCATGCAATGGTGGATCTGGACCAAACTTGGCTCCCATGACCAATGGAAAACACTGGAAGGGTTTGATGGGCATTGACCTTGAGTTTGGGAGTTGTAGTTCACCTATATCCAGAGAGCACTGTGGACTCATGCAATGGTGGATCTGGACCAAACTTGGCTCCCATGACCAATGGAAAACACTGGAAGGGTTTGATGGGCATTGACCTTGAGTTTGGGAGTTGTAGTTCACCTATATCCAGAGAGCACTGTGGACTCATGCAATGGTAGATCTGGACCAAACTTGGCACGAATACCAATGGAAAACACTGGAAGGGTTTGATGGGCATTGACCTTGAGTTTGGGAGTTGTAGTTCACCTATATCCAGAGAGCACTGTGGACTCATGCCAGCGATGGATTTGAACCAAACTTGGCTCCCATGACCAATGGAGATCACTGGAAGGGTTTGATGGGCATTGACCTTGAGTTTGGGAGTTGTAGTTCACCTATATCTAGAGAGCACTGTGGACTCATGCAATGGTAGATCTGGAACCAAACTTGGCTCCCATGACTAATGGAAAACACTGGAAGGGTTTGATGGGCATTGACCTTGAGTTTGGGAGTTGTAGTTCACCTATATCCAGAGAGCACTGTGGACTCATGCAATGGTGGATCTGGACCAAACTTGGCTCCCATGATCAATGGAAAACACTGGAAGGGTTTGATGGGCATTGACCTTGAGTTTGGGAGTTGTAGTTCACCTATATCCAGAGAGCACTGTGGACTCATGCAATGGTGGATCTGGACCAAACTTGGCACGAATACTCAATATGCCCAAATGTGAACACTGGTGGAGTCTAGGGAAAATAGATTTTGAAATTTGGGAGTTGTCGTTGCTGGGATTTATAGTTCATTACAATCAAAGAACATTCTGAACTCCACCAACGATAGAATTGGCTCAGACTTCCCACATGGAATCCTCATGACCATCAGAAAATACTGTGTTTTCTTATGGTCTTTGGTGACCCCTCTGACACCCCTTTGCGACCCCCTCAGGGGTCCCGACCCCCAGGTTGAGAAACACTGCATTATATGAAGTCGGTGTAAATTGAAATGTCAGTGGAAGTTATTTTACTACAAATATAAGGATATCTCTGTGCATTTACAGAATGCCTTCTTGCCATCACTTACTAACTCCTTAAATAAGTATGGGATCTGACAAATACACTGTAGTTTTTCCCCCCCAGGCTGAGCAGCTCTTATTATTCAAACAACAGAAAAGGAGATTCCACGTGAACATTATTAGGAAGGACTTCCTAACTGTGACAGCTGTTCAGCAGTGGCACTCTCTGCCTTGGGAGTGTGGTGGAGGCTTCTTCTTTGGAGGCTTTTAAGCAGAGGCTGGATGGCCATCTGCCGGGGGTGCTTTGCATGTGGATTTCCTACTTCTTGGCAGAATGGGGTTGGACTGGATGATGGCCCATGAGGTCTCTTCCAACTCTAGGATTCTATGATTCTATTGCAAGTCACTTTTTGGAGCTGCACTCACACATGCTCAGAGGCACCGCAGCCAAACATGTGTTGGTTGGCATGCAGAAGGGATAGTGAGGATGAGAAGCAATCCAAGGCAGAAAGACGGATGGAAAATGGGTATCAAGGATCATTTCCTACAAAATTCAAGTTTTTTTTACACTAAGGGTATTTATTTGTTGTGTTGGGGGCAACCAAACCATTGTATTACACTTCTAACATAACAAAACAAACAAACAGATTAAAAAAGCACAACGCGTGCAAACTTGGTAGTTGATTAGATGTCCTTTGACCAGTATCTGGCCCCTTGGAGTGCCTCTGGTGTTGCCGCAAGGAGGTCCTCCATTGTGCATCATGTGGCAGGGCTCAGGGTGCATTGCAGCAGGTGGACAGTGGTTTGCTCTTCTCCAACTCGCATGTTGTGGATTCCACTTTGTGGCCCCATTTCTTGAGGTTGGCTCTGCATCTCGTGGTGCCAGAGTGCAGTCTGTTCAGCACCTTCCAAGTCGCCCAGTCTTCTGTGTGCCCGGGGGGAGTCTCTCATCTGGTATCATCCACGGATTGAGGTGCTGGGTTTGAGCTGCCACTTTTGGACTCTCGCTTGCTGAGGTGTCCCAGTGAGTGTCTCTGTAGATCTTAGGAAACTATTTCTCAATTTAAGTCATTGACATGCTGGCTGATACCCAAACAGGGGATGAGCTGGAGATGTCTCTACCTTGGTCCTTTCACTATTGGCTGCCACTTCCCAGTGGATGTCAGGTGGTGCAATACCAGCTAAACAGTGTAATTTCTCCAGTGGTGTAGGGCGCAGACACCCCGTGATAATGTGGCATGTCTCATTAAAAGCCACATCCACTGTTTTAGCGTGGTGATATGTGTTCCACACCAGGCATGCATACTCAGCAGCAGAGTAGCACAGCGCAAGGGCAGATGTCTTCACTGTGTCTGGTTGTGATCCCCAGGTTGTGCCAGTCAGCTTTCGTATGATATTGTTTCTAGCACCCACTTTTTGTTTGATGTTCAGGCAGTGCTTCTTGTAGGTCAGAGCACGGTCCAGAGTGACTCCCAGGTATTTGGGTGTGCTGCAATGCTCCAGTGGGATTCCTTCCCAGG
Organism: Anolis sagrei ordinatus; assembly: GCF_025583915.1. Classification (NCBI taxonomy): domain Eukaryota; kingdom Metazoa; phylum Chordata; class Lepidosauria; order Squamata; family Anolidae; genus Anolis; species Anolis sagrei. The sequence continues at coordinate 2,972,331 of NW_026847660.1, read as the reverse complement.
TAATCATCCTCAGAGCTCGGGATGCTTGTCTGTTCTTAAGTTGAAAAGCACATGTCTGTGTTTTAGATGGATTAGGGATCAGCTGGTTTTCCCTGTAGTAGGCAGTAAGAGCACCTAGAGCAGTGGTTCTCAACGTGGGGTCCCCAGATGTTTTTGGCCTTCAACTCCCAGAACCTAACAGCTGGTAAACTGGCTGGGATTTCTGGGAGTTGTAGGCCAGAAACAACTGGGGACCCCAGGTTGAGAACCACTGACCTAGAGCTTTCGGAGAGCTTCTGTTCTACCATCTCAAAGCTCCCTGCTTGAGCGGTGATGGCATGATCATCAGCATAGATGAAACTCTGTGTCCCTTCCGGCAGTGGTTGGTCATTTGTGTAGATGTTGAACGTGGATGGAGCAAGCACGCTCCCCTGAGGCAGGCCGTTCTTCTGTTTCCGCCATCTGCTTCTCTGGCCCTGGAACTCAACAAAAAAGCTCCTGTTTTGTAGCAGGTTTCCTATGAGGCGGGTGAGGTGGTCGTCCTTTGTGATACTATACATTTTTATCAGGAGGAGGTAGCGGTGGTTCACAGTATCATAAGCCACTGACAGGTCTATGAAAGGTGACATATCCTGACTCACCACATAGTGTCACTCTTGTGACTTTTGGAGAGAAAAGGGTGCAATTGTGAGTTTGGTTCCGCACTTTGCTCTTCCTATACAACTCCTCCCAGCTCAAGTTGGGGATTTTGAGAGTTGTTATCCAAAGTAAGCCTGGAAGCTTTGCAATGGTGTCCAATTCTGGGCACCACAATTCAAGAGAGATATTGACAAGCTGGAATGTGTCCAGAGGAGAGCGACTAAAATGATAAAAGGTCTGGAGAACAAGCCCTATGAGGAGCGGCTCAAGGAGCTGGCCATGTTTAGCCTGAAGAAGAGAAGGCTGAGAGGAGATATGATAGCCATGTATAAATATGGGAGAGGAAGCCACAGGGAGGAGGAGGGAGCAAGCTTGTTTACTGCTTCCTTGGAGATTAGGACGCAGTGGAACAATGGCTTCAAACTACAAGAGAGGAGATTCCATCTGAACATGAGGAAGGACTTCCTGACTGTGAGAGCCGTTCAGCAGTGGAACTCTCTGCCCCGGAGTGTGGTGGAGGCTCCTTCTTTGGAAGCTTTTAAGCAGAGGCTGGATGGCCATCTGTCAGGGGTGCTTTGAATGCAATATTCCTGCTTCTTGGCAGAATGGGGTTGGACTGGATGGCCCATGAGGTCTCTTCCAACTCTTTGATTCTATGATTCTATGAAGTCCAGCAAAAGGGATGGGCCCAACTCCATTGAAGGCCCATCCATTTAAAAAGTATTATTCCCCCTCTTTCCCCCATTGTGCCTGGATAAGCCTCTGACCTTTCCTTTCCCTTCCTTGGGGCTTAACGGGGCTTCTCCCCTTCTCCTGGCTTCCTTCCTTCTTTCCTTCCTTCCTTCCTTCCTGGCAAATCCTCTCTCTCTGAAGGGCGTTAACCAGATTCTCTTTCCTTTGTTCCGCTGTTTCGTTCCCAGAACTGAACAACGTCCAGGAAATCTGACTCAAAGGGGAAAGCAATAACATATATATATATATCTCAAAGCCAAAGTATGTATGGACGTTGCTTGGTTGGCTTGTACTACAAAGGCTCCGCCATGGCTTGATGGATCTGGACCAAACTTGGCACGCTGACCCTTCACGAGTCAGCTGAAAATAACAGCAGGGCTTGAACTACAAAATCCACCCCATTTTTGGACTGAGGGCCCCCAAAATTAAAAAAAATAGAAAGGATTTATTGTCAAAGGCTTTCATGGCCGGAATCACTGGGTTGTTGTAGTTTTTTTGGGCTATATGGCCATGTTCTAGAGGCATTTTCTCCTGACGTTTCGCCTGCATCTATGGCAAGCATCCTCAGAGGTAGTGAGGTCTGTTGGAAGTAGGAAAATGGGTTTATATATCTGTGGAATGATCAGGGTAGGACAAAGGACTCTTGTCTGCTGGAGCTAGGTATGCATACATACCTAGGCACCGGTAGCTAATCCTTTCTATGGGTTGTTGTAGGGAAGAAAAAGAATGGAAGAAATAAGGGATTAAGGGAGGGAGGGAAGAAAGAAAAAGAAGGGAAGACGAAGGAATGAATGAGAGGAAAGGGAAGAAAAAGGACAGAAGAAAGAAGGGATTAAGGGAGGGAGGGAAGAAAGAAAGAAAAAGAAGGGAAGACAAAGGAATGAATGAGAGGAAAGGGAAGAAAAAGGACGGAAGAAAGAAGGGATTAAGGGAGGGAGGGAAGAAAGAAAAAGAAGGTAAGGCGAAGCAATGAATGAGAGGAAAGGGAAGGAAAAGAAGGGAAGAAAGAAGGGATTAAGGAAGGGAGGGAAGGAAGAAAAAGAAGGGAAGACAAAGGAATGAATGAGAGGAAAGGGAAGGAAAGAATGGAAGAAAGAAGGGATTAAGGAAGGGAGGGAAGGAAGAAAAAGAAAGGAAGACAAACGAATGAATGAGAGGAAAGGGAAGGAAAAGAATGGAAGAAAGAAGGGATTAAGGAAGGGAGGGAAGAAAGAAAAAGAAGGTAAGGCGAAGCAATGAATGAGAGGAAAGGGAAGGAAAGAATGGAAGAAAGAAGGGATTAAGGAAGGGAGGGAAGAAAGAAAAAGAAAGGAAGACAAAGGAATGAATGAGAGGAAAGGGAAGGAAAAGAATGGAAGAAATAAGGGATTAAGGGAGGGAGGGAAGGAAGAAAAAGAAGGGAAGACAAAGGAATGAATGAGAGGAAAGGGAAGGAAAGAATGGGAGAAAGAAGGGATTAAGGGAGGGAGGGAAGAAAGAAAAAGAAGGTAAGGCGAAGCAATGAATGAGAGGAAAGGGAAGGAAAGAATGGAAGAAAGAAGGGATTAAGGAAGGGAGGGAAGAAAGAAAAAGAAAGGAAGACAAACGAATGAATGAGAGGAAAGGGAAGGAAAGAATGGAAGAAAGAAGGGATTAAGGAAGGGAGGGAAGAAAGAAAAAGAAGGGAAGACAAAGGAATGAATGAGAGGAAAGGGAAGGAAAGAATGGAAGAAATAAGGGATTAAGGAAGGGAGGGAAGGAAGAAAAAGAAGGGAAGACAAAGGAATGAATGAGAGGAAAGGGAAGGAAAGAATGGGAGAAAGAAGGGATTAAGGGAGGGAGGGAAGAAAGAAAAAGAAGGTAAGGCGAAGCAATGAATGAGAGGAAAGGGAAGGAAAGAATGGAAGAAAGAAGGGATTAAGGAAGGGAGGGAAGAAAGAAAAAGAAAGGAAGACAAACGAATGAATGAGAGGAAAGGGAAGGAAAAGAATGGAAGAAAGAAGGGATTAAGGAAGGGAGGGAAGAAAGAAAAAGAAGGGAAGACAAAGGAATGGACGGATGGATGGATGAATGAATGAATGAATGAATGAATGAATGAATGAATGAAGAGGGGGGGAAAGGCATATGAGGGAAATCAAGGGAGAAAAGGAAGAAAAGAGAGAAGTCCAAGATATATGAGGGAAAGGGAGGAAGGAAAGAAAGTGCCACAAAGAGAAAGAAGGGCAGGGAAAGAAAGAAAAGGGGGAAAGATGTATGAGGGAAAGCAAAGGCAAAAGGAAGGAAGGAGGAAAAGAGAGAGAGAAGGGGGAAGAGAAACGAAGAAAGGAGAGAAGGAAAGGAAGGGGAAAAGAAGGGGGAAGGTGTATAAGGGAAAGCAAGAGAAGGGAGAAAAGAAAGAAAAGAGAGGAAGAAGAGATGTAAGGGAATGGAGGAGGGAGAAGGAAGGGAAGGAAAGAAGGGAAGAGAAAGGAAGAAGGAAGAGAAGGAAGGGAAGGAAAGAAGGGAAGAGAAAGGAAGAAGGAAGGGAAGGAAGGGAAGGAAAGAAGGGAAGAGAAAGGAAGAAGGAAGAGAAGGAAGGGAAGGAAAGAAGGGAAGAGACAGGAAGAAGGAAGAGAAGGAAGGGAAGGGAAGAAGGGAAGAGAAACGAAGAAAGGAGAGAAGGAAAGGAAGGGGAAAAGAAGGGGGAAGGTGTATAAGGGAAAGCAAGAGAAGGGAGAAAAGAAAGAAAAGAGAGGAAGAAGAGATGTAAGGGAATGGAGGAGGGAGAAGGAAGGGAAGGAAAGAAGGGAAGAGAAAGAAGGGAAGAGAAAGGAAGAAGGAAGAGAAGGAAGGGAAGGAAAGAAGGGAAGAGAAAGGAAGAAGGAAGGGAAGGAAGGGAAGGAAAGAAGGGAAGAGAAAGGAAGAAGGAAGAGAAGGAAGGGAAGGAAAGAAGGGAAGAGACAGGAAGAAGGAAGAGAAGGAAGGGAAGGGAAGAAGGGAAGAGAAACGAAGAAAGGAGAGAAGGAAAGGAAGGGGAAAAGAAGGGGGAAGGTGTATAAGGGAAAGCAAGAGAAGGGAGAAAAGAAAGAAAAGAGAGGAAGAAGAGATGTAAGGGAATGGAGGAGGGAGAAGGAAGGGAAGGACGGGAAGGAAAGAAGCGAAGAGAAAGGAAGAAGGAAGAGAAGGAAGGGAAGGAAAGAAGGGAAGAGAAAGGAAGAAGGAAGAGAAGGAAGGGAAGGAAAGAAGGGAAGAGAAAGGAAGAAGGAAGGGAAGGAAGGGAAGGAAAGAAGGGAAGAGAAAGGAAGAAGGAAGAGAAGGAAGGGAAGGAAAGAAGGGAAGAGACAGGAAGAAGGAAGAGAAGGAAGGGAAGGGAAGAAGGGAAGAGAAACGAAGAAAGGAGAGAAGGAAAGGAAGGGGAAAAGAAGGGGGAAGGTGTATAAGGGAAAGCAAGAGAAGGGAGAAAAGAAAGAAAAGAGAGGAAGAAGAGATGTAAGGGAATGGAGGAGGGAGAAGGAAGGGAAGGACGGGAAGGAAAGAAGCGAAGAGAAAGGAAGAAGGAGGAGAAGGAAGGGAAGGAAAGAAGGGAAGAGACAGGAAGAAGGAAGAGAAGGAAGGGAAGGGAAGAAGGGAAGAGAAACGAAGAAAGGAGAGAAGGAAAGGAAGGGGAAAAGAAGGGGGAAGGTGTATAAGGGAAAGCAAGAGAAGGGAGAAAAGAAAGAAAAGAGAGGAAGAAGAGATGTAAGGGAATGGAGGAGGGAGAAGGAAGGGAAGGAAGGGAAGGGAAGGAAAGAAGGGAAGAGAAAGGAAGAAGGAAGAGAAGGAAGGGAAGGAAAGAAGGGAAGAGAAAGGAAGAAGGAAGGAAGGAAGGGAAGGAAAGAAGGGAAGAGAAAGGAAGAAGGAAGAGAAGGAAGGGAAGGAAAGAAGGGAAGAGACAGGAAGAAGGAAGAGAAGGAAGGGAAGGGAAGAAGGGAAGAGAAACGAAGAAAGGAGAGAAGGAAAGGAAGGGGAAAAGAAGGGGGAAGGTGTATAAGGGAAAGCAAGAGAAGGGAGAAAAGAAAGAAAAGAGAGGAAGAAGAGATGTAAGGGAATGGAGGAGGGAGAAGGAAGGGAAGGACGGGAAGGAAAGAAGCGAAGAGAAAGGAAGAAGGAAGAGAAGGAAGGGAAGGAAAGAAGGGAAGAGAAAGGAAGAAGGAAGAGAAGGAAGGGAAGGAAAGAAGGGAAGAGAAAGGAAGAAGGAAGGGAAGGAAGGGAAGGAAAGAAGGGAAGAGAAAGGAAGAAGGAAGAGAAGGAAGGGAAGGAAAGAAGGGAAGAGACAGGAAGAAGGAAGAGAAGGAAGGGAAGGGAAGAAGGGAAGAGAAACGAAGAAAGGAGAGAAGGAAAGGAAGGGGAAAAGAAGGGGGAAGGTGTATAAGGGAAAGCAAGAGAAGGGAGAAAAGAAAGAAAAGAGAGGAAGAAGAGATGTAAGGGAATGGAGGAGGGAGAAGGAAGGGAAGGATGGGAAGGAAAGAAGGGAAGAGAAAGGAAGAAGGAAGAGAAGGAAGGGAAGGAAAGAAGGGAAGAGAAAGGAAGAAGGAAGAGAAGGAAGGGAAGGAAAGAAGGGAAGAGAAAGGAAGAAGGAAGAGAAGGAAGGGAAGGAAAGAAGGGAAGAGAAAGGAAGAAAGAGGAGAAGGAAGGGAAGGAAAGAAGGGAAGAGAAAGGAAGAAGGAAGAGAAGGAAGGGAAGGAAAGAAGGGAAGAGAAAGGAAGAAGAGGAGAAGGAAGGGAAGGAAAGAAGGGAAGAGAAAGGAAGAAGGAAGAGAAGGAAGGGAAGGAAAGAAGGAAAGAGAAAGGAAGAAAGAGGAGAAGGAAGGGAAGGAAAGAAGGGAAGAGAAAGGAAGAAAGAGGAGAAGGAAGGGAAGGAAAGAAGGGAAGAGAAAGGAAGAAGGAAGAGAAGGAAGGGAAGGAAAGAAGGGAAGAGAAAGGAAGAAAGAGGAGAAGGAAGGGAAGGAAAGAAGGGAAGAGAAAGGAAGAAGGAAGAGAAGGAAGGGAAGGAAAGAAGGGAAGAGAAAGGAAGAAAGAAGAGAAGGAAAGAAGGGAAGAGAAAGGAAGAAGGAAGGGAAGGAAGGGAAGGGAAGAAGGGAAGAGAAAGGAAGAAGGAGGAGAAGGAAGGGGAGGAAAGAAGGGAAGAGAAAGGAAGAAAGAAGAGAAGGAAGGGAAGGGAAGAAGGGAAGAGAAACGAAGAAGGAAGAGAAGGAAAGGAAGGGAAGAAGGGAAGAGAAAGGAAGAAAGAAGAGAAGGAAGGGAAGAGAAGAAAGAAAGAGAAATGAAGAAAGAAGAGAAGGAAGGGAAGGAGGGAAGAGAAACGGTGAAAGAAGAGAAGGAAGGGAAGGAAGAGAGTTAAAGGATAGACAAGAAAAACAGAAAGAAAAGGGGGAAAGGTACAGGAGGGAAAACAAGAGAAAGGAAGGAAGAAGAGAGGAAGGGACAAAGGGCATGAGGGAAATGGAGGCAGGAAAGCAAGAGCCACAAAGAAAAGCTTGACCAATGAATTTTAAAATCCCTCTGCTGCATTGAACAAAGGGATGTCATATTTTTCAAAGCAAAGCATCATGCAATGGCAGCAGTGTAGGCCTTAGTGCTCGTGCATGTCCCATAATCCACAGTTTGTGCAATAAAGGTTGCACATTGTCATTAATTGCATTTGGAAAGCCAGTTCAATGGCATGCAATGGCCACAGTATGGGCCTCAATGCGCTTGCACGTTCTGGCCACGGTTTCTGCAACAGAGGCAGAGAAATGCCTCCAAATTCTGTTCTTCAAGCCGGTTAAGCAGGTTGGCATCTTGCAGAGAAGGGTTCGGACTTGCCTTCCCAGTTTGCAAACCGGAAAGCGGTTGAGCCTCTGTTGATTCAGGGCTTTCCAAAGCCTCTCTACCGAATGAAGCCCAGTTCTCTGTTCAAACAGGAAAGGCTTCACCACCCTCCCGGAAGCAAGAAAGCTTTTTCATAGAATCATAGACTCCAAGAGTTGGAAGAGACCTCCTGGGCCATCCAGTCCAACCCCATTCTGCCAAGAAGCAGGAATATTGCATTCAAATCACCCCCTGACAGATGGCCATCCAGCCTCTGTTTAAAAGCTTCCAAAGAAGGAGCCTCCACCACAATCCGGGGCAGAGAGTTCCACTGCTGAACGGCTCTCACAGTCAGGAAGTTCTTCCTCATGTTCAGATGGAATCTCCTCTCTTGTAGTTTGAAGCCATTGTTCCGCGTCCTAGTCTCCAAGGAAGCAGAAAACAAGCTTGCTCCCTCCTCCCTGTGGCTTCCTCTCACATATTTATACATGGCTATCATATCTCCTCTCAGCCTTCTCTTCTTCAGGCTAAACATGCCCAGCTCCTTAAGCCGCTCCTCATAGGGATTGTTCTCCAGACCCTTGATCATTTTAGTCGCCCTCCTCTGGACACATTCCAGCTTAGTCAATATCTCTCTTGAATTGTGGTGCCCAGAATTGGACACAATATTCCAGGTGTGGTCTAACCAAAGCAGAATAGAGGGGTAGCATGACTTCCCTGATCTAGACACTATGCTCCTTTTGATGCAGGCCAAAATCCCATTGGCTTTTTTTGCCGCCGCATCACATTGTTGGCTCATGTTTAACTTGTTGTCCACAAGGACTACAAGATCTTTTTCACACGTCCTGCTCTCAAGTCAGGCATCGTCCCCCATTCTGTCTCTTTGCATTTCGTTTTTTCTGCCAAAGTGGAGTCTCTTGCATTTGTCCCCGTTGAACTTCATTTTGTTAGTTTTGGGCCATCCTCTCTCTAATCTGTCAAGAACGTTTTGAATCCTGCTTCTGTCCTCTGGAGTCTTGGCTCTCCCTCCCCATTTGGTGGCATGACTTCTAGCCCTTCATCTAAGTCAGTGTTTCTCAACCTGGGGGTCGGGACCCCCGGAGGGGATGTCAGAGGGGTCGCCAAAGACCATCAAAGACCGTCAATGCCCACCAAACCCTTCCAGTATTTTCTGTTTCTGTCATGGGAGTTCTATGTGCCAAGTTTGGTTCAATTCCATTATTGGTGGAGTTCAGAACGCTCTTTGATTGTAAGTGAACTATAAATCCCAGCAACTACAACTCCCAAATGTCAAGATTCTATTTTCCTCAAACTCCACAAGTGTTCACATTTGGGCTTATTGAGTACTCGTGTAGAGTTTGGTCCAGATCCTTCATTGTTTGAGTCCACAGTGCTCTCTGGATGTAGGTGAACTACAACTCCCAAACTCAAGGTCAATGCCCACCAAACCCTTCGAGTATTTTCTGTTGGCCATGTTCTGTGTGCCAAGTTTGGTTCAATTTAATTGTTGATGGAGTTCAGAATGCTTTTTGATTGTAGGTGAACTATAAATCCCAGCAACTACAACTCCCAAATGACAAAATCATAATTTTTGGAGTGATGGTCACTCCTTGTGTTGTGAGACATTTTGTTGCCAAATTCGGTGTGAATTCGTTCATTGGTTCTTTTGTTTTTAAGGTACTCATTATGCACAGAACATTTTTATATCTATAGATAAATATTATATGTATCTACAATATACTATATTATATTATTACCCTTAATTTATATAGTAAAGGTAAAGTTTTTCTCCTGACATTAAGTCCAGTCATGTCTGACTCTGGGGTGTGGTGCTCATCTCCATTTCTAAGCCGAAGAGCCAGCGTTGTCCGTAGACACCTCCAAGGTCATGTGGCCGGTATGACTGCATGGAGCGCCGTTACCTTCCCGCGGGAGCGGTACCTATTGATCTACTCACATTTGCATGTTTTCGAACTGCTAGGTTGGCAGAAGCTAGGGCTGACAGTGGAAGCTCACGCCGCTCCCCCGGAATTAATTTATATACATTACCCTTAATTTATATACAGGTAAAGGTAAAGGTTTCCCCTTGACCTTAAATCTAGCCGAGTTTGGCTCTGGAGGTTGGTGCTCATCTCCATTTCTGAGCTGAAGAGCCGGCCTTGTCCATAGACACCTCCTAGGTCATGTGGCCGGCATGACTGCATGGCGCACCATTACCTTCGTGCAGAAGTACCTATTGATCTACTCATATTTGCATGTTTTCGAACTGCTAGGTTGGCAGAAGCTGGGTCTAACAGCAGGAGCTCACCCCATTCCCCGGATTCGAACCACCAACCTTTTGGTCAGCAAGTTCGGCAGCTCAGCGGTTTAGCCCACTGCGCCACCAGGCGCAATGGGTATATATATATTTTCCATCCTATCCCTAATCACAGATTGAATTTCTTTGCATCCCACTGGCTATATATTCTATAGGGAGAGAGGGTGCCTTAAAGTGTCTCATGACTTTTCTATTACTCCAAAAGTGTCTGCGCAGGCGTAGGAAATACCAGATGTGCAATTTCACAGGGACCACGATGGAGAATAAGCATTTCCGCTCAGAGTTCTTTCCCTGGCAACAACGTACCCCAAACGTCTCAGCAACATTTCCTTCTTTTCGATTTACATGATACATAATTGTTTTTTTAATAAAAAGTAACACCACTGCCTTCAATATGAAGGTTAAAGAACAATACAAAAGAAGCGGCGCTTATGACATCACGGGTCCGACCCTGTGACATCATGTGGAGGCACACGATTTCAATGTTGTTCAAAGCCAGGTTCGTTTTTTGCTCCCTCGCGGCAAAATTTTGCAAAGCCGGCAGGAACCTAAATAACATCCCTGCCGGGTTCTCACAGTCCCAAGCCGATGACATCGTAAGCCAGCGCTTGGAATAGTCTTCCAAGATGGTTTCCAAAGGCAACGAGAAATATTTCAGATCCAAAGCTCTGCTTCCCCAACTTGTCTTTTGTGATATCATCACAATGACATCATCAGAAAGTGCACCGTTTTTTCTGATTGTCGCACGGTTACATCACCACAACAGTCCTTCCTGTGGGTTGTTATAGGTTTTTCCGGGTTATATGGCCATGTTCTAGAGGCATTTTCTCCTGACATTTCGCCTGCATCTATGGCAAGCATCCTCAGAGGGAGTGAGGTGTGTTGGAACTAGGAAAATGGGTTTATATATCTGTGGAATGGCAAGGGTGGGACAAAGGAAATTCCCTCCTTCTCTGGTTTGAAACTGGCTTCTCTGGCTTGAGCCGAAGCCAGGAAATTCCCTCCTTCTCTGGTTTGAAACTGGCTTCTCTGGCTTGAGCCGAAGCCAGGAAATTCCCTCCTTCTCTGGTTTGAAACTGGCTTCTCTGGCTTGAGCCGAAGCCAGGAAATTCCCTCCTTCTCTGGTTTGAAAATGGCTTCTCTGGCTTGAGCCGAAGCCAGGAAATTCCCTCCTTCTCTGGTTTGAAAATGGCTTCTCTGGCTTGAGCCGAAGCCAGGAAATTCCCTCCTTCTCTGGTTTGAAACTGGCTTCTCTGGCTTGAGCCGAAGCCAGGAAATTCCCTCCTTCTCTGGTTTGAAACTGGCTTCTCTGGCTTGAGCCGAAGCCAGGAAATTCCCTCCTTCTCTGGTTTGAAACTGGCTTCTCTGGCTTGAGCCGAAGCCAGGAAATTCCCTCCTTCTCTGGTTTGAAACTGGCTTCTCTGGCTTGAGCCGAAGCCAGGAAATTCCCTCCTTCTCTGGTTTGAAAATGGCTTCTCTGGCTTGAGCCGAAGCCAGGAAATTCCCTCCTTCTCTGGTTTGAAACTGGCTTCTCTGGCTTGAGCCGAAGCCAGGAAATTCCCTCCTTCTCTGGTTTGAAACTGGCTTCTCTGGCTTGAGCCGAAGCCAGGAAATTCCCTCCTTCTCTGGTTTGAAACTGGCTTCTCTGGCTTGAGCCGAAGCCAGGAAATTCCCTCCTTCTCTGGTTTGAAAATGGCTTCTCTGGCTTGAGCCGAAGCCAGGAAATTCCCTCCTTCTCTGGTTTGAAAATGGCTTCTCTGGCTTGAGCCGAAGCCAGGAAATTCCCTCCTTCTCTGGTTTGAAACTGGCTTCTCTGGCTTGAGCCGAAGCCAGGAAATTCCCTCCTTCTCTGGTTTGAAACTGGCTTCTCTGGCTTGAGCCGAAGCCAGGAAATTCCCTCCTTCTCTGGTTTGAAAATGGCTTCTCTGGCTTGAGCCGAAGCCAGGAAATTCCCTCCTTCTCTGGTTTGAAACTGGCTTCTCTGGCTTGAGCCGAAGCCAGGAAATTCCCTCCTTCTCTGGTTTGAAACTGGCTTCTCTGGCTTGAGCCGAAGCCAGGAAATTCCCTCCTTCTCTGGTTTGAAACTGGCTTCTCTGGCTTGAGCCAAAGCCAGGAAATTCCCTCCTTCTCTGGTTTGAAACTGGCTTCTCTGGCTTGAGCCGAAGCCAGGAAATTCCCTCCTTCTCTGGTTTGAAACTGGCTTCTCTGGCTTGAGCCGAAGCCAGGAAATTCCCTCCTTCTCTGGTTTGAAACTGGCTTCTCTGGCTTGAGCCGAAGCCAGGAAATTCCCTCCTTCTCTGGTTTGAAAATGGCTTCTCTGGCTTGAGCCGAAGCCAGGAAATTCCCTCCTTCTCTGGTTTGAAACTGGCTTCTCTGGCTTGAGCCGAAGCCAGGAAATTCCCTCCTTCTCTGGTTTGAAAATGGCTTCTCTGGCTTGAGCCGAAGCCAGGAAATTCCCTCCTTCTCTGGTTTGAAACTGGCTTCTCTGGCTTGAGCCGAAGCCAGGAAATTCCCTCCTTCTCTGGTTTGAAAACTGGCTTCTCTGGCTTGAGCCGAAGCCAGGAAATTCCCTCCTTCTCTGGTTTGAAACTGGCTTCTCTGGCTTGAGCCGAAGCCAGGAAATTCCCTCCTTCTCTGGTTTGAAAATGGCTTCTCTGGCTTGAGCCGAAGCCAGGAAATTCCCTCCTTCTCTGGTTTGAAACTGGCTTCTCTGGCTTGAGCCGAAGCCAGGAAATTCCCTCCTTCTCTGGTTTGAAACTGGCTTCTCTGGCTTGAGCCGAAGCCAGGAAATTCCCTCCTTCTCTGGTTTGAAAATGGCTTCTCTGGCTTGAGCCGAAGCCAGGAAATTCCCTCCTTCTCTGGTTTGAAACTGGCTTCTCTGGCTTGAGCCGAAGCCAGGAAATTCCCTCCTTCTCTGGTTTGAAAATGGCTTCTCTGGCTTGAGCCGAAGCCAGGAAATTCCCTCCTTCTCTGGTTTGAAACTGGCTTCTCTGGCTTGAGCCGAAGCCAGGAAATTCCTTCCTTCTCTGGTTTGAAACTGGTTTCTCTGGCTTGAGCCGAAGCCAGGAAATTCCTTCCTTCTCTGGTTTAAAACTGGCTTCTCTGGCTTGAGCCGAGGCCAGGAAATCCCTTCCTTCTCTGGTTTAAAACTGGCTTCTCTGGCTTGAGCCGAGGCCAGGAAATTCCCTCCTTCTCTGGTTTGAAACTGGCTTCTCTGGCTTGAGCCGAAGCCAGGAAATTCCCTCCTTCTCTGGTTTGAAAATGGCTTCTCTGGCTTGAGCCGAAGCCAGGAAATTCCCTCCTTCTCTGGTTTGAAACTGGCTTCTCTGGCTTGAGCCGAAGCCAGGAAATTCCCTCCTTCTCTGGTTTGAAACTGGCTTCTCTGGCTTGAGCCGAAGCCAGGAAATTCCCTCCTTCTCTGGTTTGAAACTGGCTTCTCTGGCTTGAGCCGAAGCCAGGAAATTCCCTCCTTCTCTGGTTTGAAACTGGCTTCTCTGGCTTGAGCCGAAGCCAGGAAATTCCCTCCTTCTCTGGTTTGAAAATGGCTTCTCTGGCTTGAGCCGAAGCCAGGAAATTCCCTCCTTCTCTGGTTTGAAAATGGCTTCTCTGGCTTGAGCCGAAGCCAGGAAATTCCCTCCTTCTCTGGTTTGAAACTGGCTTCTCTGGCTTGAGCCGAAGCCAGGAAATTCCCTCCTTCTCTGGTTTGAAACTGGCTTCTCTGGCTTGAGCCGAAGCCAGGAAATTCCCTCCTTCTCTGGTTTGAAACTGGCTTCTCTGGCTTGAGCCGAAGCCAGGAAATTCCCTCCTTCTCTGGTTTGAAACTGGCTTCTCTGGCTTGAGCCGAAGCCAGGAAATTCCCTCCTTCTCTGGTTTGAAACTGGCTTCTCTGGCTTGAGCCGAAGCCAGGAAATTCCCTCCTTCTCTGGTTTGAAAATGGCTTCTCTGGCTTGAGCCGAAGCCAGGAAATTCCCTCCTTCTCTGGTTTGAAACTGGCTTCTCTGGCTTGAGCCGAAGCCAGGAAATTCCCTCCTTCTCTGGTTTGAAACTGGCTTCTCTGGCTTGAGCCAAAGCCAGGAAATTCCCTCCTTCTCTGGTTTGAAAATGGCTTCTCTGGCTTGAGCCGAAGCCAGGAAATTCCCTCCTTCTCTGGTTTGAAACTGGCTTCTCTGGCTTGAGCCAAAGCCAGGAAATTCCCTCCTTCTCTGGTTTGAAACTGGCTTCAAACTACAAGAAAGGAGATTCCATCTGAATATGAGGAAGAACTTCCTGACTGTGAGAGCCGTTTAGCAGTGGAACTCTCTGCCCCGGAGTGTGGTGGAGGCTCCTTCTTTGGAAACTTTTAAACAGAGGCTGGATGGCCATCTGTCAGGGGTGATTTGAATGCAATATTCCTGCTTCTTAGCAGAATGGGGTTGGACTGGATGGCCCAGGAGGTCTCTTCCAACTCTTTAATTCTATGAGGGAAAACAATCAGAGACATCTAATCACCTCTCAACAAAAGATTCCCCCAGGCACTGCGAAGCCATCAAATGCTAATTAAGGTGGTCAGTTGAAATATTCACACCTAGCTCCAGCAGACAAGAGTCCTTTGTCCCACCCTGGTCATTCCACAGATATATAAACCCTTTTTCCTAGTTCCAACAGACCTCACTACCTCTGAGGATGCTTGCCATAGATGCAGGCGAAACGTCAGGAGAGAATGCCTCCAGAACATGGCCATATAACCCGGAAAAACCTACAACAACCCAGTGATTCCGACCATGAAAGCCTTCGACAGTACTTCCTGTCTCCGTGACTCCATTCTCATTGGTCGGAGGGTACGGTGTCACATCCTTGCTCTGATGACATCACACCAAAGCTTGATTTTTGCGTAATGACATCATATGCAAGTTCTACTCTTAGGTGGGACATATGTCATGAAAATGCCCACTTTTACTCCATCTTTGGCTCTTGGATTATGGAAGTCGGGGCGACAGGGCCCCCCAAGGCATACCGCGACCCCAATCCCGTCCCTCTCCTCCCAAAGCGTCCATTTTGGATCGAACAACGTCCCGTTCCCAAAATTGAGGAGACAAGAGGGTGGCAAAACCCCTCCGTAAAAAAACTAAAGTTTTTAGTAAGGCCTCTGGTGATTTTCACTCACAACCGTGAGGCAAAGCGTGGCGGCACCATTTTGGATTCCCAGCGTCCACAAAATGCCCGTATTCATGGAAGAACTCATTATTTTCATTGGTTGAACCCCAAACGTGGGAAGAATGACCATTTGGGGCAGAATCACAGTGCAGGAAGTGGACATCGGAGAGGCCATCTTTGGCATTTCCAGGTTCCTGAATGGTTCGGAAGACGTGAAAGCGTCAGGGTCTTTCGGGGACCCAACGGCCCTCCGAAACGAGAGTCCTAACATATGACGCCTGGATGTCAACACAAAGGGCGGCAGCCATCTTGAAGGACAGTAAACAATGAGGACTGCCTTCAGTCTTTGAGCAGAAAGATCCGTTTGTTTTCCTGCTCTTTTCACACCCGTTTGAGAGTCAAACACCTTGGCTGCCCTTTTGAAGGAGGTGGAAGGATGGGCCAGAATGACCCTCCATCCTGAAAAGGGGGTTCAAGGGGGGAAAGGGAGGCAGGGAGCGAGGGAGAGGGGGCCGGCAGCCATCGTCCCCACAGGATTCCCGTTCAGCAGAGTCTCCGGGAAACCCGCGACATCCCATTCGCATCCTTCAGTCTCTCGGGTCAGTAATGTCCGGCTTTGGGCCCAACTGAGGGCCCCGATTTGCTGGGGAGCTGCATGTTCTGGACGCTGGACAGGATCTTCTTTTGGTGCCCGGCCAAAGTCACCCCGATCCGGAGCAGGTCCCTGCGGAGGAAAGAGAGAGGAAAGGGTTTGTGTCCATCCCTCCTTTGCCCCTCCGCACTGCAGAGTTATACCACTTTGATATCACTTTAAAGCAGTGTTTCTCAACCCTCCTAATGCCGCAACCCCTTAATACACTTCCTCATATTATGGTGACCCCCAACCATAAAATTCCTTTTGTTGCTACTTCATAACTGTCATTTTCAAAGGACGACCACCTCACCCGCCTCATAGGAAACCTGCTACAAAACAGGAGCTTTTTTGTTGAGTTGTTATCTTACGGACTAAGATGTTATCTCCACGCAGATGATGTCCAAATCTGTCACTCCTTCCCACCTGTCACCAAGGAGGCTGTCCAGACCTTGAACCGGTGCTTGGCCGCTGTGTCGGACTGGATGAGAGCTAACAAATTGAAACTGAATCCAGACAAGACAGAGGTCCTCCTGGTCAGTCGTAAGGCCGAACAGGGCATAGGGTGACAGCCTGTGTTGGATGGCCTTACACTCCCCCTGAAGACGCAGGTTCGCAGCTTGGGAGTGATCCTGGACTCATTGCTGAGCCTGGAGCCCCAGGTTTCAGCGGTGGCCGGGAGAGCTTTTGCACAATTAAAACTTGTGCGCCAGCCGCGCCCGTTCCTTGGGAAGTCGGATCTGGCCACGGTGGTCCACGCTCTTGTTACATCCCAAATAGATTACTGCAACGCGCTCTACGTGGGGTTGCCTTTGAAGACTGTTTGGAAACTTCAATTAGTCCAACGGGCGGCGGCCAGATTACTCACCGGAGCGTCATACAGGGAGCACACCACCCCTCTGTTATATCAGCTCCACTGGCTGCCGATCCAGTTTCAAGCACAATTCAAAGTGCTGGTTTTGACCTACAAAACTCTTTACGGCTCCAGCCCAGCGTACCTGTCTGAACGTATCTCCTTCTACATCCCACCTTGGAGTTTAAGATCTGCGGGGGAGGCCCTGCTCTCGGCCCCACCTTTATCACAAGCGAGACTGGTGGGGACGAGGGACAGGGCCTTCCCGGTGGTGGCCCCTCGCCTGTGGAATGCACTCCCGGGGGAGATTAGGACAGCAACGTTCCTCCTTGCTTTCAGAAGGAAGCTAAAAACCTGGATGTGGGACCAGGCCTTTGGGTAAGCTGGCAGATGGACAAAGACAACCAATGACGACCAGAGTAGGAAAGGATAATGACAGTGCTGGATGGATTACGGATCATGAATTGGCGAACATTGACCACAAGATGATTTTATTGCTGCTAGTATATTGTTTGACTGTTTTAATTCGTTATAATTGTTGATATTATATGGTAAATGTGTGTATTGCATATTGTATATTGTATTGTATTTTGTGAATTGTTAGGCACCGAATTGTGCCTTTTTGTAAGCCGCCCTGAGTCCCCCCGAGGGGGTTGAGAAGGGTGGGGTAGAAGCACCCCAAATAAATAAATAAATAAATTCCAGGGCCAGAGAAGCAGATGGCGGAAACAGAAGAACGGCCTGCCTCAGGGGAGCGTGCTTGCTCCATCCATGTTCAACATCTACACAAATGACCAGCCACTGCCAGAAGGGACGGAGAGCTTCATCTATGCTGATGATCGTGCCATCATAGAACAGCACAACAACAGAGAGGAAACAAACAAGGACATCTAATCACCTCTCAACAAAAGTTTCCTCCAGGCGCTGCCAGGCAATCGAATGCTCATCAAATGCTAATCAATTTGGTCAGTTGAAACATTCCCACCTAGCTCCAGCAGACAATAGTCCTTTGTCCCACCCTGGTCATTCCACAGATATATAAACCCATTTTCCTAGTTCCAACAGACCACACTACCTCTGAGGATGCTTGCCATAGATACAGGCGAAACGTCAGGAGAGAATGCTACTGGAACGTGGCCATACAGGCTGAAAAACCTACAACAACCTTGGGATTTACAGTTTAGCAAATGACTATTCGTCGTCTCCCAGAGAGCGCTGGTGCCCTCTCCTGGACTACATCTCCCATGATGCCTTGAGGAAAGAAAATATGAAAATATGGGAAGTGTAGTTCAAGGGTTTTTTGCTACTGGTGTCATCTCCTAAACTATAATTCCCAAAGTATTTTGAGAAGGAGGATAGGGAAATGAATTGGGCTCCGTCCTAAGGAATCTTGGGATTTTAGTTCAGCAAATGACTACGATTTTCCTGCTAGAGAGCTTTGGCGGGCTCTCTTGAACTACAGCTCCCAAGATAACTTGAGGATATTAAGGATTAAATTAAGAGTTCTTGGGAGGCATAGTTTGCATTTCAATAAAGGGAAAAGTAGTATCTAAAAATATAATAATAATAATAAGAGGATTTAAAGATCAAACTGCAAAGACTCTGGCACAAGCCAGTCAAGGGGGTCCCGGTGGTGATCGGCACACTGGGTGCAGCGCCTAAAGACCTTGGCATGTACTTAAAAACAATTGGTGCTGACAAAATTACCACCTGTCAGCTGCAAAAAGAGACCCTGCTCGGATCTGCACGCATTATTTGCTGATACATCACACTATCCTAAACACTTGGGAAGTGTACGATGTGTGATCCAACACAACAGCCAGCAGAGTGACTTTATTTGCTGTGTATTACTTTTGTTGTGTAAATAATAATAATAATAATAATAATAATAATAATAATAATAATGAGGATTTAAAGATAGAACTGCAAAGACTCTGGCACAAGCCTGTCAAGGGGGTCTCAGCGGTGATTGGCACACTGGGTGCAGCGCCTAAAGACCTTGGCATGCACTTAAAAACAATTGGTGCTGACAAAATTACCACCTGTCAGCTGCAAAAGGCCACCCTGCTCGGATCTGCACGCACAATCCTAGACCCTTGGGAGGTTTATGATGTGTGATCCAATACAACAGCCAGCAGAGTGGCCTTGTTTGCTGTGTATCACTCTTGTTGTGTATCAAATAATAATAATATAGTTCAGGGGACACACATCAGACTTCTCTGAGAATCCCACTTGCTTCTCCAAACCAAAAATCCCAGGATGAAGCTACGGCGATTAAAACGAGATGAAAAATGGCTCTAAGGCTGTCCACCGCAGTGCCATCCCTCTTTCTCCTTCCCCCCTCCCTTCCATCTGGCTCACTCACTCGGTGGACATCTGGCTGACCAGTTCGAAGGAGGTGAAGCCGGCGTTGGCGAAGCTCTCTTCGTAGCGTCCCATCTTGATGGCGCGGAGCCAGTCCCCGACGGAGCCGAAGGAGGAATAGTGGGGCAGGCGCTGGTCCAGGAGAGGGTGGGACGGCCTAGGATGACGGAAAGAAGGGAGGGAAAGGGTCAGAGAACCAGGTTGTTTCTACCTGTGTCCAGGTGGAGGCACAAAGGGAGGCAAGGTGACAAGATGGGAGGGACGTGGGATGAGAAATGAAGCCTTGGGACCATCTGCCACCCCCCAAAACCCACCTGGTCTCCCCAAAAATCATGGGACCAGCATGAAAGGGCTCCTGATTTTAAGGGCAGATGAAGGCGTCGGGAAGAGGATGGGAACCAATTTAGCTGCTTTGTGTCTCATTTAAGAGACGATAGCAGGATCCCATTAACTATAATAATAATATATTTACTTGATGTGATGCAGCAGCTAAAAAATCAAATGCAATTCTATGAACCCTCTATGAACCCTCTATGAACCGGCGCAAACTCTAAGATCTTCTGGGGAGGCCCTCCTCTCACTCCCACCACCATCACAAGCATGATTAGTGGGGACGAGAGAGAGAGAGAGAGGGCCTTCTCGGTGGTGGCCCCTCGCCTCTGTAAGGCCCTTCCTAGAGAAATAAGACAGGCCCCATCCCTCCCCTCCTTTCGTAAGAGCTTGAAGAACCGGCGCAAACTCTAAGATCTTCTGGGGAGGCCCTCCTCTCACTCCCACCACCATCACAAGCACGATTAGTGAGGACGAGAGAGAGAYGGCCTTCTTGGTGGTGGCCCTCCGCCTCTGTAAGGCCCTTCCTAGAGAAATAAGACAGACCCCATCCTTCCCCTCCTTTCGTAACAGCTTGAAGAACCAGCGCAAACTCTAAGATCTTCTGGGGAGGCCCTCCTCTCACTCCCACCACCATCACAAGCACGATTAGTGGGGACGAGAGAGAGAGAGGGCCTTCTCGGTGGTGGCCCCCCGCCTCTATAAGGCCCTTCCTAGAGAAATAAGACAGACCCCATCCCTCCCCTCCTTTCGTAAGAGGTTGAAGAACCGGTGCAAACTCTAAGATCTTCTAGGGAGGCCCTCCTCTCACTCCCACCACCATCACAAGCACGATTAGTGGGGACGAGAGAGAGAGAGGCCTTCTCGGTGGTGGCCCCCTGCCTCTGTAAGGCCCTTCCTAGAGAAATAAGACAGACCCCATCTCTCCCCTTCTTTCGTAAGAGGTGGTTTAAAGAAGCCTTTGAGAACGACTAGTTCTAGCTCAGCCCCAGATATTGTTGAATACGGCCATCTTTTTTTTCTACCACTTATCCAGGTCACTTCCTCCTATTCGGCCCTGGAAATGGACAGCCATAGACTATAACTATGATTGTTGTTGCCTGCTATAGCGTTGCACCTAATTTCCCAGGCTCTCTAGAAATTGCACTAGCCTCGGCCCAGCCTTTTTAAATTGCCTTGAACAGGCAGGATTATTTTAAATACCCGTATATTCCAGCATATAAGACGACTGGGCGTATTTATTTATTTACTATTTTTGTATACCGCTCTTCTCTGGGCGACTCAGAGCGGTTAACAAAGCAAATACAATACTTAAACATGATAAAAACAGTTAAAAACAAGTTAAAAGAATAACATTATAACAATCAATAAACATCATAACATCTCATCTCGTCTCATAGTTAAAATCAAGGTCCAGTCTCATCTTCCAAATGTTCCAAATTCCTATATTAGTTACACTGCCTATTCAAATGCCTGCTCAAACAACCAGGTCTTCACTTTCCTCCGAAATGTGAACAGGGAGGGGGCCGATCTAATTTCTGTGGGAAGGGCGTTCCACATCTGAGGGGCCACCACTGAGAAGGCCCTGTCTCTCATCCCCGCCAACCGTACTTGTGATGCAGGCGGGACCGAGAGCAAGGCCTCCCCAGACGAACTTAACATCCTAGCTGGTTCATAGGAGGAGATACGTTTGGACAGGTAAGTTGGTCCAGAACCGTTTAGGGCTTTATAGACTAACGCCAGCACTTTGAATTGTGCCCGGTAGCTAACCTTGAGACTGATCTTTGGGAGAAAAGTATCTGTTGTATTTTGGTGGTGGATGCTGCTTGTTTTTCCCCTGGGTCTGTTGGATTTTTCGGTATCCTGACCTGTCTCCTGTAAGCTTGGAATCATGGAACCTTGAACCTTTGGACTGGCTTTTGACTACAGTATAGACTCTGGATCCCTGGACTTTGTTTATTGAACTCTCGGCATTTGACCACTGGACTGGACCCTTTTGACTACGAAGTTATTTTTGCTATCGGTTTTTGTTTATTCTGTAGCTGAGTGTTATCTTTGTGTTTTATATTTTGGACCATAAAAACAGCCAGCAGGTAAGTGCTGTTTTAATTACACTGTTTGTTGAAACTGGGAGTTTGATTCATCTCTACCTAAATAAGGCAGAGCCCTGGCAACATGACAGTCTCCTTCTCTGGAGACGTGTAAGCAGATGCTGGACGGCAACCTGTCAGGAGGGCTTGGATGGTGTCTTCCTTCCTGGCAGAAGAGGGTTGGGCTGGATGGCCCTTGGAGGGACCTCCCCAACGCTCGGATTCTAAGAGCCACTCACCCTCCGTTGCCCCGTGAGACGATCTTGAGGCTGGCCGGGTTGCGGATGAGCTTGTCCAGGGAGTTGACGATCTGGGCGAACCTGGGCCGGGCGTTGCGGTCCTTCTGCCAGCAGTCCAGCATCAGCTGGTGCAGCGAGGTAGGGCAGTCCGTGGGCGGCGGCAGGCGATAGTCCTGCTCAATGGCATTGATCACCTGCAGAGAGAGAAAGATGGGGGTCAGGTCCTGAACGTGAGGTGAAGAAGAGGAACCCTCCTGGGCTTTTAGATGGAGTAGGAGAGTCATGATCAATCCAAAGGCCAATCGGCACTATGGAATTATAGTGCTAGGATTTCACTTTTCCTGCCATGGCAGGAGAAGAGATTCTAGTTAGAGAGAGAGTGGAATCTGCTTTTGCCTTGGAGTCCAGTGGAGCCTCCTTTGAAGGTACTTAAGCAGAAGCTGGATGGCCATCTGTCAGGGGGGCTTTAATTGTGTCTTCCTGCCTGGCAGAAGGGAATGGGACTGCCTTTGGGACTTTCCCTAACACTATGACTCTATGATTTATTTTTATTTTTATCTATCTATCTATCTATCTATCTATCTATGGAGCCCCCGGTGGCGCAGTGGGTTAAAGCACTGAGCTGCTGAGCTTGTTGATCAAAAGGTCGCAGGTTCGATTCCGGGGAGTGGCGTGAGCTTCCGCTGTCAGCCCTAGCTTCTGCCAACCTAGCAGTTCGAAAACATGCAAATGTGAGTAGATCAATAGGTACCGCTCCAGCGGGAAGGTAACAGCGCTCCATGCAGTCATGCCGGCCACATGACCTTGGAGGTGTCTACGGACAACGCTGGCTCTTCGGCTTAGAAATGGAGATGAGCACCACACCCCAGAGTCAGACATGACTGGACGTAATGTCAGGGGACTACCTTTACCTTTTTATCTATCTATCTATCTATCTATCTATCTATCTATCTATCTATCTATCTAACCATAACCATAACCATAACCATAACCATAAGCAGAAGCTGGATGACCATCTGTCAGGGGGGCTTTAATTGTGTCTTCCTGCCTGACAGAAGGGGATTGGACTGCCTTTGGGGTTTTTCCTAACACTATGACTTTATGATTTATTTTTAGTTTAATCTGTCTATCTATCTATCTATCTATCTATCTATCTATCTATCTATCTATCTATCTATCTATCTATCTATCTATCTATCTATCTATCACCATAACCACAACCATAACCACAACAACAACCACAACCACAACCAAAACCATAACCATAACCATAAAGGTAATGTTCGTTTGTGGGATTAACAGAACTCAAAAACCACTGGATGAATTGACACCAAATTTGGACACAAGACACCTAACAACTCAATGTATGCCCTCCACTCAAAATTTTTTGTCATTTGGGAGTTGTAGTTGCTGGGATTTATAGTTCACCTACAATCAAAGAGCATTCTGAACCCCACCAACGATGGAATTGAACCAAACCTGGCACACAGTTCTCCCATGACCAACAGAAAATACTGGAAGGGTTTGGTGGGCAGTGTCCTTTGGTTTTGGAGTTGTAGTTCACCTGCATCCAGAGATCACTGTGGACTCAAACAATGATGGATCTGGACCAAACTCTACACGAATACTCAATATGCCCAAATGTGAACACTAGTGGAGTTTGGGGAAAATAGAATCTTGACATTTGGGAGTTGTAGTTGCTGGGATGTATAGTTCACCTACAATCACAGAGCATTCTGAACCCCACCAATGATAGAATTGGGCCAAACCTCCCACACAGAACCCCCATGTGGGCCACAGCAACGCTTGGCAGGGGACAGCTTGTATGTGTGTGTGTGTGTATATATATATATATAGATATATATATAAATGTTCATTTGTGGGATTAACATAAATCAAAAACCACTGAACGATTGGACATCAAATTTAGACACACGACACCTATCAGGCCAACGAGTGACCATCACTCACAAAAAAACTGAAAAACACAGTGGAAGGGACTTAAAAAGCCAAAAAAAACCCCCCAAAAATACATCACAACGCACGCACAAAACCACATATATACACAAGCACACATATATACACATATACACAAATATATACACACACAAAACACATATACAGACTGGGCCACAGGAACACGTGGCAGGGGATGGCTAGTATCTATATAAATAAAAATGTATTATTGGTTTGTGGGATTAACAGAACTCAAAAACCACTAGACGAATCTGGGCACTACAATTCAAGAGAGATACTGACAAGCTGGAATGTGTCCAGAGGAGGGCGACTAAAATGATCAAGGGTCTGGACAACAAGCCCTATGAGGAGCGGCTTAAGGAGCTGGACATGTTTAGCCTGAAGAAGAGAAGGCTGAGAGGAGATATGATAGCCATGTATAAATATGGGAGAGGAAGCCACAGGGAGGAGGAGGGAGCAAGCTTGTTTTCTGCTTCCCTGGAGACTAGGACGCAATGGAACAATGGCTTCAAACTACAAGAGAGGAGATTCCATCTGAACATGAGGAAGAACTTCCTGACTGTGAGAGCCGTTCAGCAGTGGAACTCTCTGCCCCGGAGTGTGGTGGAGGCTCCTTCTTTGGAAGCTTTGAAACAGAGGCTGGATGGCCATCTGTCAGGGGTGCTTTGAATGCAATATTCCTGCTTCTTGGCAGAATGGGGTTGGACTGGATGATGGCCCAGGAGGTCTCTTCCAACTCTTTGATTCTAGGATTCTATGGCACCAAATTTGGACACAAGACACCTATCAGGCCGACGAGTGACCATCACTCATAAAAATCCTGCAAAACACAGTGGAAGGGACTTAAAAAGCCAAAAAAGAAGAAAAATACATTACAACACATGCGCAAAACCACATATATACACAAGCACACATATATACACATATACACAAATATATACACATACAAAACACATATACATAGACTGGGCCACAGCAACGCGTGGCAGGGGACGGCTAGTGTGTGTGTGTATATACATATACATCTGCATATGCATATGAATATGCATATACATATACATACACACACACACACACATATATAATATGATTATATGGTTATATAACACTGTGACCAGATGGCCTTTGGAGTGCCTTCCCGTGGGGTGATGGAATAGCCTCACTCACATCCTGGTTGGACATGTCCCAATATGGCCGTTCCCCGAAGGACATGACTTCCCACATGACGATGCCGTAGCTCCAGACGTCACTGGCGGAGGTGAACTTGCGGAAGGCGATGGCTTCGGGCGCCGTCCACCGGATTGGGATCTTCCCTCCCTAAAACAAGAGAGACAAGGAAGGGGTCAGGCCAGGAAGGCAGAAGAAGCCTATACCAGGCAGAGAGGCTTTTTTTGCCTTTGGTCCAGAAGCTCTCTCCTTCTGAACTCACCTCTTGGCATCCTTCCTCCCAAGTAAACACATCCCACCCTCCATCTCACTGACTGATTGGCTACTGATTGGCTATTGAACCAGGTGGTGTGGTGTAGATGGTTGGGAGTCAGCTGCATTAAAATCACTATTGACCGAAAGTTCATAACATAGAAGACATCCCGTGTAGGAGTAAGCATCCAACCATTTGTCTAGCTTGCTGTCGACCTTTGCAGCCCGAAAGACAGTTGCATCTGTCAAGTATGAAATGTAGGTACCGCTTATGCGGGGAGGCTAATTTAACTAATTTAGGAGTAAGCACCCAACCATTTGTCTAGCTTGTTGTCGACCTTTGCAACCCCAAAGACAGTTGCATCTGTCAAGTACAAAATTTAGGTACCGCTTATGCGGGGAGGCTAATTTAACTAATTTAGGAGTAAGCACCCAACCATTTGTCTAGCTTGCTGTCGACCTTTGCAGCCCGAAAGACAGTTGCATCTGTCAAGTATGAAATGTAGGTACCGCTTATGCGGGGAGGCTAATTTAACTAATTTAGGAGTAAGCACCCAACCATTTGTCTAGCTTGCTGTCGACCTTTGCAGCCCGAAAGACAGTTGCATCTGTCAAGTATGAAATGTAGGTACCGCTTATGCGGGGAGGCTAATTTAACTAATTTAGGAGTAAGCACCCAACCATTTGTCTAGCTTGCTGTCGACCTTTGCAGCCCGAAAGACAGTTGCATCTGTCAAGTATGAAATGTAGGTACCGCTTATGCGGGGAGGCTAATTTAACTAATTTAGGAGTAAGCACCCAACCATTTGTCTAGCTTGCTGTCGACCTTTGCAGCCCGAAAGACAGTTGCATCTGTCAAGTATGAAATGTAGGTACCGCTTATGCAGGGAGGCTAATTTAACTAATTTAGGAGTAAGCACCCAACCATTTGTCTAGCTTGCTGTCGACCTTTGCAGCCCGAAAGACAGTTGCATCTGTCAAGTAGGAAATGTAGGTACCGCTTATGCGGGGAGGCTAATTTAACTAATTTAGGAGTAAGCACCCAACCATTTGTCTAGCTTGCTGTCGACCTTTGCAGCCCTAAAGACAGTTGCATCTGTCAAGTATGAAATGTAGGTACCGCTTATGCGGGGAGGATAATTTAACTAATTTAGGAGTAAGCACCCAACCATTTGTCTAGCTTGCTGTCGACCTTTGCAGCCCTAAAGACAGTTGCATCTGTCAAGTATGAAATGTAGGTACCGCTTATGCGGAGAGGCTAATTTAACTAATTTAAGACACCATAAAACTATCCATCAGCCGTGCAAAAGAATGAGGAAGTTCTCCATTGGTGTCACAAGTGGACAGTAAAGCAACAGCTCCCCCGGTGGCCGGAATTCAAAGCATACCCTCATGAAACTGGAAAGTTAAATAGCCTCTGTGTGTCTGTCTATATATGTTGTGTGTCTATGGCATTGAATGTTTGCCATGTATATGTGCATTGTGATCCACCTTGAATCCCCCACAGGGTGAGAAGGACGGAATATAAATATTCTATTTATAATATTTCTAATAATAATAATAATTCTTATAATATAATATAATATATTGTATATGCATATAATATTTATAATATTATAATGTAATGCGATACAATACTAATAATAATATGATATTATAATTATTTATATTACATGTAATATTACTAATAATATCACAATATAATGGTATAATATAATATATTGTATATACATATAATATTTATAATATTGTAAGGTAATGCAATATAATACTACTAATAATATGATATTAAAATTATATATTTATATTACATGTAATATTACTAATAATATTACAATATAATAATATAATATATTATATATACATATTATAATGTAATGCAATATAATACTAATAACAATATGATATAATTATATATTTATATTACATGTAATATTACTAATAATATTGCACTATAATGGTATAATATAATATATTGCATATACATATAATATTTATAATACTGTAAGGTAATGCAATATAATACTTCTAATAATATGATATTAAAATTATATATTTATATTACATGTAATATTACTAATAATATTACAATATAATAATATAATATATTATGTATACATATTATAATATAATTCAATATAATACTAATAATAATATGTTTTAATTATATATTTATATTACATGTAATATTACTAATAATATTGCACTATAATGGTATAATATAATATATTGTATATACATATATTTATAATATTGTAAGGTAATGCAATATAATACTTCTAATAATATGATATTAAAATTATATATTTATATTACATGTAATATTACTAATAATATTACAATATAATAATATAATATATTATATATACATATTATAATATAATTCAATATAATACTAGTAATAATATGTTTTAATTATATATTTATATTACATGTAATATTACTAATAATATTACAATATAATGGTATAGTACAATATAGTAATATATAATACAGATATTGTGCTATGCTAATAATATAATGTATGTAATATATACCTTGTAAGCTGTTCTGAATCCCCTTCGGGGTGAGAAGGGCGGCATATAAATGTCGTAAATAATCAAATAAATAAATAAATACTGTAAATAATCAATAAATAATACTAAATCTATTTTGGCCTCCTCCCCTTGCCACCCTATTTAAATTCCCACTAATAATATAATATATTGTATGTAATATATACCTTGTAAGCTGTTCTGAATCCCCTTCGGGGTGAGAAGGGCGGCATATAAATGTCGTAAATAATTAAATAAATAAATAAATACTGTAAATAATCAATAAATAATACTAAATCTATTTTGGCCTCCTCCCCTTGCCACCCTATTTAAATTCCCACTAATAATATAATATATTGTATGTAATATATACCTTGTAAGCTGTTCTGAATCCCCTTCGGGGTGAGAAGGGCGGCATATAAATGTCGTAAATAATTAAATAAATAAATAAATACTGTAAATAATCAATAAATAATACTAAATCTATTTTGGCCTCCTCCCCTTGCCACCCTATTTAAATTCCCACTAATAATATAATATATTGTATGTAATATATACCTTGTAAGCTGTTCTGAATCCCCTTCGGGGTGAGAAGGGCGGCATATAAATGTCGTAAATAATTAAATAAATAAATACTGTAAATAATCAATAAATAATACTAAATCTATTTTGGCCTCCTCCCCTTGCCACCCTATTTAAATTCCCAAGCCCACAGCTGATCCTGGCAATGCAAAGAGGAGAGGAGAGCGACTAAAATGATAAAAGGTCTGGAGAACAAGCCCTATGAGGAGCGGCTTAAGGAGCTGGGTATGTTTAGCCTGAAGAAGAGAAGGCTGAGAGGGGATATGATAGCCATGGATAAATATGTGAGAGGAAGCCACAGGGAGGAGGAGGGAGCAAGCTTGTTTTCTGCTTCCCTGGAGACTCGGACGCATTGGAACAATGGCTTCAAACTACAAGAGAGGAGAATCCATCTGAACATGAGGAAGAACTTCCTGACTGTAAGAGCCGTTCAGCAGTGGAACTCTCTGCCTCGGAGTGTGGTGGAGGCTCCTTCTTTGGAAGCTTTTAAACAGAGGCTGGATGGCCATCTGTCAGGGGTGATTTGAATGCAATATTCCAGCTTCTTGGCAGAATGGGGTTGGACTAGATGGCCCATGAGGTCTCTTCCAACTCTTTGATTCTATGATTCTATGAAAGAGATCTTGAGCCACTAAGGCTGGTATTTGATCAGGAACGACATGGGAAGGTGTTACTATGGAGGGTGACCTGAACCTACCAGGGAGCTGGTGTAGGTGGGGTCCGAGGAGTTCTCCTCCAGGAAACGGGACAGACCGAAGTCAGAGACTTTGCAGACCAGGTTGCTGTTGACCAGGATGTTGCGGGCGGCCAGGTCCCGGTGGACGTAGCTCATGTCCGAGAGGTAGCGCATCCCGGAGGCGATCCCCCGCAGCATGCCCACCAGCTGGATGGGGGTGAACTGGCCGTCGTTCAGCTGCGAGGAGGCAACCGAGGAGAGCGTCAAGGCACAAAGCTTGCACTTCTAAACTGCCCACAAGACCTGGTTCTGGTAGTTGGTCCACCCACCAAAGCTATGGCCGACCACTACATCAACATGCAAGCTGCTGCTCTGGAGACTGGGACACAATAGAGCAATGGAATCAAACTGCAGGAAAAGAGATTCTACCTAAACCAGTGGTTCTCAACCTTGCTAATGCCGTGACCCCTTAATGCCGTTCAATATGTTGTGGTGACCCCCAACTATAATATTGTTTTCGTTGCTACTTGATACCTGTCACTTTAGTACGGTTATAAATCGTAATGTAAATATCTGATATGCAGGATGTATTTTCATTCACTGGACTAAATTGAGCACAAATACCAAATATGCAAAAATGTGAATGCTAGTGGGGTTGGGGGGTGGGGTGGAGGATTGATTTTGTAATTTGGGAGTTGTAGTTGCTGGGATTTACAGTTCACCTATAATCAAAGAACATTCTGAACTCCACCAGCGATGGATTTAAACCGAACATGGCAAACAGAACTCCCATGACGATTAGAAAACACTGGAAGGCTTTTGTGGGCATTGACTTTGAGATTGGGAGTTGTAGTTCACCTATATCCAGAGAAGTGCTGTGGATTCATGCAATGATGGATCTGGGCCAAACTTGGCACGAATACTCAATATACCCAAATGTGAATACTGGTGGAGTCTGGGGAAAAGAGACCTTGACATTTGGGAGTTGTAGTTATTGGGATTTATAGTTCACCTACAATCAAAGAGCATTCTGAACTCCACCAACAATAGAATTGGGTCAAACTTCCCACACAGAATCCCAATGACCAACAGAAAATACTATGTTTTCTGATGGTCTTTGGCAACCTCTTTGACAACCCCTCACGACCCCCTCAGGGGTCCCGACCCCCAGGTTGAGATACACTGACCTAAACATTAGGAAGAACTTCCAGAGCACAAGAGCTGTTCGACAGTGGATTATGCTGTCCATTATCCACTATCAAAGGTTGAGAACTGTGAGATTTTACTGAGCTTATCAGTGTTTTAGTTGTACGCTGTTTGTGAACATTCATTATTGAGGTTGCTGTGAGTTTTCTGGGCTGTATGACCATGTTCCAGAAGCATTCTTTCCTGATGTTTCACCCACATCTATGGCAGGCATCTTCAGAGGTTGGGAGGTCTGTTGGAAACAACCTCTGAGGATGCCTGACTAGATGTGGGTTAAACGTCAGGAGCGAATGCTTCTGGAACATGGCCATACAGCCCGGAAAGCTCAAAGCAACCCAGTGATTCTGGGCATGAAAGCCTTTGACAACACATTCTTCTCTGGACCTCTTTCTCTGGAGGTTTTTAAGCAGAATCTGGATGGCCATCTGCTGGAAGTGCTTAGATTGTGTCTTCCTGCATGGCAAAATGGGGTTGGACTGGATGACCTTTGGAGATCCCTGTTGGAAATAGCAACCTTCTTCAAGCCTCCACTAGTAGTTTGTTTTGTATATGATCCTGTTTGCCTACTTTATTGTCTATGTATGTTTTGGTGTGCAGCTTTCCCTTTACTCTATGTTTCTCGAGGTTCTGGGAGGGGCTGCAGAGCACATGATCAGATCTGGGACTGCTCAGAGCTCAGACTCAGTGCTTAGATTGTGTCTTCCTGCATGGCAAAATGGGGTTGGACTGGATGGCCTTTGGAGATCCCTTTTGCAAATAGCAACCTTCTTCAAACCTTCATTAATAATTTGTTTTGTATGTGATCCTGCTTGCTTACTATACTGTAGATGTATGTTTTGGTATGCAGCTTTCCCTTTATTCTATGTTTCTTGAGGTTGTGGGAGGGGCTGCAGAGCACATGATCAGATCTGGGACTGCTCAGAGCTCAGACTCCATTTTAGAGGACAGAGATACAAGAGAGGAGATTCCATCTGAACATGAGGAAGAACTTCCTGACTGTGAGAGCCGTTCAGCAGTGGAACTCTCTGCCCCGGAGTGTGGTGGAGGCTCCTTCTTTGGAGGCTTTTAAACAGAGGCTGGATGGCCATCTGTCAGGGGTGATTTGAATGCAATATTCCTGCTTCTTGGCAGAATGGGGTTGGACTGGATGGCCCAGGAGGTCTCTTCCAACTCTTTGATTCTATGATTCTATGATCTATGAATTATTATTTTACCCGCAGGAAGGAGTCGAGGGCCCCGTTCTCCATGAACTCGGTGACGATCATGACAGGGACGCTGCTGGTGATGACGCCGTCCAGGCGGATGATGTTGGGGTGCTCGAACTGCCCCATGATGCTGGCCTCGCTCAGGAACTCCCGCCGCTGCTTCTCCGTGTAGCCCCCCTTCAGCGTCTTGATGGCCACGTAGATCTCCTTCTTGCCAGGGACCTTCAGGAGCCCGCGACACACCTCCCCAAACTCCCCTGCCAAGGAAGGAAGCATCTGGTGAGGGGCCAAGAGGGTCTCCATACAAAGGGAAGGTCTCCGGAAGGGCCCGACCCGCCTTACCTGCCCCAATGACCTCCTCGATTTTGACATACGAGACATCAATCTCCTTGGCAAACTCGCGCACGGCTTCGTTGGGATCCTCATAAGTGAAGGGGTCGATGTAGACTTTGGTGCCTGAAGGAAAGACAGACAGAAGCAGTGGTCCAGTTAGGAAGGCACAGGGAAGTTGGACTTTTGGGGACTACAATACCCAGAATTCCTGGCCATTGCAGCTCCCCAATGTGCCAGCTCTGCTTAGCTTGGGACATGAAAGATCAACAAAAACTTCTTCCGGCTAAATTAGTATTGTTTGGTCTCCTTGATTGTCCTAGCTCATATTTCATCTGTTCATGCTCAGCATTATTTTAAATTTTAATTATTACATTTGGCCCAGCCATGGGTTTTTAAACGTCGCTGTGTTACTGTTAATGTTTATTGCTTATTTTTTTGTTATGGGTTTTATTTTATTGTTTTGTATTATTTGTTGTTATTGCTTTTATTATTGATGTATTGTGGGCTCGGCCACATGTAAACCGCACCGAGTCCCTTGGGAGATCGTAGCGGGGTATAAATAAAGTATTACTATTATTATTTACCATCCCAAATGGTAAATAATAATAATAATAATACTTTATTTATTATTATTATTAAATAAATGATTAAAGTGGGTGCTAGAAACAATATCATACGAAAGCTGACTGGCACAACCTTGGGATCAACCAGACACAGTGAAGACATCTGCCCTTGCGCTATGCTACTCTGCTGCTGAGTATGCATGCCCAGTGTGGAACACATCTCACCACACTAAAACAGTGGATGTGGCTCTTAATGAGACATGCCGCATTATCACGGGGTGTCTGCGCCCGACACCACTGGAGAAATTACACTGCTTAGCCGGTATTGCACCACCTGACATCCGCCGGGAAGTAGCAGCCAATAGTGAAAGGACCAAGGCAGAGACATCTCCAGCTCATCCCCTGTTTGGGTATCAGCCAGCACGTCAAAGATTTAAATCAAGAAATAGTTTTCTAAGATCTACAGAGACACTCGCTGGAACACCCCAGCAAGCGAGAGTCCAAAAGTGGCAGGCTCAAACCCAGAACTTGATACCAAATGAGGCTCCCCCCTGGGCACACAGAAAACTGGGCGACTTGGAAGGCACTGAACAGACTGCGCTCTGGTACCACATGAGATGCAGAGCCAACCTCAAGAAATGGGGCCACAAAGTGGAATCCACGACATGTGAGTGCGGAGAAGGAGCAAACCACTGACCACCTGCTGCAATGCACCCTGAGCCCTGCCACACGCACAAGGGAGGACCTCCTTGCAGCAAGACCAGAGGCACTCCAAGGGGACAGATACTGGTCAAAGGACATTTAATCAGCTACCAAGCTTGCAAATTTTGTGTTTTGTCTGTCTGTTTGTTTTGTTCTGTTAGAAATGTAATACAATTGCCTGGTTGCCCTGACACGACAAATAAATAAAATAAGTTATTATTATTATTATTATTATTATTATTATTATTA
This sequence comes from Anolis sagrei ordinatus, assembly GCF_025583915.1. NCBI lineage: Eukaryota > Metazoa > Chordata > Lepidosauria > Squamata > Anolidae > Anolis > Anolis sagrei. The sequence continues at coordinate 2,939,792 of NW_026847660.1, read as the reverse complement.
TTATTATTATTATGAAATATTTGCATGGGGCATCTTGGAGACGGGAGCCAAGTCCAAACACAAACTTCGTTGATGTTCCGTAAACACCTTCTACCCTGAAGGTCATTTTATACCCATTAGTTCAAATAATTTTGTGCATGAATCTCCTCAAACTACAAGAGAGGAGATTCCATCTGAACATGAGGAAGAACTTCCTGACTGTGAGAGCCGTTCAGCAGTGGAACTCTCTGCCCCGGAGTGTGGTGGAGGCTCCTTCTTTGGAGGCTTTGAAACAGAGGCTGGATGGCCATCTGTCAGGGGTGCTTTGAATGCAATATTCCTGCTTCTTGGCAGAATGGGGTTGGACTGGATGGCCCAGGAGGTCTCTTCCAACTCTAGGATTCTATGATTCTATTCTATGATTCTATGATTCTATGAGACAAAACTGATGTAAACCAAATCACCCGAAAGCAAAACGGCACATGAGAGCAATCTAAAAGGCGGGTTTTCAAAGCAGAAAAGCGTTTAGGAACAAGCCGGGGGTGCTATATAATTATTTCAATTATTTTAACAGTTTTTGTTTAAGTGATCTTAATTGGCATGCTTGGAATAATTATAGGTTTGATTCTGATTTAATATTTCTAAATAAATAAAAATGTAATGTTCTTTTGTGGGATTAACAGAACTCAAAAACCACTGGACGAATTGACACCAAATTTGGACACAAGACACCTAACAACCCAATGTATGTCCTTCACTCAAAAAATTGGTTTTGTCATTTGGGAGTTGTAGTTGCTGGGATTTATAGTTCACCTACAATCAAAGAGCATTCTGAACCCCACCAATGATGGAATTGAACCAAACTTGGCACACAGTTCTCCCATGACCAACCGAAAATACTGGAAGGGTTTGGTGGGCAGTGTCCTTTGGTTTTGGAGTTGTAGTTCACCTACATCCAGAGATCACTGTGGACTCAAACAATGATGGATCTGGACCAAACTTGGCAAATACTCCATATGCCCAAATATGAACACAGATGGAGTTTGGGGAAAATAGACCTTGACATTTGGGAGTTGTAGTTACTGGGATTTATAGTTCACCTACAATCAAAGAGCATTCTGAACCCCACCAACGATGGAACTGAACCAAACTTGGCACACAGTTCTCCCATGACCAACAGAAAATACTAGAAGTGTTTGGTGCGCAGTGTCCTTTGGTTTTGGAGTTGTAGTTCACCTGCATCCAGAGGGGTTTGGTGGATATCGGGGGCACCTCAAGAGTGCCCCTCAGGGATTTGCGCTATACGCAAATGCGTATCTTGCCTATTGCTTCAGCCGCCCCTGGTGGGTATTGACCTTGAGTTTGGGAGTTGTAGTTCACCTACATCCAGAGAGCACTGTGGACTCAAACAATAATGGATCTGGACCAAACTCCACACGAATACTCAATATGCCCAAATGTGAATACTGGTGGAGTTTGGGGAAAATAGAATCTTGACATTTGGGAGTTGCAGTTGCTGGGATTTATAGTTCACCTACAATCACAGAGCATTCTGAATTCCAACAACGACAGAATTGGGCCAAACCTCCCACACAGAACCCCCATGTGGGCCACAGCAACGCATGGCAGGGGATGGGTAGTACAATTATAAATAATAACAATAATAATAATACATTTCGTATCAATAATAATAATACATTTCGTATGGTGCTTTTGTGAGGCCACCCTGAGTCCCCCCCCCCCTCGGGGGTGAGAAGGGCAGGGTATAAATATAGGAAATAAATAAATAAATACTCCAAAATTGAAAATAGTAATAAGAAGATTCAAACACTGATAGTAATAATAATAATAATAATAATAATAATAATAATAATAGGTTCCTGTGAGTTTTCCATGCTGCTGGAACATGGCTATACAGCCCAAAAAACTCACAGCAACCCAGTGATTCCAGCCATGAAAGCCTTCGACAACAATAATAGTAATAGTAGTAATATATTCAGAGATGGGATGCCCAACCTATTAAAAAAAATGCTCCGCCCACTGCAGTCTGCTAGGCTCCTCCCACACCCTATTTGGCCCTCCCACTGAAACTAGCCCCGCCTCTATCTTTGCAGGCACTCACCGTGCCCAATCAGGTACTGTCCTGGCTTGTCCGCATATTCCGCCTCTCGTGACCTGGAGGAACCTTGACGCCTGCCAATCAAGGAGAAAGACACGCCCATCAGTTAGCTCCACCCTCCCTTTATGAGTCCCTCCCCTAGCCACACCTCATTGGACAGAAGAATGGAATTGGTGAAGATGGAAAAGATTTAGTAGGCCAAAGACTGTTAGAGTCAGTGGGCCAAAGCTAGTGTCGTCCTGAGGAGTGTGAGATAAACCTCTGTGTGAGGGAAGCCTCGTGTGAGAAAGCTCCAGTGTGAAGACTGCTGCATGGAAAGCTACTATGTATTTGTTTATTTGTGTTATGGAAAAGATTTAGTAGCCAAAGCCTGTTAGAGTCAGTGGGCCAAAGCTAGTGTCATCCCAAAGGAGTGTGAGGTAAACCTCTGTGTGAGAGAAGCCTCGTGTGAGAAAGCTGCAGTGTGAAGGCTGCTGTGTGTAAAGCTACTATTTATTTGTGTTATGGAAAAGATTTAGTAGGCCAAAGCCTGTTAGAGTCAGTGGGCCAAAGCTAGTGTCGTCCCAAAGGAGTGTGAGATAAACCTCTGTGTGAGAGAAGCCTCGTGTGAGAAAGCTCCAGTGTGAAGGCTGCTGTGTGTAAAGCTACTATTTATTTGTGTTATGGAAAAGATTTAGTAGGCCAAAGCCTGTTAGAGTCAGTGGGCCGAAGCTAGTGTCGTCCCGAGGAGTGTGAGGTAAACCTCTGTGTGAGAAAAGCCTTGTGTAAGAAAGCTCCAGTGTGAAGGCTGCTGCGTGGAAAGCTATTATGTATTTGTTTATTTGTGTTATGGAAAATATTTAGTAGGCCAAAGCCTGTTAGAGTCACTGGGCCAAAGCTAGTGTCGTCCCAAGGAGTGGGAGGTAAACCTCTGTGTGAGAGAAGCCTCATGTGAGAAAGCTCCAGCGTGAAGGCTGCTGTGTGGAAAGCTACTATTTATTTGTGTTATGGAAAAGATTTAGTAGGCCAAAGCCTGTTAGAGTCAGTGGGCCGAAGCTAGTGTCGTCCCGAGGAGTGTGAGATAAACCTCTGTGTGAGAAAAGCCTTGTGTGAGAAAGCTCCAGTGTGAAGGCTGCTGCGTGGAAAGCTATTATGTATTTGTTTATTTGTGTTATGGAAAATATTTAGTAGGCCAAAGCCTGTTAGAGTCAGTGGGCCAAAGCTAGTTTCGTCCCAAGGAGTGTGAGGTAAACCTCTGTGTGAGAGAAGCCTTGGGTGAGAAAGCTTCAGTGTGATGGCTGCTGCGTGGAAAGCTACTATGTATTTGTTTATTTGTGTTATGGAAAAGATTTAGTAGGCCAAAGCCTGTTAAAGTCAGTGGGCCAAAGCTAGTGTCGTCCCAAGGAGTGTGAGGTAAACCTCTGTGTGAGAAAAGCCTTGTGTGAGAAAGCTCCAGTGTGAAGGCTGCTGCGTGGAAAGCTACTATGTATTTGTTTATTTGTGTTATAGAAAAGTTTTAGTAGGCCAAAGCCTGCTAGAGTCACTGGGCCAAAGCTAGTGTTGTTCCAAGGAGTGTGAGGTAAACCTCTGTGTGAGAGAAGCCTCGTGTGAGAAAGCTCCAGTGTGGAAAGCTACTACCTATTTGTTTATTTGTATTATGGAAAATATTTAGTAGGCCAAAGCCTGCTAGAGTCACTGGGCCAAAGCTAGTGTCATTCCAAGGAGTGTGAGGTAAACCTCCGTGTGAGAGAAGCCTCGTGTGAGAGAGCTCCAGTCTGAAGGCTGCTGTGTGTAAAGCTACTATGTATTTGTTTATTTGTGTTATGGAAAAGATTTAGTAGGCCAAAGCCTGTTAGAGTCAGTGGGCCAAAGCTAGTGTCGTCCCAAGGAGTGTGAGGTAAACCTCTGTGTGAGAGAAGCCTCGTGTGAGAAAGCTCCTGTGTGAAGGCTGCTGCGTGGAAAGCTACTATGTATTTGTTCATTTGTGTTACGGAAAAGGTATAGTAGGCCAAAGCCTGTTAGAGTCAGTGGGCCAAAGCTAGTGTCATCCCAAGGAGTGTGAGGTAAACCTCTGTGTGAGAGAAGCCTTGTGTGAGAAAGCTCCAGTGTGAAGTCTGCTGGAAAGCTATTATGTATTTGTTTATTTGTGTTATGGAAAATATTTAGTAGGCCAAAGCCTGTTAGAGTCAGTGGGCCAAAGCTAGTTTCGTCCCAAGGAGTGTGAGGTAAACCTCTGTGTGAGAGAAGCCTTGGGTGAGAAAGCTTCAGTGTGATGGCTGCTGCGTGGAAAGCTACTATGTATTTGTTTATTTGTGTTATGGAAAAGATTTAGTAGGCCAAAGCCTGTTAAAGTCAGTGGGCCAAAGCTAGTGTCGTCCCAAGGAGTGTGAGGTAAACCTCTGTGTGAGAAAAGCCTTGTGTGAGAAAGCTCCAGTGTGAAGGCTGCTGCGTGGAAAGCTACTATGTATTTGTTTATTTGTGTTATAGAAAAGTTTTAGTAGGCCAAAGCCTGCTAGAGTCACTGGGCCAAAGCTAGTGTTGTTCCAAGGAGTGTGAGGTAAACCTCTGTGTGAGAGAAGCCTCGTGT
>NW_026847660.1:2923138-2934568 GCF_025583915.1 Anolis sagrei ordinatus | reverse complement strand
AGGAAATCCCAACTGAATGGCCCCCCACGAGAGATGGGGGGTCTCCAGGGGCAAACCAAGAATGGGCAACTTGGAAGTCTCTGAACAGACTCAGGAGTGGAGTGGGCAGATCAAAAGACAACCTGTCAAAATGGCACTACCTAAAAGAATCCCACACCTTGTGTGACTGTGAAGCAGAACAGACAACTCCGCATCGGTATGCTTGTCCACTATGCCCTGCCTCATGCACACAGGAAAAATTGTTGGAGGCTACAGACAATGCCGTTGCTGTTGCCCGTTTTTGGTCAAAAGATATTTAGCCACCTGCAATCCTTCTATTTCTATACTAATTATACTAATTTATGCAATGCTTTTAATATGAAATAAATAAATAACCCTCCCTCTGTGTGACAATAAGCCCCTCCCACTTCCCTGGTCCCGCCCACACACAGGTTTTGGACCGCCCATGCTTACCGGAGGCAGACGACGGCGACGATGACCACGGCCAGGACCAGGAGGGCCCCCAGGGCGGCTGTTCCCACGATGAGGGCCAGCTTCTCCGTGCCTCCGCCCAGCTCTGTAGGGAGGACCAAAGAGAGGAAAGAGGGGCGCAGAGTTAAGATTTGGGTCAAGCTGGGGGACTGATTCAGAAGAGAAAGATGGAACATTTCTGGGAAGGGAAGACTGTTTTTCCTGGAAATGCAGAAGACATAGAATCTTGGCATTATTTGTTGTTGACCTCAACTTAGGGGAACCCCTTGAAGGAAAGACCTCCAAGTCGCCCCATCATCCACAGCCCTTCTCAGGTCTTGCCAAATCAGTAATGGCTTTCCTATAATCTATGCAGCACAGGTTGATTTTCTTCTGAACTCCTTTTGATCCGCCATCCAATGTATGCTTGCAATGTGATCTCTAGTGTCGCTTCCTCTCCTGAACCGTGTTAGAATATTTCTTCTTCGTGGAGTCTGTGAAATGCGCACATATGGGTTTTCTTTACACCTGTGCAACTGTTCGGCGAATTTCACAGGCTACCACTCGAAGAAATATGGTTACAGGTAAGCAACGTACACTTGTTCCACCGTCCAATGTATGTTTGCAATGTGATCTCTAGTGTCGCTTCCTCTCCTGAACCGTGTTAGGACATTTCTTCTTCGTGGAGTCTGTGAAATGCGCATATATGGGTTTTCTTTACGCCTGCGCAACCATTTGGCGAATTTCACAAGCTACCACTCGAAGAAATACAGTTACAGGTAAGCAACGTACACTTGTTCCACCATCCAATGTGTGCTTGCAATGTGATCTCTAGTGTCGCTTCCTCTCCTGAACCGTGTTAGGGCATTTCTTCTTCGTGGAGTCTGTGAAATGCGCACATATGGGTTTTCTTTACGCCTACGCAACCGTTTGATGAATTTCACAGGCTACCATGCAAAGAAATACGGTTACAGGTAAGCAAGGTACACTTCTTGCTCTCTCTCTGGTTCAAATGGTTCTCCTTTGAATGACTCTGTCATCCCTCCCTTTCTTTTATCTTTTTCTTCTGCTCATAATTGTGATCTTTTATTGATATCTAATTGGGATGCATTTGGGAGAAATGAATACAATTTGACCTCACACAAAGTGCCACCACTCAGTGGTATGGGATCATGGGAATTGTAGTTTCACATGGTCAGTAGCCCTCTGACCAAGGAGTGCTGGGGTCTTGCCATACCCTTGAGCCATAGCAGTTAAAGCAGTATCAAGCTACATTAATCCTACAGTGCAGATGCACCCAAAGTCCTTCCAAAAAGAACTGTCTTAAGGAATCCATCACTCAGTGCTATGGGATCATGGGAACTGTAGTTTCACATGGTCAGCAGCCCTCTCGCCAAGGAGTGCTGGGGCCTTGCCAAGCTACAACTCCCAGGATTCCTCCAGTGGGGAAGTGGGTTGAACCTCTGAGCTGCTGAACTTGTTGACGGAAAGGTCACTGGTTTGAATTCGAGGAGCAGCTTGAGCTCCCACTGTTAGCTCCAGCTTCAGCCAAGCTAGCAGTTTGAAAACATGCAAATGTGAGTAGATCAATAGGTAAGGTAATGGCACTCCATGCAGTCATGCCGGCCACGTGGCCTTGGAGGTGTCTACAGACAACACCAGCTTTTCGGCTTAGAAATGGAGATGAGCACCAGAGTCCCAGATTTGGACATGACTGGACTTAATGTCAGGGGACAACCTTTACTTTTACCTATGGTCAGTAGCCCTCTCAGCAAGGAGTGCTGGGGCCTTGCTAAGCTACAACTCCCAGGATTCTCTTTGTGGCACAGTGAGTTAAACCACTGAGCTGCTGAACTTGCTGACTGAAAGGTTGCAGGTTCGAATCTGGGGGGCGGGGTGAGCTCCCACTGTTAGCTCCAGCTTCAGCCAATAGCAGGAAAGTAATGGCACTCCATTACCAATTTAACCCGCTGGACCCCCTGGTGGCACAGTAGGTTAAACTGTTGAGCTGCTGAACTTGCTGACTGAATCCGGGGAGCGGGGTGAGCTCCTCTTGTTAGCTCCAGCTTCTGCCAACCTAGCAATTTAATGCAAATGTGAGTAGAACAATAGGTACCGCTCTGACAGTAAGGTAATGGCACTCCATGCAGTCATGCTGTCCACATGGCCTTGGAGGTGTCTATGGACAACGCCGGCTCTTCGGCTTAGAAATGGAGATGAGCACCAGAGTCCCAGATTTGGACATGACTGGACTTAATGTCAGGGGAAAGCCTTTACTTTTACCTATGGTCAGTAGCCCTCTCAGCAAGGAGTGCTGGGCCCTCGCCAAGCTACAACTCCCAGGATTCCATAGCCTTGATCCATGGCAGTTAAAGCAGTATCAAGCTGCATTAATCCTACAATGCAGATGCGCCCAAAGTCCTTCCAAAAGGAACTGCCTTAAGGAATCCTTAGCAAAGGAAATTATATTTTTCGGTTTGTGTTCTGGTTTTTCTTTATTGTAATTGTTATTTGGGCTTGGCCTCGTGTAAGCCGCTCCGAGTCCCCATTGGGGAGATGGTGGCGGGGTATAAATAAAGATTATTATTATTATTATTATTATTATTATACCTGGGAGTCACTCTGGACCGTGCTCTGACATACAAGAAGCACTGCCTGAACATCAAGCAAAAAGTGGGTGCTAGAAACAATATCATACGATAGCTGACTGGCACAACCTGGGGATCACAACCAGATACAGTGAAGACATCTGCCCTTGCGCTGCTACTCTGCTGCTGAGTATGCATGCCCAGTGTGGAACACATCTCACCACACTAAAACAGTGGATGTGGCTCTTAATGAGACATGCCGCATTATCACGGGGTGTCTGCGCCCTACACCACTGGAGAAATTACACTTCTTAGCCGGTATTGCACCACCTGACATCCGCCGGGAAGTAGCAGCCAAAAGTGAAAGGACCAAGGCAGAGACATCTCCAGTTCATCCCTTGTTTGGGTATCAGCCAGCACGTCAACGACTTAAATCTAGAAATAGTTTTCTAAGATCTACAGAGACACTCTCGAACACCTCAGCAAGCGAGAGTCCAAAAGTGGCAGGCTCAAACCCAGAACCTCAACCAATGGCTGATACCCAATGGTACGGTTGCTGATGACACGATAAATAAATAAATTATTATTATTAGTAGTAGTAGTATTATTATTTTCTTGGATTTCTTTCCAAAAGCGTAAACGTGGGAGGAAAAAGCCCCCGCTGGGATCAGGCCGGGACAGACCCACCTGACCTATTCCTCTGGAGCGCTAAGGATTAGCATCACGCCGACAGTGAGGTCCCTCCATCTCCAACGCGCACGTGGCAGCAGATGGATTAATCCCTGGCAGACCTGGGGGGCTTTTAAGCCTTCCAGCAGATCCCACGTTTAATCAGAGAAATAAGGGCCGGGTTTTAATCCCGCAGCTTCAGACATATTTCGTTGGTCTATATATTCCGTTTCGAAAGAATCACAAAAATATTACTGCTTCAGTTGTCACTGTCCTCCTGCCTTTTCCCCAGTTCAAAGCTCAATGATTAAGAGCAATGCAGCTTCGAAATCCGTATCATGAAAAGTATTAAAAATACAAGCTAGAAAGAGGTATTGGACAAAAGCTTATGTGCAAAATTTGTAATTTTATGCATCTCTGCCCCAGATTGTGGTGGAGGCTCCTTCTTTGGAAGCTCTTAAACAGAGGCTGGATGGCCATCTGTCAGGGGTGATTTGAATGCAATATTCCTGCTTCTTGGCAGAATGGGGTTGGACTACATGGCCCATGAGGTCTCTTCCAACTCTTTGATTCTATGATTCTATGATCTGTATCTACAGCAGGTCCTCCATATTTGTTTATTTACTTTTTATTATCTAGACGTTTTATTACTATGTTGACCTTAGAGCAGGCATGGGCAAACTTGGGCCCTCTGGGTATTTAGGACTTCAACTCCCACCATTCCTAAGAGCCTCGTTTCAAACAGACCTCACAACCTCTGAGGGTGCCTGCCATGGATGTGGGTAAAACGTCAGGAGAGAATGCTTCTGGAAGATAGCCAGACAGCCCGGAAAACTCACAACAACCAGCTTGTTTTCGGGTTTTTTGGGCTATATGGCCATGGTCTAGAGGCATTCTCTCCTGACGTTTCGCCTGCATCTATGGCAAGCACCCTCAGAGGTAGTGAGGATGCTTGCCATAGATGCAGGTGAAACGTCAGGAGAGAATGCCTCTAGACCATGGCCATATAGCCCAAAAAAACCGAAAACAACCCAGTGATTCCGGCCATGAAAGCCTTCGACAATACATTCTCACAACAACCCTTTAAACACAAGTTTTCACCCCGGAAATTAATATAGGGGAGGATACTGTTGCTGCCACTCTCCGTCCCAGCACTCTATTTCTATAGAGGCCAACTACAAGCATATTATGAACTACCCCTTGAGTACTATAACTCTCAGGATTCCATAGCAATAAGCCATAGCAGTTCAAGTTGTGCCAAACTGCATTTGTTTTACAGTGCAGATGCACCTTTTTCATGTGAAAGATACTCCACTTTGGCAGGAAAAACGAAATGCAAAGATACAAAGTGGGGGACGCCTGGCTCGAGAGCAGTACGTGTGAAAAAGATCTTGGAGTCCTCGTGGACAACAAGTTAAACATGAGCCAGGAATGTGATGTGGCGGCAAAAAAAGCCAATGGGATTTTGGCCTGCATCAAGAGGAGCATAGTGTCTAGATCTAGGGAAGTCATGCTCCCCATGCTCTATTCCGCTTTGGTTAGACCACTTTACCTGGAATATTGTGTCCAATTCTGGGCACCACAATTCAAGAGAGATATTGACAAGCTGGAATGTGTCCAGAGGAGGGCGACTAAAATGATCAAGGGTCTGGAGAACAAGCCCTATGAGGAGCGGCTTAAGAGCTGGGCATGTTTAGCCTGAAGAAGAGAAGGCTGAGAGGAGATATGATAGCCATGTATAAATATGTGAGAGGAAGCCACAGGGAGGAGGAGGGAGCAAGCCTGTTTTCTGCTTCCCTGGAGACTAGGACGCAATGGAACAATGGCTTCAAACTACAAGAGAGGAGATTCCATCTGAACATGAGGAAGAACTTCCTGACTGTGAGAGCCGTTCAGCAGTGGAACTCTCTGCCCCGGAGTGTGGTGGAGGCTCCTTCTTTGGAAGCTTTTAAACAGAGGCTGGATGGACATCTGTCAGGGGTGCTTTGAATGCAATATTCCTGCTTCTTGGCACAATGGGGTTGGACTGGATGGCCCAGGAGCTCTCTTCCAACTCTTTGATTCTATGATTCTATGTAGTGGTACTCCACATCCTCTTGGGACAGAAAGGGGGACCTAAAGGTCATCAAGTCTAAATATGAGACATCTCAGGGAATTCACCACTTGAGCATCCCGTCTAATCCCTGTTTTATCTAAAACCCCCAACAAAGGAGTCCTTCCCTCTGCTGAACAGTCATACCTGGTGTTTACCTAAGGTGCATCTATACCAGGCATTGGCAAACCTGGGTCCTCCAGGTGTTTTGGACTCCAACTCCCACCATTCCTAAAAGCCTCAGGCCCTTTCCCCGGAAATTAATATAGGGGAGGATACTCTTGCTGCCACTCTCCATCCCAGCACTCTATTTCTATAGAGGCCAATGACAAGCATATTATGAACCACCCCATTCCCAAGAGCCTCAGGCCCCTTCCTTTTCACCCTCTGCCGCTTAAGACGGGGAAAATAGACCTTGGCATTTGGGAGTTGTAGTTGCTGGGATTTATAGTTCACCTACTGTGAAGATGTGTATTTTTATTCTTATGGTTATGTGTTGTTTAAACAGTAGTTAATAAATGGTAAGTATGTAGGATTATATTTTGTTAGAGATAGTGGCTGGTTTGGCTTGAGCTGAGTTAGCCAACTGTCACTTCACAGGGCAGCTGTTTGAAAGTGGCAGTCTGTAAGCCGGTGAGCTACAGGGAAGACTGATTTCTCTAGTGGGAGAATCAGGGAAGAGTCTGTGACTATTAGAGTTGCAGAAAGGACTGAAATCTCTAGGTGGGGATTCAGGGAACTAGTCTGTGACCAAAGAGTTACAGGAGAAGGTAGTTGATCCTGTGGTGTGTGGAAAACCATCAGGAATACTATAGTTAGAGAACTATAGGGAAGACTGGTTCTTTAATATTAAGAATCAGGGTTTGGCTGTGAGCCAATATAGTTAGATAAGTCAGGTGACTTATTTATGTTAAATGAACCATCATAAAGCAAGGGTAGTGTGTGCCTGTACCCATCTGTAAAAGAAAGAACCATCTTTTTAAAGAAACTGTTTGAAATTTGGTGGCAGTAATTTTACCCTCCTTTACACCTACAATAAAAGAGAATTCTGAACCCCACCAGTGATAGAATTGGGCCAAACTTCCCACACAGAACCCCCATGACCAACAGAAAATACTGTACTTTGTGATGGTCTTTGGCAACCCCCCTGACACCCCCTATAGACCCCCCCCCCAGGGGTCCCCACCCCCAGTTTGAGAAGAAGAAAACTGATAATTTAATCCGAAATCATCCAAGAGCCAGCTGTATCTGAGTGAATCAAAATATCCCTGATGTTTTGTGTTCTCCTATGAGCAATTGGGGGGGGGGGGGGGATATAACGCTACCCCTAGAAGGTGGGCCCACTCACCATCGCCTTGTGTCTGGAAGGCACTTTCCGGCCCAAATCCGCCATAGCCAGCCTCGGATCGCGCTCGGACCTGGACGCCATACGTTGCCCCTTGGCGAAGGCCGGTCAGGGTCACGCGGCTCTTGGACGTCTTGACAAACATGGGGCCCCCGACGCCCTGCGGAAGAAGCAGAAGGGTCAGGCAAGGCCTCCTTTAAGGGGCCCCCAAAACCCCAACGAAACCTGGTCCAAGCTGCCGCATTCCTTCTTTGTACACAGCAGATGCTTTGTCATGCTTTCCGGTTGTCCCTTTTTTGTGTTTGGGAGTTGATTTTGTCATTTGGGAGTTGTAGTTGCTGGGATTTATAGTTCACCTACAATCAAAGAGCATTCTGAACCCCACCAACGATGGAATTGAACCAAACTTGGCACACAGAACTCCCATGACCAACAGAAAATACTGGGTTTGGTGGGCAGTGTCCTTTCGTTTTGGAGTTGTAGTTCACCAACATCCAGGGATCACTGTGGACTCAAACAATGATGGATCTGGACCAAACTCTACATGAATATTCAATATGTCCAAATGTGAACACTGGTGGAGTTTGGGGAAAATAGAATCTTGACATTTGGGAGTTGTAGTTGCTGGGATTTATAGTTCACCTACAACCAAAGAGCATTCTGAACCCCACCAACGATGGAATTGAACCAAACTTGGCACACAGTTCTCCCATGACCAACAGCAAATACTGGAAGGGTTTGGTGGGCAGTGTCCTTTGGTTTTGGAGTTGTAGTTCACCTACATCCAGAGATCACTGTGGACTCAAACAATGATGGATCTGGACCAAACTCTACACGAATACTCAATATGCCCAAATGTGAACACTGGTGGAGTTTGGGGAAAATAGAATCTTGACATTTGGGAGTTGTAGTTGCTGGGATTTATAGTTCACCTACAATCACAGAGCATTCTGAATTCCACCAATGATGGAATTGGGTCACACCTCCCACACAGAACCCCCATGTGGGCCACAGCAATGCGTGGCAGGGGACGGCTAGTGTGTGTGTGTGCGTGTGTGTATATATATGTTGTTTTGCGCATGTGTTGTAATGTATTTTTAATTTTGGCTTTTTAAGTCTCTTCAACTGTGTTTTTCAGTGTTTTTATGAGTGATGATCACTCGTTGGCCTGAGAGGTGTCTTGTGTCCAAATTTGGTGTCAATTCGTCCAGTGGTTTTTGAGTTACGTTAATCCCACAAACAAACATTACATTTTTAGTTATATAGATTTACTAGCTGTCCCCTGCCATGCATTGCTGTGGCCCAGTCTGGTGATCTGGAAATGAAGTAATGAGAATGTGTTGGTTTCTAATATATGTAATGTCTTTATGCTTGTGGGTAAACAGTACTTCTTGTTGTTTCTTTGTCAGTGTTGATGTGGAGATTGTCTGGTTTGCCTACTCTGGAACATGCAACATATCATTGTCCTTCTTTAGGGGTCCCTTTCAAATCTATGATACTGCATCTGTCATATACATATGTGTGTGTGTGTGAATGGCTGGATGGCCCTTTGTCAGGAGGGCTTTGTTTTGTTGCCCTGGTGAAGGGAGTCAATACACCAAGGGGGGGGGTCACCAGGGGGGTGTCAGAAGGGTCCCCAAAGACCACCAGGAAACACAGTATTTCCTGTTGGTCGTGGGGGTTTTGTGTGGGATGTTTGACCCAATTCCATCGTTGGTGAGGTTTGGAATGCTCCTTGATTGCAGGTGAACTATAAATCCCAGTAACTACAACTCCCGAATGTCAAGGTCAATTTCCCCCAAACTCCATCTGTGTTTATATGTGGGCGTATTGAGTGCTTGTGCCAAGTTTGGTCCAGATCTATCATTGTTTGAGTCCACAGTGCTCTCTGCATGTAGGTGAACTACAACTCACAAACTCAAGGTCAATGTCCACCAAACACCCAGTATTTTCTGTTGGTCATGGGAGTTCTGTGTGCCAGGTTTGGTTCAATTCCATCGTTGGTGGAGTTCAGAATGCTCTTTGATTTTAGGTGAGCTTTAAATCCCAGCAACTACAACTCCCAAATGACAAAATCATAATTTTTTGATTGATGGTCACTCCTTGTGTGGTGAGACATTTTGTTGCCAAATTTGGTGTGATTTCGCTCATTGGTTCTTTTGGGTACTCATTATGCAGAGAGAATTTATATATATATAGATAGATAGATATACCGCCCCTCTCAGCCCGCAGGCAACTCAGGGCGGTTTAGAGTCGGCACCGAAACCATAAAATACATTTAAAAACATTAACACGAATATAAAAACATAACAAAATCAATAAAAACATGTATCATTAGGCTATGGCTCAACACTATGGAATTCTGGGAGTTGTAGTTTGGTGAGGCACTAGCACTCTTTAGTTGAGAAGGCGAAAGACTTTGTAAAACTACAACTCCCAGCATTTTATGGCATTGAGCCATTGCTGTTAAAGTAGTGTCAAACTGTGTTAATTCTACAGTGCAGATGCACCTTTTGTTGCCACCTCCCCCCCCCTTTCATTCGGCAGTGATTTCTGAGGCGTGAAAAACCTATGTTTTGAAGTTTTAAAGTTTTCCAAAAAGAAATATCAGTGGATTGAAATTAAGTAGGATTAACTGTCATGAGACAAATTCCAAAATTAGACCAGTAATGCCTTCAAATGAGGCCAAACTCCAAGGTTTGCAGGTATTTTGCACTGCATTTCGTTGGTTGCATTTATCCTAAGAGAAGAGTTGAAATTGTAATGTAATGTTGGGCCAATCAAGGAACGGATGCAGTTTGCCGCGGGAGTTGTAGTTTGGTGAGGCTTCAGCGCTCCGACAAGGCAAGAAAAGGCAAAAGACCTTGCAAAGCTCCCAGGATTCCCTAGCATTAAGTCATGGCAAAGTGATATCCAACTGCGTTAAACCCACAGTGTGGATGCACCCAACTGGCGCCTCTTCTGCCTTTCTTTCCCTCACCTTCTCGTAGTACTTGACCTCGTAGTCCAAGATGCTCCCGGTGGGCGGCTGGACAGGTGGCCAGGCCAAGGTCACCCCGTTGGGACTGATGGACGTTTGCTCAATCTCAGAAACCGGCTGCGGAACTGGACAAAGAAGAAACGGAACACATGAATCCAAATGCAATCGGGATTATTTGCCTCTCTGTGTGTCGAAGGTGACGACAGGAGATGGTTGCCTAACGTTTGTAAACAAATCCCGAAGATTTAGGATTTCTGAACTGCTAAAAAGCCTTCCAAAGGAACCTTATTCATTTATAAAACTACATCCCCCCCCCCTTTTTTTTGTCGTGTCAGGAGCGACTTGAGAAACTGCAAGTCGCTTCTGGTGTGAGAGAATTGGCCATCTGAAAGGATGTAGAATCATAGAATCATAGAATCCTAGAGTTGGAAGAGACCTCCTGGGCCATCCAGTCCAACCCCATTCTGCCAAGAAGCAGGAATATTGCATTCAAATCACCCCTGACAGATGGCCATCCAGCCTCTGTTTAAAAGCTTCCAAAGAAGGAGCCTCCACCACACTCCGGGGCAGAGAGTTCCACTGCTGAACGGCTCTCACAGTCAGGAAGTTCTTCCTCATGTTCAGGTGGAATCTCCTCTCTTGTAGTTTGAAGCCATTGTTCCCTTGCGTCCTAGTCTCCAGGGAAGCAGAAAACAAGCTTGCCCCCTCCTCCTCCCTGTGGCTTCTTCTCACATATTTATACATGGCTATCATGTCTTCTCTCAGCCTTCTCTTCTTCAGGCTAAACATGCCCAGCTCCTTAAGCCGCTCCTCATAGGGCTCAGGGGACACCAGGATGATTTGATATTTTTATCATTCTTGTGGGAGGCTTCTCTCATGTCCCTGTATGAGGAGCTGAAGCTGATATAGGAAGCTCATCCGCCTCTCCCCTGGTCTAATTTTTGAACCTGCGACCTGTCGGTCTTCAGTCCTGCCAGCACAAGGGTTTAACCCACTGCACCACTGGGGCTCCTACATCTCCCCTGACTCCATAGTATTGAGTCACAACAGTTGACAACAGTGATGTTAAACTGCATTAATTCTGGGTTGTTGTGAGTTTTCCGGGCTGTATGGCCATGTTCCAAAAGCATTCTCTCCTGACATTTCACCTGCATCTATGGCAGGCATCCTATCTATCTATCTATCTATCTATCTATCTATCTATCTATCTATCTATTTCTCTATCTACCTTGGAGTGGATGACCTTTAGGGTATTTTTCAAATCCATTAAGTCCTCTATCTATCTATCTATCTATCTATCTATCTA
>NW_026847660.1:2906789-2921299 GCF_025583915.1 Anolis sagrei ordinatus | reverse complement strand
CATTAATCAATCTACCTACCTACCTATGTATATGCCTACCTATCAAACTATCTATCTATCTATCTATCTATCCATCCATCCATCCATCCATCCATCCAATCTCTCATCTATCTGTCTTTCTATCTCTGTATCTGCCTATTTATTTACTTGTCTGTCTGTCTATTTTGTCTTTCATCTATCTATCTATCTATCTATCTATCTATCTATCTATCTATCTATCTATCTATCTATCTATCTATCTATCTACCTACCTACCTACCTACCTATCTATGTATCAGCCTACCTATCAATCTATTTATCCATCCATCAATCCAATCTCTCATCTACCTATCTTCCTATCTATGAATCTGCCGATTTATTTACTTGTCTATCTGACTATTTTGTCTTTCATCTCTCTCTCTCTCTCTCTCTCTCTCTCTCTCTCTCTACCTACCCACCTATGTGTCTGCCCACCTATCAATCAATCAATCAATCAATCAATCAATCTATCTATCTATCTATCTATCTCTCCATCATCAACTGCTTATCTTGTCTCCTGTCTATCCACCTATCTATCTTAGAGGAGGGGGTTTGGACTGTTTGACCTTTGGGATACCTTCCAATTCTATGATTTTAGGTCACTTTCCCAGCTCTGACTCCTAGCTAAGGGGATTCTGTGCTTTGCAACCCAGAAAATCTGAATCTGAGAGCTGGAGTCCAAAGAAAGACACTTTCCCCCAGATTTGTACTCGAACCCCACACTCACCGTCTTTGTTGGGGGAGGTGTTGATGGAGTCGGAGTGAGGCGGGTTGTGGCTGAGGTCCGAGACGCCGTTGACGGCCTGGATCTGGAAGGTGTAGGTGATGTAGGGCTGGAGCCCCTCCACGGTGACCGTCCGCTCCACCAGGCCCCGCGCCCGGGGGGCAAAGACCAGGCGGGAGCACGGCCGGCAGCTCTGGTGCTCAGGGCACTCGGTGCAGAGGACGTGGTAGGCCACGTCGTCCCTCCCGCCGTTCTCCAGTGGCTCGCTCCACTCCAGGACGGCCACCGAGCCGTTGATCTTGACCACAATGCTGCGAGGCGCGGACGGCGTGGCTGAGCAGAAGAAATGGAAAACAGGTATACCATCATTAATTTTCTATTAGGAGTAGGCAGAGTAATAGGTAAAGGTTTTCCCCTGACATTAAGTCCAGTCGTGTCCAACTCGGGAATCATCTCCATTTCTAAGCCAAAGAGCCGGCATTATCCATAGACACTTCCAATGTCATGTGGCCACTGGTATGATTGTATGGAGCACCGTTACCTTCCTGCCGAAGCAGTACCTATTGATCTACTCACATTTGCATGTTTTCAAACTGCTAGTCTGGCAGAAGCTGGGGCTAACAGTGGGAGCTTGTAGTGAATCTTACCTAGTAGGCCAAAAAGGAAGCCTGAATAACAGTAGGGCAAACCTCCATTTTGGGAGTGTAGGCCAGGGAAGCAGCCATCTTGAGTGAGGATAGCTAGAAGATGGGAGGAGTTGGAGGTCTCCTGGGATTGGCTAGAGAAGATGGGAGGAGCCAAGCCTTAGGAGAAAAAAGTTTTCCGCTTCTGTGGAGAATTGGGAGCTGGTGGGAGAAGAAGCGTTTTTGAAACTGGGTTTTCAGAGAGAGAGCGCCTGTGTCAGGGAGGGCTGATTAGCTGACAGGAAAGGTCAAACAGTTACCTGATTTCTTGTGGGAGATAGCACAAGGGATTACCTCTCTAGACTGAGTTAGTTAGCGGTAAGAACTCTGGGAGAGTTAGCTGATAGCTCAGGGGACTGCCTAGGATAGGTTAGTCAGTAACTCGTTGCTATTACTTCAGAGTGAGGGATTTTTGTAACCAGCAGCTAGATCTGTTTGATTAGCTCTGTATGTAACTAAGTGAAGAAACTCTTTTCAAGCAACCATCAAGCTATAGTACACTTTTGTAACAAGTCAAGCGTTTTGTGCCTCTCAGAAGAAGTTAGTTGTCTGTTTTTATAAATAAATCTTTTTCTATTTAACTTTCAAAAAGGTCTCTACCGTTCCTCAATCTATCAGTGATAATTCCAGCCTCTTTAACATCCTGATACCACAGAAAGATCTCTTATCCAAACAGTCATTTTGGGAGCTAGGGGTAGAGCAATATTGGTGGAAGTGGGAGAGGTTTACCTCAGAAACTCATTTTAAAAATCCTAAAGCAGCTTGGGTTGGTGGCAGCATTAAACCAAAAGAAGACTGAAGCAGTGTTCACTCTACCACTACACATTCTATCTAACTTCAACTTGCTACCATACTATGGTCCAGTAGTGGTATATTACATATAATCCTTTACAGAGCTCATGCCATTCCCCGGATTCGAACCTGTGACCTTTCATCAACAAGTTCAGCAGCTCAGTGGTTTAACCCACTGCGCCACCGAGGGCTCCGGGCATAGTAATAGCAATAGTAATAAAATTAGTAACAATAATAATAGAAGTTGTAATATTTTTTTTACTTTTTAGCTACCTTTTCTCACAAGGCTGGGCACAACATAGTTAAAACACGGAGGTAAAAAATAATAATAAGACCATTATAACTCATATTTAAAAGATATAGATCTAAGAATAAAGCAAGTTGAAATCATAGTCATCCCAATAATAATTATAAAAATAATCTATTTATTAACCACCTCCCTCAAAGCTTGAGATAGCATACAACATAAACATTAGACCCTTATAACACATATACTAAAAAACTCAGACTTAAGATTAATGCACATTAAAATCATACCAATAACAATATCAATAACAACAATAGAAAAAAAAATATTTCTTAGCCGTCTCTCCCCAATGCTCAGGATGTATATTTTAATAGATGTGTTATAATGTTTTCATTTTATCTATCTGTTTTAAAATACATAAATAAAACACACAGATGAAAATACATAGATAAAACTTTGGTGGGGTCCAGAGTGCTCTTTGATTGCAGGAAAACTATACGTCCCAGTACCTACAACTGCTATAAATCAAGGTCAATTTTCCCCAAAACCTCTCCAGTATTTTTCATTGGTCATGGCGGTTCTGTGTGCCAAATGTGGTCCAGGTCCATTGTTGGTGGAAGTCACAGTGCTCTGCGCCATCCATGTTCAACATCTACACGAATAACCAGCCACTGCCAGAAGGGACAGAGAGTTTCGTCTATGCTGATGATCGTGCCATCACCACTCAAGCAGGGAGCTTTGAGATGGTTGAACAGAAGCTCTCCGAAGCTCTAGGTGCCCTTACTGCCTCTTGCAGGGAAAACCAGCTGATCCCTAATCCATCTAAAACACAGACATGTGCCTTTCACCTCAAGAACAGAGAAGCATCCCGAGCTCTGAAGATCACCTGGGAAGGAACCCCACGGGAGCATTGCAGCGCTCCCAAACACCTGGGAGTCACTCTGGACCGTGCTCTGACCTACAAGAAGCACTGCCTGAACATCAAGCAAAAGGTGGGCGCTAGAAAGAATATCACATGAAAGCTGACTGGCACAACCTGGGGATCACAACCAGACACAGTGAAGACATCTGCCCTTGCGCTAGGTATGCATGCCCAGTGTGGAACACATCTCACCACGCTAAAACAGTGGATGTGGCTCTTAATGAGACATGTCACATTATCACGGGGTGCCTGCGCCCTACACCACGGGAGAAATTACACTGCTTAGCCAGTATTGCACCACCTGACATCCGCCGGGAAGTTGCAGCCAAGAGTGAAAGGACCAAGGCAGTGACTTCTCCGGCCCATCCTCTGTTTGGGTATCAGCCAGCACGTCAACGACTGAAATCAAGAAATAGTTTTCTAACATCTACAGAGACACTTGCTAGAACACCCCAGCAAGCGAGAGCCCAAAAGTAGCAGGCTAAGAATCCAGAACCTCAATCAGTGGCTGATACCAGATGAGAGACTCCCCCCTGGGCACACAGAAAACTGGGCGACTTGGAAGGCGCTGAACAGACTGCGCTCTGGCACCACGAGATGCAGAGCCAACCTCAAGAAATGGGCCACAAAGTGGAGTCCACGACATGCGAGTGTGGAGAAGAGCAAACCACTGACCACCTGCTGCAATGCAACCTGAGCCCTGCCACATGCACAATGGAGGACCTTCTTGCAGCAACACCAGAGGCACTCCAAGTGGCCAGATACTGGTCAAAGGACATTTAATCAACTACCAAGCTTGCAAATTTGTGTTTTGTTAGTTTGTTAAAAAATGCAATATAACTGGTTTGGTTTGCTCCTAACACGATAAATAAATAAATACAGTGCTCTGTCTTGATGCAGGGTGAACTACAACTTCTATCCCATTGAGTCCCTCCAGTATGTTCAGTTGGTGGTCAATTCCTCTCTGTTTGCTGTGCCATTTTATTTTATTTGTCGTGTCAGAGCAACCAGTCCATTATATATTACATTTCTAACAGAACAAAGCAGACAGACAGAAAAATACACATCTTGTGAGTTTGGTAGTTGGTTAAATGTCCTTTGAGCAGTATCTGGCCACTTGGAGTGCTTCCGGTGTTGCTGCAAGAAGGTCCTCCATTGTGCATGTGGCAGGGCTCAGGTTGCATTGCAGCAGGTGGTCAGTGGTTTGCTCTTCTCCACACTCGCATGTCGAGGATTCCACTTTGTAGCCCCATTTCTGAAGCTTGGCTCTGCATCTCGTGGTGCCAGAGCGCAGTCTGTTCAGCGCCTTCCAAGCGCCCAGTCTTCTGTGTGCCCAGGGGGGAGTCTCTCATTTGGTATCAGCCATTGGTTGAGGTTCTGGGTTTGAGCCTGCCACTTTTGGACGCTCGCTTGCTGAGGTGTTCCAGCGAGTGTCTCTGTAGATCTTAGAAAACTATTTCTAGATTTAAGTCGTTGACGTGCTGGCTGATACCCAAACAAGGGATGAGCTGGAGATGTCTCTGCCTTGGTCCTTTCACTATTGGCTGCTACTTCCCGGCGGATGTCAGGTGGTGCAATACCGGCTAAGCAGTGTAATTTCTCCAGTGGTGTAGGGCGCAGACACCCCATGATAATGCGGCATGTCTCATAAAGAGCCACATCCACTGTTTTAGTGTGGTGAGATGTGTTCCACACTGGGCATGCTGTGCCATGAGAAATGCCCTCCCCATGTCCCACCACTCACTGGTGCAGGGTTTGGTCACGGGGTCCTTCTCCGTCCGGAAGAAGCCCACCCGGCAGGCGCACTCGCTGGAACCCGGAGCCTGGGAGTTGCTGTAGGAGGGGCAGGGCTGGCAGGGCCCCTCACCCTGAGTGGGCTTGAACATCCCTGGCGGACAGGCTGCAAGCAGAAAGAAGGAAGGAAGGAGAAAAGGTGGATTTCAAGATGGATCTTGCAGTCACATCAACAACATTCTCCAAAACAAGGACCGTAATGGAGGGCCCTGAACTCTTTTTCCTTCCTGCCTGAACCTCCACTTGGGAAAATATGCAGGCTTTTCTAAATTCAATTTGCAGCAACTGAATTGAGCTGAGGATGAAGGATGCAGCAAGAGAAACTAGGACATTTTAGCTGGAAAAAGTTGGTTGACAGAGAAGTAATCCGGAGCTTTCTTTGCCTAAGTGGGACAGTGTTGATGGGGGCAGGTATATTCCAAAATCCCTATTTCTGCTTGCTGGGCACAGAAATTTCCCAGTCAATTTGGCACTGCCAGAATCAGGATTGCTGACTCCCATATTTCTTACTGATGCAAACTTGGGTATGAGCATTTTGTTGTAGAAAACAGCATTCCATCTACAGAGACACTCGCTGGAACACCCCAGCAAGCGAGAGTCCAAAAGTGGCAGGCTCAAACCCAGAACCTCAACCATAATATAATGTGTTTTTAACTGCTTTTTTGATGTTGTTGTGTTAACCTTTACTATGTAAACCGCCTTAAGTCGCCATTTCGGCTGAGAAAGGCGGTATAGAAGTAAAGCAAATAAATAAATAAATAAATAAATAAATAAACCTCAACCAATGGCTGAACAAAACACACACACACACACACACACACACAAAGGGAGCATCTCTGCTGCCCAATAAACGCTGTTTGACACAATTTGGCCGAATGCTATGGAAGATTGAGAGTTGTAGTTTTATCACAGGAGCCCTCGGTACCCTAAAATTGTCAATCTCAGAAGCAAAAAAAAAGGAAGCCAATTAAGAAGGACAAAACAAGAATTTCATCGTTTGCGGAAAGAGGAAGCCACAACGGCACTAGCTAAACACAAAGTTCAGTGAACTCCTTCCTCTCAAACTGTTTTCTGGTAGGATCTTTAAGCACTTGCAGGTTGTTTGCTCATTTGCTAGTTCTTCATATCTTACATGTTTCTAATGGGCAATCATCCTACATCCCCTATAATGTGTATTCTCAGCCAGGTGTTCCTCTGCCCGTCCTGGCCTTTGGTAGCTTTCCTTTCTCTTAACAAAGGGCTCCTGTTCAACCAGACTTGGAATTCATCTCTTGCTGACTCTCCTATTATTTATAGAAACAGCCATGCTTCCGTTATGATTACTGGTATGCACGATGATAATGTTTGGTATGAACCACCTGGATGTATCTTAAATCTATATTCTTTTAATATATGTGTTTTATAATAATAACTTTATTGGGTGCTAGAAATAATATCATACGAAAGCTGACTGGCACAACCTGGGGATCACAACCAGACACAGTGAAGGCATCTGCCCTTGCGCTGTGCTACTCTGCCCAGTGTGGAACACATCTCACCACGCTAAAACAGCGGACGTGGCTCTTAATGAGACATGCCGCATTATTATGGGGTGCCTGCGCCCTACACCACTGGAGAAATTACACTGTTTAGCCGGTATTGCACCACCTGACATCTGCCGGGGAGTAGCAACCAATAGTGAAAGGACCAAGGCAGAGACATCTCCAGCTCATCCCCTGTTTGGGGATCAGCCAGCATGTCAATGACTTAAACCGAGAAATAGTTTTCTAAGATCTGCAGAGACACTCTCTGGAACACCCCAGCAAGTGAGAGTCCAAAAGTGGCAGGGGGTACCACCCAATAGTGAAAGGACCAAGGCAGGGACATCTCCAGCTCATCCCCTGTTTGGGTATCAGCCAGCACGTCAACGACTTAAATCAAGAAATCGTTTTCTAAGATCTACAGAGACATTCGCTGGAACACCTCAGCAAGCGAGAGTCCAAAAATGGCAGGCTCAAATCCAGAACCTCAACCAATGGCTGATACCCAATGAGAGACTCCCCCCTGGGCACACAGAAGACTGGGCGACTTGGAAGGTGCTGAACAGACTGCGCTCTGGCACCACGAGATGCAGAGCCAACCTCAAGAAATGGGGCCACAAAGTGGAGTCAACGACATGCGAGTGTGGAGAAGAGCAAACCACTGACCACCTGCTGCAATGCACCCTGAGCCCTGCCACATGCACCATGGAGGACCTTCTTATAGTAACACCAGAGGCACTCCAAGGGGCCAGATACTGGTCAAACGACATTTACTCAACTACCAAACTTGCAAACTTTGTGTTTTGTTTGTTTGCTTGTCTGTTTTTTAATGCAATACAACTGGTTTGGTTCGCACCTGATTCGATAAATAAATCTCCCCGAAGGTACTTGGGGCGGCTTACACATGGGACAAAGTGGGCACAGAACATCAAAGCAAAACAGTCCATTCAGAACAATAAAATATAATTAAAATAATACATAGCAAAGCGTAACAATCAGATAAAACACCACCAAATAGAACATCTATATAAATAAAAACATAATGTTAGTTTGTGGGATTAACAGAACTCAAAAACCACTGGGTGAATTGACACCAAATTTGGACACAAGACACCTTTCAGGCCAAGAAGTGACCATCACTCGTAAAAACACACAGAAAACCCAGCAGAATGGACTTAAAAACCCCCAAAATTATATATATATATATATACACACGCACACATACATATATACAGACACACATACACACACACAAAAGCACATCACCCCTAAAACACACACAAAAAAACCAGCAGAATGGACTTAAAACCCCCCAAAATAAACTATATATATATATATATATACACACACACACACACACACACACACACACACTCATATAAATATACACATGCACACATATATGCACCTAAAAACACACAAAAAACCCAGCAGAATGGACTTAAAAACCCCCAAAATTATATATATATATATATATACACACACACACACAAACACACATATATATATACATATACACACACACACACACACACACTCTCATATAAATATACACATGCACACATATATGCACCTAAAAACACACAAAAAACCCAGCAGAATGGACTTAAAAACCCCCAAAATAAGCTATATATATATATATATATATATATATACACACACACACACACACACTCATATAAATATACGCATGCACACATATATGCACGTAAAAACACACAAAAAACCCAGCAGAATGGACTTAAAAAACCCCAAAATAAGCTATATTATATATATATATATATACACACACACACTCTCATATAAATATACACATGCACACATATATGCACCTAAAAATACACAAAAAAAAACAGCAGAATGAACTTAAAAAACCCCAAAATAAGCTATACACACACACACTCATATAAATATACACATGCACACATATATGCACCTAAAAACACACAAAAAACCCAGCAGAATGGACTTAAAAACCCCCAAAATAAGCTATATTATATATATATATATATATATATATATACACACACACACACACACACACACACTCTCATATAAATATACACATGCACACATATATGCACCTAAAAATACACAAAAAAACAGCAGAATGGACTTAAAAAACCCCAAAATAAGCTATACACACACACACACACACACACTCATATATACACATGCACACATACACATATATTTACATATATACATGTACAGATATACATATAGACATACATACACACACACACATATATATACACAAGCATACACATATAGACAATATACATATACACATATAAACACAGAAATACACAAATATATACACACACATATATACACACACATGCATGCAAATATATACACCCACCTATCTATCTATCTATCTATCTATCTATCTATCTATCTATCTATCTATCTATCTATGCAAACACACATATATACACATATACACAAATATATTCACACATAAACATATATATATACACACACAAAACATATACACAGACATGGCCACAGCAACACATGGCAAGGGACGGCTAGTCACTCGGTCATTCCTGGAGGGTCGATCTCAGAAGGTGTTGTTGGGGGACACCTGTTCAACCCCACAACCATTGTCTTGTGGGGTTCCTCAGGGCTCAATATTGTCTCCCATGTTGTTTAACATCTACATGAAGCCGCTGGGGAGATCATCCGGAGTTTCGGGGTACGGTGTCATCTGTACGCAGATGATGTCCAACTCTGTCACTCCTTTCCACCTGCTACTAAGGAGGCTGTCGAGGTCCTGAACCGGTGCTTGGCCGCTGTAACGGTCTGGATGAGGGCGAACAAATTGAAATTGAATCCAGACAAGACAGAGGTACTCCTGGTCAGTCGTAAGGCCGAACAGGGTATAGGGTTACAGCCTGTGCTGGATGGGGTCGCACTCCCCTTGAAGGCAGGTTCGCAGCTTGGGTGTGACCCTGGATTCATCTTTGAGCCTGGATCTCCAGGTTTCAGGGGTGACCAGGGGAGCATTTGCACAGCTTAGGCTGGTGCGCCAGCTGCGCCCGTACCTTGGGAAGTCTGACTTGGCCACGGTGGTACACGCTCTGGTTACATCCCGTTTAGACTACTGCAACGCTCTCTACGTGGGGTTGCCTTTGAAGACAGCTCGGAAGCTCCAACTAGTCCAACGCTCGGCAGCCATGATTTTAACAGGAGCGGAGCGCAGGGAGCATACAACCCCCCTGTTGCGCCAACTCCACTGGCTACCGATCTGCTACCGGGCTGAATTCAAAGTGCTGGCGTTGGCCTTTAAAGCCCTAAACGGTTCCGGCCCAAGCTACCTATCCAACCGCATCTCTGCCTATGAACCCACCAGGACTTTGAGATCTTCCGGGGAGACCCTGCTCTCGATCCCGCCTGCTTCTCAAGCTCGGCTGGCGGGGACGAGAGATAGGGCCTTCTCGGTGGTGGCTCCTCGGCTGTGGAACGCCCTTCCTACGGACATTAGACTAGCACCATCTCTAATGGTATTCCGCAAAAAGGTGAAGACCTGGATGTTTGTGCAGGCGTTGGAGTAATTTAGTGCAATCTGGTAATGGAACATAGGAGTGGCAATACATATGATGAGATGATGATGAGAAGATTGGGTACGGTTGTTTTTTGTAATAATTGTGCATTGTAATTGCTTATTGGTCATACTGTATGGGCTCATGGGTTAAGTCCCTTGCTTATATGGTCTTGAACCACTGCTGTTCTCACAGTTTGAGTGAACACACGCCACGTCGAAGACACGCCTCAGGGACTTGAGATACAGCACATACAAGGTCAATGTCATCGCAAGACGTACGGACTGTTCAATGAAATAAACAAATAAATAAAAATAGTGCCAAGCCAAACTTTTGCAGAGCATGGAAAAAAGTTACTTTTTCTGGATGGCTGAGTATTGCACTACCTGACATCATCCTGTAAAAACACATTACTTTCCCAAGCTCTGTGCTGACAAACAATCATACCCCCCCCCCTCCTCATGCAAACAATCCAGAGACCCCCAACCCATCCTTCTTTTGGAAAGTTTCCCTTTGAAAATCTGCCCAGTCTGGTGGTGCTGCTTAAAATGGCCATTGGGTTCAAGGACACTGGGGTGCTTCCCACCCACCCACCCACATACAGAAAGGCAGCCGCCTGCAAGCTGGCTACCCTTGACCCCCCACAAATATTTGGCATTCTTCAAGCCCCACAGAGCAGCCCCACAGTTGTCGGCCTGGAGTTCAAAGACCCCTCGCTTCCCAAGGACAGGACACAGAGAGAAAGATACAAGACAGATACAAGGGAGGCTGTTTTGGGGGGTCTTTCTGGGAAGCAGGGGAGCAGAGCAAGTGGGGTTCGACTCTGGGGTTTTCAAAGAGGGAACCCCACTTAGAATCCGAGAGTTGGAAGAGACCGCATAGCCCATCCAGTCCAACCCCATTCTGCCAAGAAGAAGGAAAATTGCATTCAAAGCACCCCCGACAGACGGCCACCCAGCCTCTGTTAAAAAGCCTGCAAAGAAGGAGCCTCCACCACACTCCGAGGCAGGGAGTTCCACTGCTGAACGGCTCTTACAGTCAGGAAGTTCTTCCTAATGTTCAGATGGAATCTCCTCTCTTGCAGTTTGAAGGCATGGCTCCATTGCGTCCTAGTCTCCAGGGAAGCAGAAAAGAAGCTTGCTCCCTCCTCCCTATGACTTAGAATCAATAATCATCA
Organism: Anolis sagrei ordinatus; assembly: GCF_025583915.1. NCBI lineage: Eukaryota > Metazoa > Chordata > Lepidosauria > Squamata > Anolidae > Anolis > Anolis sagrei. Next base: position 2,909,874 of record NW_026847660.1, on the reverse strand, counting down.
TCTTAATCTTCATCATCATCATCATCATCGAATCCTAGAGTTGGAGGAGACCTGGTGGGCCATCATCCAGTCCAACCCCATTCTGCCAAGAAGAAGGAAAATCGCGTTCAAAGCACCCCCGACAGATGGCCATCCAGCCTCTGTTTCAAAGCCTCCGAAGAAGGAGCCTCCACCACACTCCGGGGCAGAGAGTTCCACTGCTGAATGGCTCTCACAATCAGGAAGTTCTTCCTCATATTAAGATGGAATCTCCTCTCTTGTAGTTTGAAGCCATTGTCCCATTGCATCCTAGGGCAGCAGAAAACAAGCTTGATCCGTCCTCCCTATGGCTTCCTCTCACATAGTTATACAAAACTAACACAATGAAGTTCAACGGGGACAAATGCAAGAGACTCCACTTTGGCAGGAAAAATGAAATGCAAAGATACAGAATGGGGGACGATGAGGCCTGGCTCGAGAGCAAGACATGTGAAAAAGATCTCGGGGTCCTCGTGGACAGGAAGTTAAACATGAGCCAGGAATGTGATGTGGCAGCAAAAAAAGCCAATGGGAATTTTGGCCTGCATCAAGAGGAGCATAGTGTCTACATCTAGGGAAGTCATGCTCCCCATGCTCTATTCCGCTCTGGTTAGACCACACCTGGAATATTGTGTCCAATTCTGGGCACCACAATTCAAGAGAGAGATTGACAAGCTGGAATGTGTCCAGAGGAGGGCGACTAAAATGATCAAGGGTCTGGAGAACAAGCCCTATGAGGAGCGGCTTAAGGAGCTGGGCATATTTAGCCTGAAGAAGAGAAGGCTGAGAGGAGATATGAGGGCCAGGTATAAATATGTGAGAGGAAGCCACAGGGAGGAGGAGGGAGCAAGCTTCCTTTCTGCTTCCCTGGAGACTAGGACACAATGGTTCCGGTCCAGTGTATCTGTCCGAACGTATCTCCCTCTATGTCCCACCTCGGAATTTGAGATCATCTGAGGGGGCCCTGTTCTCGACTCCACCGCTATCACAAGTGAGGTTGGTGGGGACGAGGAGCAGGGCCTTCTCAGTGGTGGCCCCTCACCTGTGGAACTCACTCCGGGGGGGAAATTCAGGAGGAAGGTAAAGACGTGGTTATGGGACCAGGCCTTTGGGCAATCTGACTCCTAGATAAGGGTAACCAGACGAATGGGACTAACAGGACTGACAACAGTGGAATTGGAAATTGAACTATGAGCTAGCGAACGTTGACCGTCAATGAGGAGAAACTGGTTTGTATTGATTTTATTGGTTTTATTGGTTTTATGGCAGTAATGTAAGAAATGTTGTTTAATTGTTAATTGATGTTATTTTGTTTTACTATTGTTTGTGATTCGGGCATCGAATTGTGCCTTGTTTTTGTAAGCCGCCCTGAGTCCCTTTCGGGGTGAGAAGGGCGGGGTAGAAGCAACCGAAATAAGCAAATAAATAAATAATGGAGCCATGGCTTCAAACTCCAAGAAAGGAGATTCCACCTGAACATGAGGAAGAACTTCCTGACTGTGAGAGCCGTTCAGCAGTGGAACTCTCTGCCCCGTAGTGTGGTGGAGGCTCCTTCTTTGGAGGCTTTGAAACAGAGGCTGGATGGCCATCTGTCAGGGGTGCTTTGAATGCAATATTCCTGCTTCTTGGCACAATGGGGTTGGGCTGGATGGCCCATGAGGTCTCTTCCAACTCTTTGATTCTATGATTCTATGGTAGCCCTTCTGAGAAGGCCTGCAGAAGGAAAGAGGTATTTAGGGCTTGCTGGAAAGGATTGACCTGTTGAAAGGAATATGGGGCAGAATGGTCAGAACTTCATCAAAGTTGGCTGTTTTGGAAGGCAACTCCCATTCTGAGGGATTCTGGGAGTTAACAAGAAAAGACCGATTGGTTTTGCAGAATTCTGCATATCTGAACTCCAAGATGGGTGCAAACGTAGACTATTGAAATCACGAATATGGGAGCTGCCCCATATTCAAATTCCCTCCTCCTGCTGCTGCCCCACCTGCATTCACTTGCTCACCGCGGCACTTGGTGTTCTCCTCGGAGGGCTCGTATCCCGGCCCGCAGGTGCAGTCGGTGATGGTCTGCTCGGCCCACTGCCCGTCCTCCCGGCAGTACATGCTGAGGGGCCGAGCGCTGACCTTGACGGCGTGGGCCACGCACTGACCGCTGACCGGCATGACCAGCTCCCGGGGCACCGTCTCTTGGAAGAGGGTGAAGTTGACCGTCACCGAGGGACACTTCTTGTAGAAGAGCCGGACGGAGAGGAGGGCCATGCAGGCCCCTTGGTCTTGGAAGGCCAGGTAGAAGCCCGCCTTGGAAAGCGGACCGATCTTCAGCGTCTTCACGTTGACCTAAGGAAAGGAAGGTCAACAAGGAGTCAAGAGAGGGGAGGGGGGCAGAAGACAGGTCCACCTTGTCTCCTGAGCTATTCTAATAATATAATATAATGTAATGTAATATAATATATTTTATATACATATAATATTTATAATATTATAATGTAATGCAATATAATACTAATAACAATATGATATTACAAAATATAATATATTGTATATGCATATATTTATAATATTATAATATTATAAGGCCGGTTCACAACATGTAATGTAATGCAATATAATACTAATAATAATATGTTATTATAATTATATATTTATATTACATGTAATATTACTAATAATATTACAATATAATAGTATAGCATAATATATTGTATATACATATATCTATAATATTATAAATATTACATGTAATATTACTAATAATATTACAATATAATGGTATAATATAATATATTGTATATACATATAATATTTATAATATTATAATGTAATGCAATATAATACTAATAATAATATGATATTATATTATATATTTATATTACATGTAATATTACTAATAATATTACAATATAATGGTATAATATAATATATAGTACTTATAATATTATAATGTAATGCAATATAATACTACTAATAATATGATATTATAATTATATGTTTGTATAACATGTAATATTACTAATAATATTACAATATAATGGTACAATATAATATATTGTATATACATATAATATTTA
>NW_026847660.1:2858087-2899222 GCF_025583915.1 Anolis sagrei ordinatus | reverse complement strand
TTGTCTATGCGCATTCAGAAGAAGACCTACAAGCCACTCTAAACACCTCCGCAGAAGCATATGAGACGCTTAGCTGGTTACAACAACATCTCTTATAGAACTCAAGTATGCTGATGACAACGTCGACTGTGCACATTCAGAAGAAGATCTACAAGCCACTCTAAACACCTTCGCAGAAGCATACGAAAAGCTTGGCCAGCAAAAGTCACCAACCAATCCCTTTCCAATGCCAGCTTCATGGTGTAACATTAGAAAATGAGGACAATTTCCACTCCCTTGGCAGCCACCGCTCCGCAAAAGTTAACATCGATACCGAAATTCAACACCGCCTGAGCTCTGTGAGTACAGCATTTTTCCGAATGAAGCAGAGAGTGTTTGAGGACCGGGACATCCGTAGGGAGACCAAGGGAATTGTCTATAAATTTATTGTCCTCCCAACCCTGCTATACGCCTGCAAAACGTGGACTGTCTACAGACGTCAACATTGACACTGAAATACAACACTGCCTGAGCTCTGTGAGTGCAGCATTTTTCCAAATGAAGCAGAGAGTGTTTGAGGACCAGGACATCCGTAGGGATACCAAGGCCCTTGTTTATAAAGCTATTGTCCTCCCAACCCTGCCATGCAACTGCGAAATGTGGACTGTCTACAGACGTCAACATTGACAGTGAAATACAACACCGCCTGAGCTCTGCGAGTGCAGCATTTTTCCACATGAAGCAGAGAGTGTTTGAGGACCGGGACATCCGTAGGGAGACCAATGTTCTTGTTTCTACAGCTATTGTCCTCCCAACCCTGCTATATGACTACGAAACGTGGACAGTCTACAGACATTAACATTAATACTGAAATACAACACCGCCTGAGCTCTGCGAGTGCAGCATTCTTCCAAATGAAGCAGAGAGTGTTTGAGGACCAGGACATCCGTAGGGATACCAAGGCCCTTGTTTATAAAGCTATTGTCCTCCCAACCCTGCCATGCAACTGCGAAATGTGGACTGTCTACAGACGTCAACATTGACAGTGAAATACAACACCGCCTGAGCTCTGCGAGTGCAGCATTTTTCCACATGAAGCAGAGAGTGTTTGAGGACCGGGACATCCGTAGGGAGACCAATGTTCTTGTTTCTACAGCTATTGTCCTCCCAACCCTGCTATATGACTACGAAACGTGGACAGTCTACAGACATTAACATTAATACTGAAATACAACACCGCCTGAGCTCTGCGAGTGCAGCTTTTTTCCGAATGAAGCAGAGAGTGTTTGAAGACCGGACATCCGTAGGAATACCAAGGCCCTTGTTTATAAAGCTATATTCCTCCCAAACCTGCCATGCAACTGGACTGTCTACAGACGTCAACATTGACACTGACATACAACATCGCCTGAGCTCTGGGAGTGCAGATTTTTCCGAATGAAGCAGAGAGTGTTTCAGGACCGGGACATCCATAGGGATACGAAGGTGCTTGTCTATAAAGCTATTGTCCTCCCAACCCTGCTATATGACTGCGAAATGTGGACTGTCTACAGACGTCAACATTGACACTGAAATACAATACCACCCGTGCTCTGCAAGTGCAGCATTTTTCCACATGAAGCAGAGAGTGTTTGAAGACCAGCACAACCGTAGGGATACCAAGGCCCTTGTTTATAAAGCTATTGTCCTCCTAACCCTGCCATGCAACTGCGAAACATGGACTGTCTACAGACGTCAACATTGACACTGACATACAACATCGCCTGAGCTCTGGGAGTGCAGATTTTTCCGAATGAAGCAGAGAGTGTTTCAGGACCGGGACATCCATAGGGATACGAAGGTGCTTGTCTATAAAGCTATTGTCCTCCCAACCCTGCTATATGACTACGAAACGTGGACAGACTACAGACGTCAACATTGACACTGAAATACAACACTGCCTAAGCTCTGCGAGTGCAGCATTTTTCCAAATGAAGCAGAGAGTGTTTGAGGACCAGGACATCCGTAGGGAGACCAAGGGGCTTGTCTATAAAGCTATTGTCCTCCCAACCCTGCTCTATGCCTGTGAGACGTGGACTGTCTACAGATGTCACATGCAACTCCTGGAACAATTTCAACAGTGCTGCCTCCGGAAAATCCTACAAATCTCTTGGGAAGACAGGCGGCAAGTTTCGAGTTCGAACGGGTGCCGTTTCCTACCCAACAGGAGACATCGACCCCTTCCATTCCTCTCCTTTCTTAAAGATAGATTAACCAACAGATCTCACTTGCTGGAAGAAGCAAAGATCACCAGCATTGAAGCGATGGTCCTCCGCCATCAACTCTGCCATCAACAAGTTTGCTCCCTTCTCCCTAGGACTTCCGCAAACATGGCCCTCATCATGTCTCACTGAAATTCAACCCTGCTATACGCCTGGGAGACATGGACTGTCTACAGACGTCAACATTGACACTGAAATACAACACTGCCTGAGCTCTGCGAGTGCAGTATTTTTCTGAATGAAGCAGAGAGTGTTTGAGGACCAGGACATCCGTAGGGATACCAAGGGGCTTGTTTATAAAGCTACTGTCCTCCCAACCCTGCTCTTACGCCTGCAAAACGTGGACTGTCCACAGACGTCACATGTAACTCCTGGAACAATTCCATCAGCGTTGCCTCCGGAAAATCCTGCAAATCTCTTGGGAAGAAAGGCGGACAAAGGTCAGCGTGCTGGAAGAAGCAAAGACCACCAGCATTGAAGCGATGGTCCTCCGCCATCAACTCTGCCATCAACAAGTTTGCTCCCTTCTCCCTAGAACTTCCCCACACATATTTATACATGGCCCTCATCATGTCTCTTCTCAGCCTTCTCTTCTGCAGGCCAATCATGCACAGCTCTTTCAGCCGCTCCTCATAGGGCTTGTTCTCCAGACCCTTGATCATTTAGTCCCAATCTACTTCCCTCCAGGCATACCAAAATACCCATCTGGCTCCAACGCAAGGCACTAATTTTGGCCAGAGGATTGCCACAAAACATTATAAGCAGCCACAGGTGACCTTTTCAGACCCACAACTCAAAAAGGGTCTTTCTGGAATGACTCCTTACCTGGCCATCTGGGGGATACGTAGTCCACCGCAGGTCCGCCGTTTCCAGCTTGGTGTTCATGAGGCTTTCTAAAAGGGAGAAAGAAGAGAGAGGGAAGAGTTGGAAGACTCAAAGCTAATTCGTTACAGACATTATGAAGCTGCCCAGTTCTTTCCAAAGTCCTGCAAAGATTGTCATCGCCACCACCATCAACATTATTATATTTATTCAAGGCTCAAAATGACCCACATGAATCCACTAATAATGATAATAACTTCTTTTCCGCCTTTCCTCGAGGCGCTTACGCCTCCAACGGGACTCCAGTCCTCACTCCCTACTAAAAATATTAAAATATTATGTTAACCTTTAAATAACCAGGTTTAAAACGTTCCCTGCAAGTGCATTTACACTGTATTATTAATGCAGTTTGCTTGCATGCTGGTCGCTTCCGCTTGCTCCACCCATATTCAACATCTACACAAATGACCAGCCACTGCCAGAAAGGACAGAGAGTTTCATCTATGCTGATGATCGTGCCATTACCACTCAAGCAGGGAGCTTTGAGATGGTTGAACAGCAGCTCTCCCAAGCTCTAGGTGCTCTTACTGCCTATTACAGGGAAAACCAGCTGATCCCTAATCCATCTAAAACACAGACATGTGCCTTTCATCTCAAGAACAGACAAGCATCCCGAGCTCTGAGGATTACCTGGGAAGGAATCCCACTGGAGCATTGCAGCGCACCCAAATCCCTGGGAGTCACTCTGGACCGTGCTCTGACCTACAAGAAGCACTGCCTGAACATCAAGCAAAAAGTGGGTGCTAGAAACAATATCATACGAAAGCTGACTGGCACAACCTGGGGATCACAACCAGATACAGTGAAGACATCTGCCCTTGCGCTGTGCTACTCTGCTGCTGAGTATGCATGCCCAGTGTGGAACACATCTCACCACGTTAAAACAGTGGATGTGGCTCTTAATGAGACATGCCACATTATCACAGGATGTCTATGCCCTACACCACTGGAGAAATTACACTGTTTAGCCGGTATTGCACCACCTGACATCGCCGGAAAGTAGCAACCAATAGTGAAAGGACCAAGGCAGTGACATCTCCAGCTCATCCCTTGTTTGGGTATCAGCCAGCACGTCAACGACTTAAATCAAGACATAGTTTTCTTAGATCTACAGAGACACTCGCTGGAACACCTCAGCAAGCGAGAGTCCAAAAGTGGCAGGCTCAAACCCAGCACCTCAATCCATGGGTGATACCAGATGAGAGACTCCCCCCTGGGCACACAGAAGACTGGGCGACTTGGAAGGCGCTGAACAGACTGCGCTCTGGCACCACGAGATGCAGAGACAATCTTAAGAAATGGGGCTACAGGGTGGAATCCTCGGCATGCGAAGTGCGGAGAAGAGCAAACCACTGACCACCTGCTGCAATGCACCCTGAGCCCTGCCACACGCACAAGGGAGGACCTTCTTGCGGCAACACCAGAGGCACTCCAAGTGGCCAAATACCAAATTTGCAAATTCTGTGTGTTTTTTTTTTCTTTTTCTTTTTAATCTGTGTGTTTGCTTTGCTCTGCTAGAACTGTAATACAATGGTATGGTCGCTGATGACATGATAAATAAATAAATAAATAAATAAATATGCAGTTTGACACCACATTAAAACATCACGGCTCCGTGCTATGGAATCCTGGGAGTCTTGTGAAGCACCATGGCGCTCTTTGCTCGAGAAGTGTTGCAAAACTACAATTTCCAAGATTCCACGGCACTACATTATGATGGCTAAAGTGGTGCCAATCTGCATTAATTCTGCAGCGGACACGGACCCTGAAAGTCACTCAAATTGCTGATTTTGCACTCACAATCACTCTTGAGCCTCCGAATTACGGTAAATCCTGAGCTTGTGGGTGGAAACACCAAACAGGAAAGTGAAAGAAAGGTCTATTGAAGTCTAGCAAGCTGACACAGTTGTGTTTATATATAAATTATGGACATTATCCAGCAAACATTCAGTAGAAAAACCGCTCTGCAAAGTAACATCCGTTGGCTTCCACGCCTCAAAACGTGGTGGAGAAACACAAAGGGTTGTGGCGCACATGGCTGGGAGTCAGTTGCATTTAAATCACTACTGACTGAAAGGTCATGAGTTTGAAGCCAGCTCGAGTTGGAGTGAGCTTCCGGCCATTTGTCTAGCTTGCTGTCGACCTTTGCAGCCCGAAAGACAGTTGCATCTGTCAAGTAGGGAATTGCCAGCTCGGATTAGTGTGAGCTTCCGGCCATTTGTCTAGCTTGCTGTCGACCTTTGCAGCCTGAAAGACAGTTGCATCTGTCAAGTAGGAAATTGCCAGCTTGGATTAGAGTGAGCTTCTGGCCATTTGTCTAGCTTGCTGTCGACCTTTGCAGCCCGAAAGACAGTTGCATCTGTCAAGTAGGAAATTGCCAGCTTGGATTAGAGTGAGCTTCTGGCCATTTGTCTAGCTTGCTGTCGACCTTTGCAGCCCGAAAGACAGTTGCATCTGTCAAGTAGGAAATTGCCAGCTTGGATTAGAGTGAGCTTCTGGCCATTTGTCTAGCTTGCTGTCGACCTTTGCAGCCCGAAAGACAGTTGCATCTGTCAAGTAGGAAATTGCCAGCTTGGATTAGAGTGAGCTTCTGGCCATTTGTCTAGCTTGCTGCCGACCTTTGCATTCCGAAAGACAGTTGCATCTGTCAAGTAGGAAATTGCCAGCTCGGATTAGAGTAAGCTTCTGGCCATTTGTCTAGCTTGCTGTCGACCTTTGCAGCCCGAAAGACAGTTGCATCTGTCAAGTAGGAAATTGCCAGCTTGGATTAGAGTGAGCTTCTGGCCATTTGTCTAGCTTGCTGTCGACCTTTGCATCCCGAAAGACAGTTGCATCTGTCAAGTAGGAAATTGCCAGCTCGGATTAGAGTGAGCTTCCGGCCATTTGACTAGCTTGCTGTCGACCTTTGCAGCCCAAAAGACAGCTGCATCTGTCAAGTAGGAAATTTAGGTACCACTTATGCTGGGAGGCTAATTTAACTAGTTTACGACGCCATAAAACTCTCCAGCAGCATGCAAAGGAATGAGGAAGTTCTCCATCGGTGTCACAAGTGGACGGTAAAGCAACAGCTCCCCCGGTGGCCAGAATTCAAAGCATACTCTCATGAAGCTGGAAAGTTAAATAGCCTCTGTGTGTCTGTCTATACATGTTGTGTGTCTATGGCATTGAATGTTTGCCATGTATATGTGCATTGTGATCCGCCCTGAGTTCCCTGCGGGGTGAGAAGGATGGAATATAAATACTGTAAATAAATAATATATAAATAAAGGCAAACAATACTAAATAATAAATAAATAAAGGCAAAGAGGGTCATGGACTGCAACTAATTTTCAGTAAATACAGGCAGTCTCGGACTTACAGACATCCAACTTATAAATGACTTATAGTTTAGAACAAGGTTTAACCCTTGTGCCAGCAGGACTGAAGACCGACAGGCTGTAGGTTCAAATCCGGGAAGAGCACAGATGAGCTCCCTCTGTCAGCTCCAGCTCCCCATGCAGGGACATGAGGGAGGCCTCCCGCAAGGATGGTAAAACATCCAAACATCCGGGCAGTGTCCCGTGGGCAACGTCCTTGCAGACGGCCAATTCTCTCACACCAGAAGCGACTTGCAGTTTCTCAAGTTGCTCCCGACACGAAAGAAAAGAACAAGAGGCGAGACAATAGGAAGTGAGAGAAATCTACCCCTTGGAAGGGAAATTCAGTTATTATTAAGCTCTATCTCCGATCCTTATTTCCACAACAAAACACATTTTTGAAAGTCCAATAATCACAGGGACAGAAAGTAAGGGGAAATCTTCTGAACAGGGGCAAAGAAAGCAAAACAAAGACCACAGGGGTGTGCACCCATCCCTATGCGATCCAAATACATTGTGCTGGTACGACTGTACCAGGAGCTCCAAATTTATTTGCTTTGTATTAAATGTTTGGGTTTCAGGGACTCTGCAGATAGGTGGCTTCCTTTGGTTGCAGTCATAGGGCAAATCACCCGTCCATCATCGTTAAGTTTTGGTCCCACCCCTTGCTCAGGGCAATTGGGAAGGGAAGGGAGCCATTTTTAGTTAGTCTCAGCAAGGTAAGCTAATGTACAGGACGTGTGCAAGCTTCCCCTGTACAAAAGCTTCAACCCTTAAGACCTTCCGGGGAGAACAGTCTTAAGAGCATCCAAGACTTTCCGGGGGAAAACAGTCTTAAGAGTCTCCAAAGATTTCCAGGAAAATAGCCCTAAAGACCAAAGAACTCCAGCTGGAGAATATCTAAGCCTTTACTGGTAGGTCCACTCGGTGCTTTGAGACGCAGTTCGACCCGGTAGCGGAGCCCACAACAATAAGGGTTAGATCACAGTCAGCCTGGGAGAAGTTAAAAAGGGGATTTTCCATTTAAAGTAAAGAAGAAGTCATTGAAGACAGTTGCCTGTCCTTCGTGGGCAAGATTAGGAAGCCACCAGTTGCATAAAGCTTGGGAGCATTTGTTTAGCTTTATCGAAGACTTTGTTATACTTCACAAGCCATCTAAAGACTATCTGTGGTGGAAAACCTCTCAGAACTTCTCCTTGGGCCCCCTGGCTTCCCGCTGGGCAAAGGTTGCACGTCCTGTTCTAAAGACAATTATTTACAGGCCCAGCGCGCGACAGAACGTACATGCTCACACACACACACACACACATATACACACACATACATGGCCGGAGTTACATTTAAGAAAAACCTAACTGTTCCAATTTACATGCAAATTCAAGAACAAACCTTCATAACTTGGGGACTGGCTATATGTGCTGGGGATGTGAGCACTGGATGAGGGATACTGGGAGGGACAAGAAGCACTGCCTGAACATCAAGCAAAAAGTGGGCGCTAGAAATAATATCATACGAAAGCTGACTGGCACAACCTGGGGATCACAACCAGATACAGTGAAGACATCTGCCCTTGCGCTGTGCTACTCTGCTGCTGAGTACGCATGCCCAGTGTGGAACACATCTCACCACACTAAAACAGTGGATGTGGCTCTTTGTGAGACATGCCGCATTATCACAAGGTGTCTGCGCCCTACACCACTGGAGAAATTACACTGTCTAGCCGGTATTGCACCACCTGACATCCACCGGGAAGTAGCAGCCAATAGTAAAAGGACCAAGGCAGAGACATCTCCAGCTCATCCCGTTTGAGTATCAGCCAGCACGTCAACGACTTAAATCAAGAAATAGTTTTCTAAGATCTACAGAGACACTCGCTGGAACACCACAGCAAGCAAGAGTCCAAAAGTGGCAGGCTCAAACCCAGAACCTCAACCAATGGCTGATACCAAATGAGAGACTCCCCCCTGGGCACACAGAAGACGGGGTGACTTGGAAGGAGCTGAACAGACTGCGCTCTGGCACCACGAGATGCAGAGCCAACCTTCAGAAATGGAGCCACAAATTGGGAGTCCACGACATGCGAGTGTGGAGAAGAGCAAACCACTGACCGCCTGCTGCAATGCAACCTGAGCCCTGCCACATGCACCTTCTTGCGGCAACACCAGAGGCACTCCAAGTGGCCAGCTACTGGTCAAAGGACATTTAATCCACTACCAAACTCACAAATTTTGTATTTTGTCTCTTTGTTTGCTTTGTTCTGTTAGAAATGTAATAGAATTGACTGGTTGCCCAGACACGACAAATATAAATAAGCCCAAAAAGGCGATCCAAAAGTTCTCCAAGCTCTGGAAGTTCTAGTCTGCCTCCAACCTCTGAGTCTTTTCAAATAACATACAAAACTACAACTGCCAGGATTCCACAGTTTTGAGCCATGGCAGTCACAGGGTGGATTCTGGGAGTTGTAGTCCACCCCAAAGAGGAACACTCCATTTGTTCCCTCTGCTTGGATCCTGGGAACTACGCCAGTGTTTCCAAAGGGGTCAAAGGGGTGGTGGAATATTTATAAAGAGCAGGACTGGCGTCATTTCCCGGCACGGCCACCCCCACCGGGACCGCCGCCCAAAGCCAGGAAACCAACTCCCATGGCCTGAGCGAGAGCCCCCTGCGCTGCCACGTCCTTGCCAACACTCCCCCCCCCCCTCAATCGGCTCTAAACGCTCTCAGGAAATCTTGCACAAAATCTGAACATTAGGAAGAACTTCCTGACTGTGAGAGCCGTTCAGCAGTGGAACTCTCTGCCCCGGAGTGTGGTGGAGGCTCCTTCTTTGGAAGCTTTTAAACAGAGGCTGGATGGCCATCTGTCAGGGGTGATTTGAGTGCAATATTCCTGCTTCTTGGCAGAATGGGGTTGGACTGGATGGCCCAGGAGGTCTCTTCCAACTCTTTGATTCTAGGATTCTATGAAAACTCACACACCTGGATTTAATAGCCTCCCTCTCCCCAGTTTGGAGCAATATCTGTTCCCTCCATGCATCCTAGGAAAAGGTTTAAGACATGTATGTGCAAGTGCAAAGAGCCGATCTACTTTGAGCCTTGGACTATGATCTGGAGATCTGGGTTCAAATTCATACTCACTACTGCAAATCACACACCTTCAGCCCTTAAAAAGAAATCTATTGTAACGTCACCCTAGGTTGGAAATTACCTGAAATGTTCATGCGTCCCGTACATAAATTATTTCCAAAGCTTGCAAAAGTAACTCAGATTCAATACACCAGGGTTTCTCAACCTGCGGGTCGCGAGGGGGTGTCAGAGGGGTCGCCAAAGACCATCGGAAAACACAGTATTTTTTGTTGTTATTGGGGGTTCTGTGTGCTAAGTTTTGTTCAAATCCATCGTTGGTGGGGTTTAGAATTTTCTGTGATTGTAGGTAAACTATAAATCCCAGCAACGGCAACTCCCAAATGTCAAAGTCTGTTTTCCCCAAACTCCACCAATGTTCACATTTGGGCATATTGAGTATCCCTGCCAAGTTTGGTCCAGATCCATCATTGCTTGAGTCCACAGTGCTCTCTGGATGTAGGTGAACTACGACTCCAAAACTCAAGGTCAGTGCCCACCAAACCCTTCCAGTATTTTCTGTTGTGTCATGGGAGTTCTGTGTGCCAAGTTTGGTTCAACTCCATCATTGATGGAGTTCAGAATGCTCTTTGATTGTAAGTGAACTATAAATCCCAGCAACTACAACTCCCAAATGCCAAGGTCTGTTTTCTCCACACTACACCACTATTCACATTTGGGCATATTAAGTATTTGTGTCAAGTATTATTATTGTATTTGTGTCAAGTTTGGTCCAGATCCATCATTATTTGAGTCCACAGTGCTCTCTGGATGTAGGTGAACTATAACTCCAAAACACAAGATCAATGCCCACCAAACCCTTCCAGTATTTTCTGTTGGACATGGGAGTTCTGTGTGCCAAGTTTGGTTCAACTCCATTGTTGGTGGAGTTCTGAATGCACTTTGATTGTAGGTGAACTATAAATCCCAGCAACTACAACTCCCAAATGTCAAGGTCTGTTTTCCCTAGACTCCACTGGTGTTCACATTTGGGCATATTGAGTATTCATGCCAAGTTTGGTCCAGATTCGTCATTGTTTGAGTCCAGAGTGCTCTCTGGATGTAGATGAACTACAACTCCAAAACGCAAGATCAATGCCCACCAAACCCTTCCAGTATTTTCTGTTGGTCATGGGAGTTCTGTGTGCTAAGTTTGGTTCAACTCCATCGTTGGTGGAGTTCAGAATGCTCTTTCATTGTAGGTGAACTATAAATCCCAGCAACAACAACTCCCAAATGCCAAGGTCTATTTTCCCTAAACTCCACCAGTGTTCACAATTGGGCATATTGAGTATTCATGCCAAGTTTGGTCCAGATCCATCATTGTTTGAGTCCATAGTGCTCTCCGGATGTAGATGAACTACAACTCCCAATCTCAAGGTCAATACCCACCATGGGCGGCTGAAGCAATAGGCAAGATACGCATTTGCGTATAGCGCCAATCCCCGAGGGGCACTCTTGAGGTGCCCTCGATATCCACCAAACCCCTCCATTATTTTCTGTTGGCTTGTGGGAATTCTGTGAGCCAAGTTTGGTTCAATTCCATCATTGGTGGAATCCAGAATGCTCTTTGATTGTAGGTGAACTATAAATCCCAGTAACTACAACTCCCAAATTACAAAATTAATCCCCCCGCCCAACCCAATTTGGGTATATTGGTATTTGTACCCAATTTGGTCCTGTGAATGGAAATACATCATGCATATCAGATATTTACATTCTGATTCATAACAGTTGCAACAAAAATAATGTTATGGTTGAGGGTCAACACAACAGGAGGAACTGGATCAATGGGTCGCGGCATCAGTAATATAGTTTGCTATGTATTGCAGTGCTTCTCAACCTTCCTAATGGTCAAATTTTTGGACAGGGCCTCGGACATGGGTACTTTGTGCTTTTCTTGCATGGCAGGGGCCATGTGCCTTTCATCTCAAGAACAGAGAAGCATCCCGAGCTCTGAAGATCACCTAGGAAGGAATCCCACTGGAGCATTGCAGCACACCCAAATACCTGGGAGTCACTCTGGACCGTGCTCTGACCTACAAGAAGCACTGCCTGAACATCAAGCAAAAAGTGGGTGCTAGAAACAATATCATACGAAAGCTGACTGGCACAACCTGGGGATCACAACCAGACACAGTTAAGACATCTGCCCTTGCGCTGTGCTACTCTGCTGCTGAGTATGCATGCCCAGTGTGGAACACATCTCACCACACTAACAGTGGATGTGGCTCTTAATGAGACATGCCGCATTATCACGGGGTGTCTGCGCCCTACACCACTGGAGAAATTACATTGTTTAGTCAGTATTCACCACCTGACATCCGCCAGGAAGTAGCAGCCAATAGTGAAAGGACCAAGGCAGAGACATCTCCAGCTCATCCCTGTTTGGGTATCAGCCAGCACATCAACGACTTAAATCTAGAAATAGTTTTCTAAGATCTACAGAGACACTCGCTGGAACACCTCAGCAAGCGAGAGTCCAAAAGTGGCAGGCTCAAACCCAGCAACTCACAGAAAGGACCAAGGCAGAGACATCTCCAGCTCATCCCCTGTTTGGGTATCAGCCAGCATGTCAACGACTTAAATCTAGAAATAGTTTCCTAAGATCTACAGAGACACTCGCTGGAACACCCAGCAAGCGAGAGTCCAAAAGTGGCAGGGGGTACCAGCCAATAGTGAAAGGACCAAGGCAGAGACATCTCCAGCTCATCCCCTGTTTGGGTATCAGCCAGCACGTCAACGACTTAAATCTAGAAATAGTTTTCTAAGATCTACAGAGACACTCGCTGGAACACCTCAGCAAGTGAGAATCCAAAAGTGGCAGGCTCAAACCCAGAACCTCAACCAATGGCTGATACCAAATGAGAGACTCCCCCCTGGGCACACAGAGGACTGGGCGACTTGGAAGGCGCTGAACAACTCTAGGATTCCAATGCCTGGTTCTGATTGGCTGCCCGTCTTCCAAATTGCACCCCCTTCCCCTCCTGTTGTGCCCCCAAATACCCGCAAAGGCTTTGAACGAGAAAAGAGGGAAGGAGGTCCTCCAAAGAGAAGAGAGATCCATCCCTTGGCTCGTCTTCCCGCCGGGTTGCCATTCCCTCCAGGCCCCAGACAAGATAAAGCAAAGAGGAAATTAAAAACACAAGCAAACATGTCGGATGAAAAAAAAGTGGAAGGGGTGGGGCAATACCCCAGGGTGGTGTGTGTGTGTGTGTGTGCATGTGCAACACAAGGGAACATATGTAATTATAGGGTGACGCCAAGCCGGTTGCAATGCCACGGGGAGGGGGGGGGGTGGGCATTTTTATTTTTTTTTTGCTTTTCACTTCATAGTTTCCTGTCATAACTCTATGTGCTTCACAATCCCTCTCACACACAATGGCCTGTTAGTTCTTTCTCATAATTGCCTCACAATTGCCTCGCACAACTCTCTTCCCTTGGACGCCATTCTTTCTTCTTGAATTTCCTTTCATAGTTTTGGGCCTCAAAATCTCCTCACACTTCCCTCACGTAACTCTCTCGATTCCCTCAAGATGCCATTCTCTACCTTCTTCACAGTTTCCTCTCAATGCTTTGTGTGCCTCGAAATCTCCGCACATAACTTTGTGTGCCACACAATTCCCTCACAATGTATGTGTCCTTCACAATTCCCTCACACAACTCTTTCCTCGGATGCCATCCTTTCTTCTTGACAGTTTCCTCTCATAGTTTTGGGCCTCAAAATCTCCTCACACTTCCCTCGCGTAACTCTCTCGATTCCCTCAAGGTGCCATTCTCTACCTTCTTCACAGTTCCCTCTCAATGCTTTGTGTGCCTCGAAATCTCCGCACATAACTTTGTGTGCCACACAATTCCCTCACAATGTATGTGTCCTTCACAATTCCCTCACACAACTCTTTCCTCGGATGCCATCCTTTCTTCTTGACAGTTTCCTCTCATAGTTTTGGGCCTCTAAATCTCCTCACACTTCCCTCACGTAACTCTCTCGATTCCCTCAAGATGCCATTCTCTACCTTCTTCACAGTTCCCTCTCAATGCTTTGTGTGCCTCGAAATCTCCGCACATAACTTTGTGTGCCACACAATTCCCTCACAATGTATGTGTCCTTCACAATTCCCTCACACAACTCTTTCCTCGGATGCCATCCTTTCTTCTTGACAGTTTCCTCTCATAGTTTTGGGCCTCTAAATCTCTTCATGCTTCCCTCACATAACTCTCTCGATTCCCTCAAGACGCCATTCTCTACCTTCTTCACAGTTTCCTCTCATTGCTTTGTGTGCCTTGAAATCTCCGCACACAACTTTCTGTGCCACACAATTCCCTCACAAACAATGTATGTGGCCTTCACAAGTCCCTCACACAATTATTTCCTCAGATGACATCCTTTCTTCTTGACAGTTTCCTCTCATTGCTTTGTGTGCCTCACAATCTCCACACACTACTTTGTGTGCCATACTATTCCGTCACACACAATGTGTATGTCCTTCACAATGCCCTCGCATAACTCTCTTCCATTGGACGCCATCCTTTCTTCTTGACCGTTTCTTCTCATAGTTTTGGGCCTCAAAATCTCCTCACACTTCCCTTACATGACTCTCTCGATTCCCTCAAGACGCCATACCCTGCCTTCTTCACAGTTACCTCTCATTGCTTTGTGTGCCTCGAAATCTCCACACACAACTTTGTGTGCCACACAATTCCCGCACACAACTCTTTCCTCGGATGTCATCCTTTCTTCTTGACAGTTTCCTCTCATAGTTTTGGGCCTCTAAATCTCTTCATGCTTCCCTCACATAACTCTCTCGATTCCCTCAAGACGCCATTCTCTACCTTCTTCACAGTTTCCTCTCATTGCTTTGTGTGCCTTGAAATCTCCGCACACAACTTTCTGTGCCACACAATTCCCTCACAAACAATGTATGTGGCCTTCACAAGTCCCTCACACAATTATTTCCTCAGATGACATCCTTTCTTCTTGACAGTTTCCTCTCATTGCTTTGTGTGCCTCACAATCTCCACACACTACTTTGTGTGCCATACTATTCCGTCACACACAATGTGTATGTCCTTCACAATGCCCTCGCATAACTCTCTTCCATTGGACACCATCCTTTCTTCTTGACAGTTTCCTCTCATAGTTTTGGGCCTCAAAATCTCTTCATGCTTCCCTCACAAAACTCTTGATTCCTTCAAGATGCCATTTTCTGCCTTCTTCATTTACCTCTCATTGCTTTGTGTGCCTCGAAATCTCCACACACAACTTTGTGTGCCACACAATTCCCGCACACAACTCTTTCCTCGGATGTCATCCTTTCTTCTTGACAGTTTCCTCTCATAGTTTTGGGCCTCTAAATCTCTTCATGCTTCCCTCACATAACTCTCTCGATTCCCTCAAGACGCCATTCTCTACCTTCTTCACAGTTTCCTCTCATTGCTTTGTGTGCCTTGAAATCTCCGCACACAACTTTGTGTGCCACACAATTCCCTCACAAACAATGTATGTGGCCTTCACAAGTCCCTCACACAATTATTTCCTCAGATGACATCCTTTCTTCTTGACAGTTTCCTCTCATTGCTTTGTGTGCCTCACAATCTCCACACACTACTTTGTGTGCCATACTATTCCGTCACACACAATGTGTATGTCCTTCACAATGCCCTCGCATAACTCTCTTCCATTGGACGCCATCCTTTCTTCTTGACCGTTTCTTCTCATAGTTTTGGGCCTCAAAATCTCCTCACACTTCCCTTACATGACTCTCTCGATTCCCTCAAGACGCCATACCCTGCCTTCTTCACAGTTACCTCTCATTGCTTTGTGTGCCTCGAAATCTCCACACACAACTTTGTGTGCCACACAATTCCCGCACACAACTCTTTCCTCGGATGTCATCCTTTCTTCTTGACAGTTTCCTCTCATAGTTTTGGGCCTCTAAATCTCTTCATGCTTCCCTCACATAACTCTCTCGATTCCCTCAAGACGCCATTCTCTACCTTCTTCACAGTTTCCTCTCATTGCTTTGTGTGCCTTGAAATCTCCGCACACAACTTTGTGTGCCACACAATTCCCTCACAAACAATGTATGTGGCCTTCACAAGTCCCTCACACAATTATTTCCTCAGATGACATCCTTTCTTCTTGACAGTTTCCTCTCACTGCTTTGTGTGCCTCACAATCTCCACACACTACCGTTGTGTGCCATACTATTCCCTCACACACAATGTGTATGTCCTTCACACTTTCTCTCTTCCATTGGACACCATCCTTTCTTCTTGACAGTTTCCTCTCATAGTTTTGGGCCTCAAAATCTCTTCATGCTTCCCTCACAAAACTCTTGATTCCTTCAAGATGCCATTTTCTGCCTTCTTCATTGTTCCTTCTCATAGCTTTGTGTGCTTCACAATCTCCACACACAGCTTTGTACGCTGCACTATTCCCCAACACAGAATGTGTGTATGTCCTTCACAATACCTTCACACAACTCTCTCAATTCCCTCAAGATGTCATTCTCTGCCTTCTTCATAGTTCCCTCTCATTACTTTGTGTGCCTCACAATGTCCACACACTACTTTGTGTGCCATACTATTCCCTCACACACAATGTATATGTCCTTCACAATTCCCTCGCACAACTCTCTTCCTTCGCACGCCATTCTGTCTTCTTGACAGTTTCCTCTCATGGTTTTGGGCCTCAAAATCTCCTCGCGCTTCCCTCACAGAACTCTCGATTTCCTCAAGACGCCATTCTGTTAAGGAATGGCGCCTGTTTCCTATGGGCAAGATTTCTTCAGAGGGAAGTTGACCTCTGCTGCCTTCCTTTGAGGCTGAGGGAGTGTGACTTGCTGAGGACCATCCATTGCTGAGCCTCTTGAATCTGTGGTCTCCTGGTGAAGTGGATTAGGACTCTGCTCAATCAGGGAAACTCACTGGGCAAGTCATACTCTCTCAGCCTCATATTGAAATCCAGGACTGATTGAGTACTTCTGACTCACATTGTGAGTCACCATCGTTTTTGTGTCAAAGACCTGGTACCAAAATCACAATTTAAGTTTTTCCTAAAGGAAAGGAGGGAGGACGCCGATCTAATCTTGTTGGGGAGTGTATTCCACAAGTGGGGGGTCACCACTGAGAAGGCCCTATCCCTCATCCCCACTAGACGTATTTGCGAGGCCGCTGGGACCGAGAGTAGGGCCTCCCCGGTGGATCTTAAACTACAAGGCGGAGCGTAGAGGGAGATACCCCCCTTGATCATCTATTGAACAGATGGCAAGCTATTTAACCTCAGCAGACTGAAAGCCAAAATCAAGGTTACAACAACATCTGTTATAGAACTCCAGTATGCTGATGACAACATCACCTGTGCTCATTCAGAAGAAGACCTACAAGACACTCTAAACATCTTTGCAGAAGCAGACGAGAAGCTCGGCCTGTCATTGAACATCGAGAAAACCAAAGTGCTGTTCCAGCAGTCACCAGCTAATCCCTCTCCAATGCCAGAAATACAGCTTAATGGTGTAACTTTAGAAAACGTCGACCATTTCTGCTCCCTTGGCAGCCACCTTTCCACAAAATTCAACATTGACATCAGAATACAACACCGCCTGAGCTCTGCGAGTGCAGCATTTTCCCGAATGAAGCAGAGAGTGTTTGAGGACCGGGACATCCGTAGGGAGACCAAGGTGCTTGTTTATAAAGCCATTGTCCTCCCAACCCTGTTACACGCCTGCGAAACGTGGACTGTCTACAGACGTCAACATTGAGACTGAAATACAACACCGCCTGAACTCTGCAAGTGCAGCATTTTTCCGAATGACGCAGAGAGCGTTTGAGGACCGGGAGATCCGTAGGGAGACCAAGGGGCTTGTTTATAAAGCCATTGTACTCCCAACCCTGTTACACGCCTGCGAAACGTGGACTGTCTACAGACGTCAACATTGAGACTGAAATACAACACCGCCTGAGCTCTGCAAGTGCAGCATTTTTCCTAATGAAGCTGAGAACGTTTGAGGACCAGGACATCTGTAGGGATACCAAGGTGCTTGTTTATAAAGCCATTGTCCTCCCAACCCTGTTACATGCCTGCGAAACGTGGACTGTCTACAGACGTAAACATTGAGACCGAAATACAACACCGCCTGAGCTCTGCAAGTGCAGCAATTTCCCGAATGAAGTTGAGAGTGTTTGAAGACCGGGACATCCGTAGGGAGGCCAAGGGGCTTGTTTATAAAGCTACTGCCCTCCCAACCCTGCTATATGCCTGCAAAACGTGGACTGTCTACAGATGTCAACACTGACACTGAAATACAACACCGCCTGAGCTCTGCAAATGCAGCATTTTTCCGAAAGAAGCTGAGAGTGTTTGAGGACCAGGACATCCGTAGGGATACCAAGGGCTTGTTTATAAAGCCACTGTCCTCCCAACCATTACACGCCTGCGAAACGTGGACTGTCTACAGACGTCACATGCAACTCCTGGAACGATTCCATCAGCGCTGCCTCCGGAAAATCCTGCAAATCTCTTGGGAAGACAGGCGGACAAACGTCAGCATGCTGGAAGAAGCAAAGACCACCAGCATTGAAGCAATGGTCCTCTGCCATCAACTTTGCTGGACCGGCCACATTGTCTGAATGCCTGACCACCGTCTCCCAAAGCAGTTGCTCTACTCCGAACTCAAGAACGGAAAACGGAATGACGGTGGAAAGGACTGAAAGATGGGCTCAAAGCCAACCTTAAAAACTCTGGCATAGACACTGAGAACTGGGAAGCCCTGGCCCTTGAGCGCTCCAGTTGGAGGTCAGCTGAGACCAGCAGTGCTGCGGAATTCGAAGAGGCACAAATGGAGGGTGAAAGAGAGAAACGTGCCAAGAGGAAGGCGCATCAAGCCAGCCCTGACTGGGACAACAACTCGGACAACAATAATTCAAAAATTATATGGGCATTGTGAGTCGCCATTGTTTTTGTGTTGTGCGACGACAACGTGCAGCTGGGAGAACGGCTTGTCGTTGCGTGCCATTCCCACCTCCCGAATTCCTTCCCAGGGAGAGACCTTTTTACTGCAGGTT
This sequence comes from Anolis sagrei ordinatus, assembly GCF_025583915.1. Lineage (NCBI taxonomy): Eukaryota > Metazoa > Chordata > Lepidosauria > Squamata > Anolidae > Anolis > Anolis sagrei. The sequence goes on along the minus strand of NW_026847660.1, from coordinate 2,880,558 downwards.
CCCTTTTCCAAGGGGGGCCATTAAGGGTTCGTTTACGAGCCCCCCAACGCCCGGAGCCCCCCTCTGCCCATGGGGCCGGGATGCGGAGGCCTGTAATTAAGCCACAGGCAGGGCCTTAACGAGCCAACAGCGAACCCAGCCCTGGGTTTAATTAATGAACCCTCTGCAACACAGACAGACCGAGGTGCGGCCTCCCTCTCTTTGCAAACCCTTCGGGATGTATGCAATCCTTATTTGAAGTCAATCTGGGGCGCGTCTACACCAGGCATGGGCCAACTTGGGCCCTCCAGGTGTTTTGGACTCCAACTCCCACAATTCCTAACAGCCGGTAGGCTGTTAGGAATTGTGGGAGTTGGAGTCCAAAACACCTGGAGGGCCCAAGTTGGCCCGTGCCTAATGGGATCCTTTTGTTGTTGTTATTTACATTTATTATTTCCTCTATTATTATTATTATTACATTTACATTATTCTACTCTATTATTATTTTTATTACATTTATTATTTTCTCTGTTATTACATTTATTAATTTTACTCTATTCATCAGTAATGTTTTCTCTATTCATTATTGTTATATTTATTATTTTACTCTAATTATTACCTTTATTATTTTATTTTATTATTGTTATTATTACATTTATTGCTGTGCTCTATTTATTATTATTATTATTATTATCACTTTTATTATTTTACTCTTATTATTGTATTATTATTATTACTATTATTATAGCATTATTAATGTAGTATTTATTATTACGTTTTACATTATTATTGCATTTATTATTTTACTCTATTTTTATTATTATTACATTTATTATTTTATCTATTGGCCGGTGCCTAATGGGATCCTTTTGTTGTTGTTATTTACATTTATTATTTCCTCTATTATTATTATTATTACATTTACATTATTCTACTCTATTATTATTTTTATTACATTTATTATTTTCTCTGTTATTACATTTATTAATTTTACTCTATTCATTAGTAATGTTTTCTCTCTTCATTATTGTTATATTTATTATTTTACTCTAATTATTACCTTTATTATTTTATTTTATTATTGTTATTATTATATTTATTGTTGTGCTCTATTTATTATTATTATTATTATCACTTTTATTATTTTACTCTTATTAGATCTATTATTTTACTCTTTATTATTATAGCATTTATTAATTTTACTCTATTATTATTACGTTTTACATTATTATTGCATTTATTATTTTACTCTATTTTTATTATTATTACATTTATTATTTTATCTATTTATTATAATATTTATTTTACTCTTATTGTGTTTATTATTTTACTCTTTATTATTATAACATTTATTAATTTTACTCTATTTATTACTATTACATTTATTATTTTCTGTATTTATTATTAGCTTTATTATTTTATTCTATTATTATTATATTTATTCTTGTATATTATTATTACATTATTTTACTCTTTATTATTATTACATTTATTATTTTACTCTATTTATTATTACCTTTATTATTTCATTCTATGATTGTTATTATTGCATTTATTAATTTTACTCTATTTATTATGATTACATGTATTATTTTCTCTATTTATTATTGTTACATTTATTATTTTACTCTATTTATTACCTTTATTTTTTATTCTATTACTATCATTACATTTATTCTTGTACTCTATTTATTATTACATTTATTATTTTCTTTATTTATTATTACCTTTATTATTATTATTATTACATTTATTAATTTTACTCTCTTATTATTACATTTATTATTTTACTCTATTTATTATTACCTTTATTATTTCATTCTATTATTGTTATTATTACATTTATTAATTTTACTCTATTTATTATTACATTTATTCTTGTCCTCTATTTATTATTATTACATTTATTATTTTACTCTTTATTACATTTATTCATTTTACTCTATTATTATTACATATTTTATATTATTATTTCATTTATTTGCTTTTGAGAGCTCCTTCCCCTCCCACCTTTAGTTTTCATTGTTCATTATGGTTGTGTTACCTGCTTTGTTTTGACTCTATTAATTATTTGTCACAACTTGGGGACAGTTGGCAGGAGCCCTAGATCCAGATTTGGCTACTTGTTCTCAGTTGAGAGTTCTTCCTATTGGACATCAAGGGGTGTGGTGGCACCATATGCCTTATATACTTGAGTATAAGCCTGGTTTTTCAGCCCCTTTTTAGGCTGAAACTCCCCCTTCCCCTCCCCAGCTTATACTTGAGTCAAAGTTATTTATCAGTTTACTCTGTTATTATTATTATTATTATTATTATTATTATTACATTTATTATTTTACTCTATTTATTTTATTATTATTATTATTACCTTTTATTATTTTACTTTATACATTATTATTTTACTTATTATTATTATTACTTATTACATTTATTATTTTACTCTATGTATTATTATTATATTATTTTACTCTATTGTTTTTATTGCATATTATTATTTACTCTTTATTATTATTATTATTATTATTTTACTCTTATTACATTTATTAATTTTTACTCTATTTATTATTATTACATTTATTATTTTACATTATTACTGCATTTATTATTTTAGTCTATTTATTATTATTATTATTATTACTTTTATTATTTTACTCTTATTACATCTATTAAAGTTTTTACTCTATTTATTATTATTACATTTATTATTTTACATTATTACTGAATTTATTATTTTAGTCTATTATTATTACTTTTATTATTTATTTAATTATTAATTCATTAATTTGATATTTAATTATCCATTAATTCATTAATTAATTTGATGTTTAATTCTCCATTAATTCATTCATTAATTTGATATTTAATTATTTATTTATTAATTTAATATTTAATTATTAATTCATTAATTTGATATTTAATTATCCATTAATTCATTAATTCATTTGATATTTAATTATTAATTAATTCATTAATTTGATATTTGATTATCCATTAATTAATTTGATATTTAATTATTTTCGGGTTGCAAAGGTCGACAACAAGCTGCATAATTGGTCGGAAGCTCACTTCGACCCAAGCTGGCTTCGAACTCATAACTTTTTGGTCAGAAGTGATCTTAATGCAGCTGACACTCAGACACCTGTGCCACTATTATTATTGCAATTATTTTACGCTATTATTATTACATTTACATTATTTTACTCTATTATTACTTTTATTACTTTATTATATTTATTTTACTTCTTATTACATTTATTTTACTCTATTATTACTGTTATTATTACATTTACATTATTTTACCCTATCTACTATTACATTTATTCTTTTACCCTATTTATTATTACATTTATTCCTTTCTCCTATTTATCATTGTAATTATTGCATTTATTTTTTACTCCTTTTATTACTTTTGTTTTTACTCTATTTATTATTATTACAATTATTCTTTTACTTTATTATTATTACATTTATTATTTTACTCTATTTATTATTGTTATTCCATTTATTATTTTACTCTGTTATTGTTATTATTACATTTATTATTTTACTATATTTATTAATGTTATTCCATTTATTATTTTACTCTATTATTACATTTATTATTTTTCTCTTTATTATTATTATTATATTTACATTGTTTTGCTCTATTTATTATTGTTATTCCATTTATTATTTTACATTATTACATTGCATGTATTATTATTACATGTATTATTTTTATATGATTACTTTTATTATTTTACTCTTATTACATTTATTAATTTTTACTCTATTTATTATTATTACATTTATTATTTTACATTATTACTGCATTTATTATTTTAGTCAATTATTATTATTATTATTATTATTACTTTTATTATTTTACTCTTATTACATCTATTAAAGTTTTTACTCTATTTATTATTATTACATTTATTATTTTACATTATTACTGCAGTTTGACACCCCTTCATCGGCCACAGGCTCAAGGCTACGGCATTCCGGGGAGTTGCAGTTTGATAAAGGGCCAGCACTCCTTGGCTAAACGACAAGTCCTGTCATTCCGGAGCATTATTGCGTTCCCCCTTCTCATTGCATTCAATATAAATCATGGGATCCTGCAGTTTTGGGGTCCCTCAAGGGTCATCAAGTCCAACCCCTTCCTGCCAAGGAGAAATGCACAATTTTAATACAGACCCATTTATCATTTTCTTGCAGCCAAGAGGGAGGCACACTTCCAAATATTCGACTTCTGACTTGGAAGAGAACTTTAAAAAGTAGGTGGAGATATGCGCATACTTTAAGGGAGCAATAAAGAAGCAAAATTTAACAGGTAACACATGCATGCTAGCTTTTGTTATGTGTTTAGTAGTGTTGTTATGTCTTTAGCAGTGGGTTAGAGGCTGAGGCTCCTCCATGATGACATGATGGCAACAGTTTTGGACGACAATGGCTCCCAAAGAGAACTCCAGTATGTTATAGAACTCCAGTATGCTGATGACAACGTCGTCTGTGCACATTCAGAAGATCTACAAGTTACTCTAAACATCTTTGCAGAAGCACTGGAGTGGAAATCATTGATCAGACAGATGGCAAGCTGTTTAACCTCAGCAGACTGAAAGCCAAAACCAAGGTTACAACAACATGTTATAGAACTCCAGTATGCTGATGACAATGTTGTCTGTGCACATTCAGAAGATCTACAAGTTACTCTAAACACCTTTGCAGAAGCACTGGAGTGGAAATCATTGATCAGACAGGGCAAGCTATTTAACCTCAGCAGACTGAAAGCCAAAACCAAGGTTGCAACAACATCTGTTATAGAACTCCAGTATGCTGATGACAATGTTGTTTGTGCGCATTCAGAAGAAGATCTACAAGCCACTCTAAACACCTTCGCAGAAGCATACGAGAAGCTCGGCCTGTCATTGAACATCAAGAAAACCAAAGTCCTCTTCCAGGAGGTCGTGAGGTCTGTTGGAAACTGGGCAAGTGGAGTATATATGTGTGTGTGTGTGTGTGAGTGAGAGAGAGAGAGAGGCCTGAGGCAAATGTGAATGTTGCAATTGGCCTGCTTGATTAGCACTGAATGGCCTTGCAGCTTCAAAGCCTGGCTGCTTCCTACCTGGGAGAATCCTTTGTTGGGAGGTGTTAGCTGGTCCTGATTAGACCCACTAAGAAAATCCAACCAATGCTCCATTCAGCAAAGGACAAGAGGGATCCTCTCCCCTCTACAGAAGTCTATCGTATACCATGCAGCTGCACAGGGACCCCCAAATGCAGCGGCATTGCCCAACACACAAATCAAGGAACATGAAAGGCACTGCAGATTGGCAATTGGCCACCTTGATTAGCATTGAATGGCCTTGCAGCTTCAGAGCCTGGCTGGTTGCTGCCTGGGGGAATCCTTTGTTGGGAGGTGTTAACTGTATGGAGTGGTCCTACCATTTCCATCTTTGTTTTTCTGAGGATTAGCATTGAACGGCCTTGCAGCTTCAAAGCCTGGCTGGTTGCTGCCTGGGGGAATCCTTTGTTGGGAGGTGCTAACTGGCTCTAATTGATTCTTGTCGGGGATTTCAAACAATTCCAGGCAATACTAAAAAAAGCAGGGGAATTCCAGGCAAGAATCAATCAGAGCCAGCTAATACCTCCCAACAAAGGATTCCCCCAGGCAGCAACCAGCCATGCTTTGAAACTGCAAGGCCGTTCAATGCTAATGCAATGTTGCAATGGGCCACCTTGATTAGCATTGAATGGCCTTGCAGCTTCAGAGCTTGGCTGGTTGCTGCCTGGGGGAATCCTTTGTTGGGAGGTGTTAGCTGGCCCTGATTGATTCTTGTTGGGAATTCCAGACAATTGAAGGCAACACTCAAAAAGCAAGGGAATTCTAGGCAAGAATCAGAGCCAGCTCATAACTCCCAACAAAGGATTCCCCAGGCAGCAACCAGCCAGGCTTTGAAACTGCAAGGCCGTTCAATGCACACTGCAGACTAGCAATTGGTTACCTTGATTAGTATTGAACGGCCTTGCAGCTTCAAAGCCTGGCTGGTTGCTAACCAGGGGAATCCTTTGTTGGGAGGTGTTAAGTTGCCCTGATTGATTCTTGTCGGGGATTTCAGACAATTCCAGGCAACACTCAAAAAAAGCAAGGGAATTCCAGGCAAGAATCAATCAGAGCCAGCTAATACCTCCCAACAAAGGATTCCCCCGGGCAGCAACCAGCCAAGCTTCGAAGCTGCAAGGCCGTTCAATGCTAATCAAGGTGGCCATGATGACCTCAAGATCTTTTCTGTGGTTGCACACTTTCTAATACAAATTTCCATCAAAATCCAAATGTGTGCATTCCTGCTTGGCAAAATGGGGTCAGACTGGATGGCCCTTGGGGATCACTTCCATGGCTACCCATCCTCACCTTGCCAAGATTCACGTTGAACCACCTTGCCCATTTCTGTAGCTCTTTGCACTCCCGTTTTTTGCTCCTGGCACTTATTCCGAGCTGGCTTTTGCTTTTAACACCTGAAATAACTTATGTTGAGCCGCGGCTACGCCTCGCGAAAGTGATTTTCATGACAATGCCAGGCGGAGAAGGACTTCCGTTTACCTGTCCAAATCTCCTCTTTCCCGTTTGCCTTGTGGTAAACATGACAGGCTAATCTGCCCGACGCCCATAAAGACAGCGGCTGAACATTGGCGTTATTATTCCAAAATTGGAGATGTGCCACCGCCAGGGTCATGAGATTTCCCTGGTCGGGATTTTTCTGGCTTTGGAAAGAAGACAAGAGGGGGAAAAACAGAAGGATTGTGCAGACAGGATGGGACGGGGCGGGAGGGAGGGAGGTTCGCGAAGTGATAAACAGGGCGCAGAGCCTCCTCGTAAATCATTTCCTCCCATTCTGGCTCGCTCAAACCATCATCGCTCAGGGTCATCCAATGAAAGCGGCTGGAAGGAGGCCAGGAGGAGACAAGAGCAGGCAAGATTTGGGGCCCAGAGCAAAACCCACTTCTGTGCAAGATCCATGGCCGGTAGAATGTGTCGTGGATAATGGGACATGGAGATGTTAGAAAACCGAAAGATGAAGATGGTTCAAGCTTGCTAGAGAGGTGAAAAACAATTACGAAGGCTTTCTGAGTTATATCCTCAGAAAAACAAAGAAGGAAATGGCAAAACGCTAACAGGAGACAGAGGAAAGGCAGAGCTGCTCGACACCTTCTTTGCCTCGGTCTTCTTTCTCCCAAAACAGGGCTCAACTTAAAGAGGACGGAGCACAGGATGCTGGGAGAAAGTTAGAAAAGCCAAAGTGGAGGATGAGTTCAAGCTTGCTAGAGAAGTGAAAAACAATTACGAAGGGCTTTCTGAGTTTCTATCCTCAGAAAAATGAAGAAGGAAATGGCAAAACGCTAACAGGAGACAGAGGAAAGGCAGAGCTGCTCGACACCTTCTTTGCCTCGGTCTTCTTTCTCCCAAAACAGGGCTCAACTTAAAGAGGACGGAGCACAGGATGCTGGGAGAAAGTTAGAAAAGCCAAAGTGGAGGATGAGTTCAAGCTTGCTAGAGAAGTGAAAAACAATTACGAAGGGCTTTCTGAGTTTCTATCCTCAGAAAAATGAAGAAGGAAATGGCAAAACGCTAACAGGAGACAGAGGAAAGGCAGAGCTGCTCGACACCTTCTTTGCCTCGGTCTTCTTTCTCCCAAAACAGGGCTCAACTTAAAGAGGACGGAGCACAGGATGCTGGGAGAAAGTTAGAAAAGCCAAAGTGGAGGATGAGTTTAAACTTGCTAGAGAAGTGAAAAACAATTACGAAGGCTTTCTGAGTTATATCCTCAGAAAAACAAAGAAGGAAATGGCAAAACGCTAACAGGAGACAGAGGAAAGGCAGAGCTGCTCGACACCTTCTTTGCCTCGGTCTTCTTTCTCCCAAAACAGGGCTCAACTTAAAGAGGACGGAGCACAGGATGCTGGGAGAAAGTTAGAAAAGCCAAAGTGGAGGATGAGTTCAAGCTTGCTAGAGAAGTGAAAAACAATTACGAAGGGCTTTCTGAGTTTCTATCCTCAGAAAAATGAAGAAGGAAATGGCAAAACGCTAACAGGAGACAGAGGAAAGGCAGAGCTGCTCGACACCTTCTTTGCCTCGGTCTTCTTTCTCCCAAAACAGGGCTCAACTTAGGGGACGGAGCACAGGATGCTGGGAGAAAGTTAGAAAAGCCAAAGTGGAGGATGAGTTCAAGCTTGCTAGAGAAGTGAAAAACAATTACGAAGGGCTTTCTGAGTTTCTATCCTCAGAAAAATGAAGAAGGAAATGGCAAAACGCTAACAGGAGACAGAGGAAAGGCAGAGCTGCTCGACACCTTCTTTGCCTCGGTCTTCTTTCTCCCAAAAGGTAAACAGAGCTCAACTTAAAGAGGACGGAGCACAAGAACAGAGAAGGAAACAGTAGGCCACTCCATACAGGGCATGGTAAAACACTAACAGGACAGAGGAAAGGCAGAGCTGCTCAACACCTTCTTTGCCTCTGTCTTCTTTCTCCCAAAAGGTAAACAGAACTCAACTTAAAGAGGACGGAGCACAAGAACAGAGAAGGAAACAATAGGGCCACTCCATACAGGGCATGGCCAAACACTAACAGGACAGAGGAAAGGCAGAGCTGCTCGACACCTTCTTTGCCTCGGTCTTCTTTCTCCCAAAACAGGGCTCAACTTAAAGAGGACGGAGCACAGGATGCTGGGAGAAAGTTAGAAAAGCCAAAGTGGAGGATGAGTTCAAGCTTGCTAGAGAAGTGAAAAACAATTACGAAGGGCTTTCTGAGTTTCTATCCTCAGAAAAATGAAGAAGGAAATGCAAAGGACAATGCATACAAGGCTTGGCAAAATGCTAACAGGACAGAGGAAAAGCAGAGCTGTTCGACACCTTCTTTGCCTCAGTTTTCATTTTCCCAAATAGTAAACAGGGCTCAAATTAAAGAGGGTGGAGCACAGGATGCTGGGAGAAAGTTAGAAAAGCCAAAGTGGAGGATGAGTTCAAGTTTCCTAGAGAGGTGAAAAATAATTAAGAAGGGAATTGTTTTGAGTTATATCCTCAGTTTGGCTTCCCTTCTCTTTGGTCAAAGGACATTTAATAGAATACCAAGTCTTCAAATTTTGTGTCTTGTTTGTTTGTTTGTCTGTTTTTTTAATGCAATACAACTGTTTTGGTTTGCTCCTGACACAATAAATAAACAAATAAATTTGGGTGCCAGTTTGGCTTCCTTTCTCTTTGATGGCAGAAAGGGGCTGGACTTGATGGCCTTGGGCGGGGGGGTCCCTTTCGGCTCTGAGATCCTATGATTCTGGATATTTTTGAACACTTTTTATGTTTTCTACTCCTATGGGCCTTTTCCCCACCTTATTTTGAACCTTCCCAAAGAAAGAGCAGCATTCTGGGTCACCCTGGAGGTGGATCTGTAATTGGTTAAATGGACGAACCCAGAGGGTGCTCACCAATGCTTCCTCTTCATCCTGGAAAGAAGTGACAAGTGGAGTGCCTCAGGGTTCCGTCCTGGGCCCGGTCCTGTTCAACATCTTTATTAATGACTTAGATGAAGGGTTAGAAGGCAGGATCATCAAGTTTGCAGGCGACACCAAATTGGGAGGGAGAGCCAATACTCCAGAGGACAGGAGCAGGATTCAAAACGATCTTGACAGATTAGAGAGATGGGCCAAAACTAACAAAATGAAGTTCAACAGTGACAAATGCAAGATACTCCACTTTGGCAGAAAAAATGAAATGCAAAGATACAGAATGGGGGACGCCTGGCTCGAGAGCAGTACGTGTGAAAAAGATCTTGGAGTCCTCGTGGACAACAAGTTAAACATGAGCCAACAATGTGATGTGGCGGCAAAAAAAGCCAATGGGATTTTGGCCTGCATCAATAGGAGCATAATGTCTAGATCTAGGGAAGTAATGCTACCCCTCTATTCTGTTTTGGTTAGACCACACCTGGAATATTGTGTCCAATTCTGGGCACCACAATTCAAGAGAGATATTGACAAGCTGGAATGTGTCCAGAGGAGAGCGACTAAAATGATAAAAGGTCTGGAGAACAAGCCCTATGAGGAGCGGCTTAAGGAGCTGGGCATGTTTAGCCTGAAGAAGAGAAGGCTGAGAGGGGATATGATAGCCATGTATAAATATGTGAGAGGAAGCCACAGGGAGGAGGGAGCAAGCTTGTTTTCTGCTTCCATGGAGACTAGGACGCAAAGGAACAATGGCTTCAAACTACAAGAGAGGAGATTCCATCTGAACATGAGGAAGAACTTCCTGACTGTGAGAGCTGTTCAGCAGTGGAACTCTCTGCCCTGGAGTGTGGTGGAGGCTCCTTCTTTGGAAGCTTTTAAACAGAGGCTGGATGGCCATCTGTCAGGGGTGATTTGAATGCAATATTCCTGCTTCTTGGCAGAATGGGGTTGGACTGGATGGCCCATGAGGTGTCTTCCAACTCTTTGATTCTATGATTCTATGATTCTATGTGAACTACAACTCCAAAAAACTCAAGGTCAATGTCCCTTCCAACTCCGAGATCCTATGATTCTGGATATTTTTAGCCCCTCCTCATGAAGAACTCTCAATGCTGAGCATAATGGGGTCTGTAGTAAACAAAAAAATAAATTTGGGTGTCAGTTTGGCTTCCCTTCTCTTTGATGGCAGAAATGGGCTGGACTTGATGGCCTTGGAGGGTCCCTTTCGGCTCTGGGATCCTATGATTCTGGATATTTTTGAGCACTTTTTATGTTCCTTTTCTACTCCCACCTTATTTTGAACCTTCCCAAAGAAGGAGCAGCATTCTGGGTCACCCTGGAGCCTTCTTCGCCTGCCTTCCTTTACGGCACATTGAAAGCAAGGCCTGAGAGCGAGCAGATTCAAACACGAGATGAACCGCGGCGCAGGCATGTTCGCGGCGCAGGGAGGGCCGTCTTTGCACGATTCTACCTTTGATAGTGGGAGCACTTCCCTCCCCGAGGAGCCCAAGGATTACGAGTCCTCGGCAGATGCAGCGGCGGAGGCTCGAACCCTCTCTTTGATGGCTGAGCCAAGAGCCCAGATAAAAAGGCGCCTCGACTTCTCTGCGGTCGGAAGGTGTGCCGGGCCAACCCCGAGCCAAGCATTTTCCCAGATTTGGAAAGCCTCGGAAGAGACCGGCTCTTCTTCTCAAGGAGAAACTGAATCATAGGACTCTCGAGTTGGAAGGGACCCCAAGGGCCATCCAGTCCACCCCCTTCTGTCATGCTGGAGAACACCATCCAAGCACTCCCGACAGACACCCATTCAGCCTCTTTTTGAAAACCTCCAAAGAAGGAGATTCAAACTCACAGGCCGTAGCAGATTCCTCTTGTTCCAGACCTTTGACTATTTTCTTGGCCAGGTTCTTGTAGGTTTTTTCGGGCTATAGGGCCATGTTCTAGAGGCATTTCTCCTCTAGAACATGCCTCTAGAACAGGGGTAGGGAACCTTTGGCCCTCCAGCTGTGGTGGACTTCAACTCCCACAATTCCTTGAGGCTCGGCATTCGCCCCAAAGGCTTACCTTGGCCCAATGCCGAGCCTCAAGGAATTGTGGGAGTTGAAGTCCACCACAGCTGGAGGGCCAAAGGTTCCCTACCCCTGCTCTAGAACATGGCCCTATAGCCCGAAAAAACCTGAAAGAACCTAGTGATTCCAGCCATGAAAGCCTTAGACAATACATTTTCTTGGCCCTTCCATCTTTTCCACATTATAGAGAATGCAGGCGAAACGTCAGGAGAGAATGCTTCTGGAACGTGGCCATACAGCCCAGAAAACACACCACAACCCAGTGATTCTGGCCATGAAAGCCTTCGACAATGCAATCTATCTGTGCATAATGAGTACCTTAAAAACAAAAGAACCAATGAACGAAATCACACCAAATTTGGCAACAAAACATCTCACAACACAAGGAGTGACCATCACTCAAAAAATTAAGATTTTCTCATTTGGGAGTTGTAGTTGCTGGGATTCATAGTTCACTTACAATCAAAGAGCATTCTGAACTCCAACAGTGATAGAATTGAACCAAACTTAGCACACAGAACGCCCATGACCAACGAAAAATACTGGGTTAGGTGGGCATTGACCTTGAGCTTGGGAGTTGTAGTTCACCTCCATCTTGAGAGCGCTGTGGACTCAAACAATGGTGGATCTGTTCCAAACTTGGCATGGATACTCAATATGCTCAAATGTGAACAGTGGTGGAGTTCGGAGAAAACAGACCTTGTGATTCGAGTAGTTGCTGGGATTTATAGTTCACCTACAATCAAAGAGCACTCTCAACCCCAGCAATGATATAATTGGGCCAAACTTCTCACACAGAATCCCCATGACGAACGGAAAATACTGTGTTTTCTGACATTCTTTGGCGACCCCTCTGACACCTCCTCACGAACCCCCCAGGGGTCTCGACCCCCAGATTGAAAAACACTGCCCTAGGGTCATCCAGTCCATCCCCTTCTGTCATGCAGGAGGACACCATCCAAGCACTCCCGACAGACACCCATTCAGCCTCTTTTTGAACACCTCCAAAGAAGGAGATTCAAACTCACAGGCCGTAGCCGTTCCCTCTTGTTCCAGACCTTTGACTATTTTCTTGGCCCTTCCATCTTTTCCACATTATAGAGAATGCAGGGGAAACGTCAGGAAAGAATGCTTCTGGAACGTGGCCATACAGCCCAGAAAACACACCACTGGTAGCTATGAAAGCCTTCGACAACACATTTCTAATTGTGCATGTAAAGCAGCATTTCTCAACCTGGGGATCGGGACCCCTGGAGGGGTCGCCAGGGGGTGTCAGAGGGGTCGCCAAAGACCATCAGAAAACACAGTATGTTCTGTTGGTCATGGGGGTTCTGTGTGGGAAGTTTGGCCCAATTCTATCCTTGGTGGGGCTCATAATGCTCTTTGATTGTAGGTGAACTATAAATCCCAGTAACTACAACTCCCAAATGTCAAGGTCTATTTTCCCCAAACTCCACCAGTGTTTACATTTGGGGATATGGAGTATTCGTGCCAAGTTTGGTCCAGATCCATCATTGTTTGAGTCCACAGTGCTCTCTGGGTGTAGGTAAACTATAACTCCAAAACTCAAGGTCAATGTCCATCAAACCCTTCTAGTGCTTTCTGTTGGTCTTGGAAGTCCTGTGTGCCAAGTTTGGTTCAATTCCATCATTAGTGGAGTTCAGAATGCTTTTTGATTGTAGGTGGACTATAAATCCCTGCGACTACAACTCCCAAATGCCAAATTTGGTCCAGTGGATGAAAATACATCCTGCATATAAGATATCTACATTACGACTTGTAACAGTAGCGAAATTACAATTATGAAGTAGCAACAAAAATACTGTTACGATTGGGGGTCACCACAACATGAGGAACGGGATTAAAGGCATTAGGAAGGTTGAGAACCACTGATGTAGAGGAAAGCTTGGGAAAGCCCCGCAGTGTGCGCTACAGCTCCCAGAATCAATGCCCGGGGAGTTCTGGAAGTTGTAGTTGCAAACCCGAGGTCCTTTCCTGAGTTTTTGGTTGGCCGCTTTTCCTTTTGGCTTTGGTTTCCAGCTGCAAGCGGTACCGCCTTTACCTTTGGAACTCCCTCCCCAGGAGTATCTGACTAATTAACCTGGGAGAATTTTTAATTGCCTTGTGGGAGGAGAGAGGAGGGGAGAGGAAAGGAAAGTTTGCCTTGCCCTCTCCTTCTTCCCTGTCTTCTTCTCCTTCTTGGCCCTTGGCCCACGGGCTGCTCACAGGAAGCCGAGAACAATCGAGACGCCAGAGTGAAGACAGAGGCCTTCCTTTCTTGGATATCCCTTTGCTCTTGGAATTCTAGAACTGTAAGCGTTGGAAGGAACCCCAAAGGCCATCAAGTCCAACTCCTTAAGATAGATAGATAGACAGGCTTAAAGACAACTTTTAAAACTGTCGCATAGACAACAAGAAGTGGGAAGCCCTGATCCTTGAGAGCTCTAGCTGGAGGTCAGCTGTGACCAGCAGTGCTGTGGAATTCATAGATAGATAGGTAGGCTTAAAGACAACTTTTAAAACTGTCGCATAGACAACAAGAAGTGGGAAGCCCTGACTCTTGAGAGCTCTAGCTGGAGGTCAGCTGTGACCAGCAGTGCTGCGGAATTCATAGATAGATAGATAGATAGATAGGCTTAAAGACAACTTTTAAAACTGTCGCATAGACACCAAGAACTGGGAAGCCCTGATCCTTGAGAGCTCTAGCTAGAGGTCAGCTGTGACCAGCAGTGCTGTGGAATTCATAGATAGATAGATAGATAGATAGATAGAGCTTAAAGACAACTTTTAAAACTGTCGCATAGACACCAAGAACTGGGAAGCCGTAATCCTTGAGAGCTCTAGCTGGAGGTCAGCTGTGACCAGCAGTGCTGTGGAATTCATAGATAGATAGATAGATAGGCTTAAAGACAACTTTTAAAACTGTCGCATAGACAACAAGAAGTGGGAAGCCCTGATCCTTGAGAGCTCTAGCTGGAGGTCAGCTGTGACCAGCAGTGCTGTGGAATTCATAGATAGATAGGTAGGCTTAAAGACAACTTTTAAAACTGTCGCATAGACACCAAGAACTGGGAAGCCGTAATCCTTGAGAGCTCTAGCTGGAGGTCAGCTGTGACCAGCAGTGCTGTGGAATTCATAGATAGATAGATAGATAGATAGGTGTAAAGACAACTTTTAAAACTGTCGCATAGACAACAAGAACTGGGAAGCCTTGACCCTTGAGAGCTCTAGCTGGAGGTCAGCTGTGACCAGCAGTGCTGTGGAATTCATAGATAGATAGATAGGCTTAAAGACAACTTTTAAAACTGTCGCATAGACACCAAGAACTGGGAAGCCGTAATCCTTGAGAGCTCTAGCTGGAGGTCAGCTGTGACCAGCAGTGCTGTGGAATTCATAGATAGATAGATAGATAGATAGATAGATAGATAGATAGGCGTAAAGACAACTTTTAAAACTGTCGCATAGACAACAAGAACTGGGAAGCCTTGACCCTTGAGAGCTCTAGCAAGAGGTCAGCTGTGACCAGCAGTGCTGTGGAATTCATAGATAGATAGATAGATAGATAGATAGATAGATAGATAGGCGTAAAGACAACTTTTAAAACTGTCGCATAGACAACAAGAAGTGGGAAGCCCTGATCCTTGAGAGCTCTAGCTGGAGGTCAGCTGTGACCAGCAGTGCTGCGGAATTCATAGATAGATAGATAGGTAGGCTTAAAGACAACTTTTAAAACTGTCGCATAGACAACAAGAAGTGGGAAGCCCTGATCCTTGAGAGCTCTAGCTGGAGGTCAGCTGTGACCAGCAGTGCTGCGGAATTCAAAGAGGAGCGAATGGAGGGCGAAAGGGAGAAACGTGCCAAGAGGAAGAAGGCGCCTCAAGCCAACCCTCATTGGGATCGGCTTCCATGTCCTCACTGCAGAAGAGCATGCAGATCAAGAATAGGTCTCCACAGCTACCTACGGACCCATCACCAAGACACTGCACTCGGAGGACCATCATCCTCGAGTTACAAGGGATCACCTAAGTAGATGGACAGATAGATAAGATAGGCTTAAAGCCAACCATAAAAACTGTTGCATAGACAACAAGACTGGGAAGCCCTGGCATTTGAGCACTCTAGCTGGAGGTCAGCTGTGACCAGCAGTGCTGTGGAATTCATAGATAGATAGATAGATAGATAGATAGATAGATAGATAGATAGATAGGCTTAAAGACAACTTTTAAAACTGTCGCATAGACACCAAGAACTGGGAAGCCCTGATCCTTGAGAGCTCTAGCTAGAGGTCAGCTGTGACCAGCAGTGCTGTGGAATTCATAGATAGATAGATAGATAGATAGATAGATAGGCAGGCTTAAAGACAACTTTTAAAACTGTCGCATAGACAACAAGAAGTGGGAAGCCCTGATCCTTGAGAGCTCTAGCTGGAGGTCAGCTGTGACCAGCAGTGCTGCGGAATTCAAAGAGGAGCGAATGGAGGGCGAAAGGGAGAAACGTGCCAAGAGGAAGAAGGCGCCTCAAGCCAACCCTCATTGGGATCGGCTTCCATGTCCTCACTGCAGAAGAGCATGCAGATCAAGAATAGGTCTCCACAGCTACCTACGGACCCATCACCAAGACACTGCACTCGGAGGACCATCATCCTCGAGTTACAAGGGATCACCTAAGTAGATGGACAGATAGATAAGATAGGCTTAAAGCCAACCATAAAAACTGTTGCATAGACAACAAGACTTGGAAGCCCTGGCATTTGAGCACTCTAGCTGGAGGTCAGCTGTGACCAGCAGTGCTGTGGAATTCATAGATAGATACATAGATAGATAGATAGATAGATAGGCTTAAAGACAACTTTTAAAACTGTCGCATAGACACCAAGAACTGGGAAGCCCTGATCCTTGAGAGCTCTAGCTAGAGGTCAGCTGTGACCAGCAGTGCTGTGGAATTCATAGATAGATAGATAGATAGATAGATAGATAGATAGATAGATAGGCAGGCTTAAAGACAACTTTTAAAACTGTCGCATAGACAACAAGAAGTGGGAAGCCCTGATCCTTGAGAGCTCTAGCTGGAGGTCAGCTGTGACCAGCAGTGCTGCGGAATTCAAAGAGGAGCGAATGGAGGGCGAAAGGGAGAAACGTGCCAAGAGGAAGAAGGCGCCTCAAGCCAACCCTCGTTGGGATCGGCTTCCATGTCCTCACTGCAGAAGAGCATGCAGATCAAGAATAGGTCTCCACAGCTACCTAGGGACCCATCACCAAGACACTGCACTCGGAGGACCATCATCCTCGAGTTACAAGGGATCACCTAAGTAGATGGACAGATAGATAAGATAGGCTTAAAGCCAACCATAAAAACTGTTGCATAGACAACAAGACTTGGAAGCCCTGGCATTTGAGCACTCTAGCTGGAGGTCAGCTGTGACCAGCAGTGCTGTGGAATTCATAGATAGATACATAGATAGATAGATAGATAGATAGATAGGCTTAAAGACAACTTTTAAAACTGTCGCATAGACACCAAGAACTGGGAAGCCCTGATCCTTGAGAGCTCTAGCTAGAGGTCAGCTGTGACCAGCAGTGCTGTGGAATTCATAGATAGATAGATAGATAGATAGATAGATAGATAGATAGATAGATAGATAGATAGGCAGGCTTAAAGACAACTTTTAAAACTGTCACATAGACAACAAGAAGTGGGAAGCCCTGATCCTTGAGAGCTCTAGCTGGAGGTCAGCTGTGACCAGCAGTGCTGCGGAATTCAAAGAGGAGCGAATGGAGGGCGAAAGGGAGAAACGTGCCAAGAGGAAGAAGGCGCCTCAAGCCAACCCTCGTTGGGATCGGCTTCCATGTCCTCACTGCAGAAGAGCATGCAGATCAAGAATAGGTCTCCACAGCTACCTAGGGACCCATCACCAAGACACTGCACTCGGAGGACCATCATCCTCGAGTTACAAGGGATCACCTAAGTAGATGGACAGATAGATAAGATAGGCTTAAAGCCAACCATAAAAACTGTTGCATAGACAACAAGACTTGGAAGCCCTGGCATTTGAGCACTCTAGCTGGAGGTCAGCTGTGACCAGCAGTGCTGTGGAATTCATAGATAGATACATAGATAGATAGATAGATAGATAGATAGATAGATAGATAGATAGATAGGCTTAAAGACAACTTTTAAAACTGTCGCATAGACAACAAGAAGTGGGAAGCCCTGATCCTTGAGAGCTCTAGCTGGAGGTCAGCTGTGACCAGCAGTGCTGTGGAATTCATAGATAGATAGATAGATAGATAGATAGATAGATAGATAGATAGGCAGGCTTAAAGACAACTTTTAAAACTGTCGCATAGACAACAAGAAGTGGGAAGCCCTGATCCTTGAGAGCTCTAGCTGGAGGTCAGCTGTGACCAGCAGTGCTGCGGAATTCAAAGAGGAGCGAATGGAGGGCGAAAGGGAGAAACGTGCCAAGAGGAAGAAGGCGCCTCAAGCCAACCCTCGTTGGGATCGGCTTCCATGTCCTCACTGCAGAAGAGCATGCAGATCAAGAATAGGTCTCCACAGCTACCTAGGGACCCATCACCAAGACACTGCACTCGGAGGACCATCATCCTCGAGTTACAAGGGATCACCTAAGTAGATGGACAGATAGATAAGATAGGCTTAAAGCCAACCATAAAAACTGTTGCATAGACAACAAGACTTGGAAGCCCTGGCATTTGAGCACTCTAGCTGGAGGTCAGCTGTGACCAGCAGTGCTGTGGAATTCATAGATAGATACATAGATAGATAGATAGATAGATAGATAGATAGATAGATAGATAGATAGGCTTAAAGACAACTTTTAAAACTGTCGCATAGACAACAAGAAGTGGGAAGCCCTGATCCTTGAGAGCTCTAGCTGGAGGTCAGCTGTGACCAGCAGTGCTGTGGAATTCATAGATAGATAGATAGATAGATAGATAGATAGATAGATAGATAGATAGATAGGCAGGCTTAAAGACAACTTTTAAAACTGTCGCATAGACAACAAGAAGTGGGAAGCCCTGATCCTTGAGAGCTCTAGCTGGAGGTCAGCTGTGACCAGCAGTGCTGCGGAATTCAAAGAGGAGCGAATGGAGGGCGAAAGGGAGAAACGTGCCAAGAGGAAGAAGGCGCCTCAAGCCAACCCTCGTTGGGATCGGCTTCCATGTCCTCACTGCAGAAGAGCATGCAGATCAAGAATAGGTCTCCACAGCTACCTAGGGACCCATCACCAAGACACTGCACTCGGAGGACCATCATCCTCGAGTTACAAGGGATCACCTAAGTAGATGGACAGATAGATAAGATAGGCTTAAAGCCAACCATAAGAACTGTTGCATAGACAACAAGACTTGGAAGCCCTGGCATTTGAGCACTCTAGCTGGAGGTCAGCTGTGACCAGCAGTGCTGTGGAATTCATAGATAGATACATAGATAGATAGATAGATAGATAGGCTTAAAGACAACTTTTAAAACTGTCGCATAGACAACAAGAACCGGAAAGCCCTGACCCTTGAGAGCTCTAGCTGGAGGTCAGCTGTGACCAGCAGTGCTGTGGAATTCATAGACAGATAGATAGATAGGCTTAAAGACAACTTTTAAAACTGTCGCATAGACAACAAGAACTGGGAAGTCCTGACTCTTGAGAGCTCTAGCTGGAGGTCAGCTGTGACCAGTAGTGCTGTGGAATTAATAGATAGATAGATAGATAGATAGATAGATAGATAGATAGATAGATAGGCTTAAAGACAACTTTTAAAACTGTCGTATAGACACCAAGAACTGGGAAGCCCTGATCCTTGAGAGCTCTAGCTGGAGGTCAGCTATGACCAGCAGTGCTGCGGAATTCGAGACGCGAATGGAGGGCGAAAGGGAGAAACGTGCCAAGAGGAAGAAGGCACCTCAAGCCAACCCTCATTGCGATCGGCTTCCATGTCCTCACTGCGGAAGAGCATGCGGATCAAGAATAGGTCTCCACAACCACCTAGGACTTACCACCTAGACACTGTACTTGGAGGACCATCATCCTCGAGCTACGAGGGATCACCTAAGTAGATAGATAGACAGACAGACAGATAAATAGGCTTAAAGGCAACTTTTAAAACTGTCGTATAGACACCAAGAACTTGGAAGTCCTGACCCTTGAGAGTTCTAGATGGAGGTCAGCTGTGACCAGCAGTGCTGTGGAATTCGAAAAGGCACAAATGGATGGAGAAACATGCCAAGAGGAAGAAGGCAAGTCAAGCCAACCCTGACCGGGACCTCCTTCCACCTGGAAACCGATGTTCTCACTGCAAGAGAACAAGCAGATCAAGAGTAGGTCTCCATAGCCACCTACGGACCTACCACCAAGACACTGCACTTGGAGGACCATCATCCTCAAGCTACGAGGGATCACCTAAGTAGATAGACAGTAGATGGACAGATAGATAAGATAGGCTTAAAGCCAACCATAAAAACTGTTGCATAGACAACCAACCCTAACCGGGACCGGTTTGTGAGCACTCTAGCTGGAAGTCAGCTGTGACCAGCAGTGCTGTGGAATTTGAAGAGGCACGAATGGAGGTCGAAGGAGAGAAATGTACCAAGAGGAAGGCACATCAAGCCAACCCTAACCGGGACCGGTTTCTGAGCACGCGATGTCCCCGTTGCGGAATAACATGCGGGTCAAGAATAGGTCTCCATAGATAGATAGATAGATAGATAGATAGATAGATAGATAGATAGATAGATAGATAGATAGATAGATAGATAGATAGATAGATAGATAGATAGATAGATGGGAGATTGGATGGATGGATGGCTGGCTGGCTGGCTGGATAGATAGATAGATAGATAGATAGATAGATAGATAGATAGATAGATAGATAGATAGATAGATAGAAGATAGATAGATGGATGATGGATGGATGGATGGGATGGATGGATGGATGGATGGATGGATGGATAGAATAGATAGATAGATAAAAAGATAGATAGATAGATAGATAGATAGATAGATAGATTGATGGATGGATAGATAGATAGACAGACAGACAGACATACAGACAGACAGATAGATGAGAGATTGGATGGATGGATGGATGGAGAGATGGATGGATGATGGATGGATGATGGATAGATAGATAGATAGATAGATAGATAGATAGATCAGATAGATAGATAGTAAGTAGAGATGATGGGTGGATAGCTGGATGGCTGGATAGATAGATAGATAGATAGATAGATAGATAGATAGATAGATAGATAGATAGATAGATAGGAGATAGAGATAGATAGATAGATAGATAGATAGGATAGATAGATGATAGATAGATAGATAGATAGATAGATAGATAGATAGATAGAGATAGATAGATAGATGATAGATAGATAGATAGATAGATAGATAGATAGATAGATAGATAGATGGGAGATTGGATGGATGGATGGATGGATAGATAGACAGACAGACAGACACACAGACACACAGACAGGCTTAAAGACAACTTTTAGATAGATAGGCTTAAAGACAACCATAAAACTGTTGCATAGACATCAAGACTGGGAAGCCCTGGCATTTGAGCACTCTAGCTGGAGGTCAGCTGTGACCAGCAGTGCTGTGGAATTCGAAAAGGCAAGAACGGATGGAGAAACATGCCAAAAGGAAGAAGGCACGTCAAGCCAACCCTGACCGGGACCGCCTTCCACCTGGAAACCGATGTTCTCACTGTGAGAGAACATGCGGATCAAGAATAGGGCTCCACAGCCACCTACGGACCCCCCCCAGCCAAGATATTTCTCAAGCCCGAAGGTAATTAAGGCGGCATATAAATTGGCAGCCATTCGAAGCCATAACAATCCACAATATACAATTAAAAAAATTAAAAACATGATAAAATCAATACAAAAACAATTAAAACCATATAATAACGTCTACCTACTCTCTCTCTCTTTACCTTCTCTCTTGCCTTCTCTTGTCTCTCATCGATCTAATTTCTAAGCTATCCATCTCCTATCTTCTTTCTCTCTTTCATGTCTCTCCCCTATCTACCAACCTGCATATGTCTCTACCAAGGTATCCATCTACTACTTCTACTCATCCATCCATCTCTATCTTCTCTCATCTACGAGGGTTGAATGAAAAGTAATGCCTCCACCTTCGTTACTTGAGTTTGGATGGGAATATTTTAATAAATCAAACATGGAAATAACGATGAAAAAGAGCATTCTGAACTCCACAAACTTGGCACAGAGAACACAGAACTCTCATGACTAATAGAAAATACTTGAAAAGTTTGGTGGGCATTGACCTTGAGTTTGGGAGTTGTAGTTCACTTATATCCAGAGAGCATTGTACACTCAAACAATGATGGATCTGGACCAAACTTGGCACGAAGACTCAATATGCCCAAATGTGAATGCTAGTGGAATTTGGGGGAAACAGACCTTAACATTTGGGAGTTGTAGTTGCTGGGATTTATAGTTCACCTGCAATCAAAGGACATTCTGAACTCCACAAACGATGAAATTGAACCAAACTTGGCACGAAGACTCAATATGCCTGAATGTGAATGCTGGTGGAGTTTGGGGGAAATAGACATTGACATTTGGAGTTGTAGTTGCTGGGATTTATAGTTCACCTGCAATCAAAGAGCATTCTGAACTCCACCAATGATGGAATTGAACCAAACTTGGCACACAGAACTCCCATGACTAATAGAAAATACTGCAAGAGTTTGGTGGGCATTGACCTTGAGTTTGGGAGTTGTAGTTCACTTATATCCGGAGAGCACTGTGGACTCAAGATCGTGATGGATCTGGACCAAGTTTGGCATGAAGACTCAATATGCCCAAATGTGAATGCTGGTGGAGTTTGGGGGAAACAGACCTCGACATTTGGGAGTTGTAGTTGCTGGGATTTATAGTTCTCCTGCAATCAAAGGACAT
>NW_026847660.1:2803087-2853087 GCF_025583915.1 Anolis sagrei ordinatus | reverse complement strand
TGGGAGCTAAGAGGGAATTTTACAAATGGTGGGAAGAACTCCCCAAATTTCTGGATTCTCAGCAAAATATAGGAGCACGAGGTGGTCAATTGCGGGGGAAAGAAAGGATGGAAGGAAGGAAGGAAGGAAGGAAGGAAGGAAGGAAGGAAGGAAGGAAGAAGGAAAAAGGAAAGGGAAGGAGGGAGGAAGGAAGGAAGGAAGGAAGGAAGGAAGGAAGGAAGGAAGAAAGGAAGAAGGAGGAAAGAAGGAAGAAGGAAGGAAGAAGGAAAGGAGGAAGGAAGGAAGGAAAGTAGGAAGGAAGGAAAGAGGAAGGAAGAAGGAAGGAAGGAGAAGGAAGGAAGGAAGGAAGGAAGGAAAGAAGGAAGGAAAGAAGGAAGGAAGGAAGGAAGGAAGGAAGGAAAGAAGGAAGGAAGGAAGGAAGGAAGGAAGGAAGGAAGAAAAGGAAGGAAGGAAGGAAGGAAGGAAGGAAGGAAGGAAGGAAAGAAGAAAGGAAGGAAAGGAGGAAAGAAGGAAGGAAGGAAGGAAGGAAGGAAAGAAGGAAGGAAGGAAGGAAGGAAGGAAGGAAGGAAGGAAGGAAGAAAGAAAGGAAGGAAGTAGAGAAGGAAGAAATGAGAGAAAGGAAGGAAGGGAGGGAGGGAGGGAGGGAGGGACTTAGTGAAACTATTGAAGATCCTAACCACACATTTTCATTAAGTAGACAGCACACAGAATGCGCAAAATTTGGTGCTCACAAATAGTAGCAATAAATAATAATAATAATAATAATAATAATAATAATAATTCTGATTCGGGCAGCCCAAAAACAGAAAATTAGAACCAATGCCATCAAAGCCAGAATTGAAAAGTCAGTGACAGATCCCAAATGTCGACTCTGCAAGGAAGCAGATGAAACAAGAGATCACATCCTCAGCTGCTGCAAGAAGATCGTGGACAGACTCCAAGCAGAGGCACAACACCATTGCTCAGATGATTCATTGGAACTTGTGCCACAAACACCATCTCCCTGCGACAAAAAACTGGTGGGATCACAAGCCGGAAAGAGTTACAGAGAATGAACACGCCAAACTCCTCTGGGACTTCCGAATTCAGACAGACAGAGTTTTGGAGCACAGCACTCCTGACCTCACAATCGTGTTAAAAAACAAAGTATGGATCGTCGATGTCGCAATCCCAGGTGACAGCAGGATTGCAGAGAAATAACTGGAAAAGCTGACACGATATGAGGATTTAAAGATCGAACTGCAAAGACCCAGTCAAGGTGGTCCCAGTGGTGATCGGCACACTGGGTGCAGCGCCTCAAGACCTTGGCCTGCACTTAAGCACAATCGGCGCTGACAAAATTACCATCTTCCAGCTGCAAAAGGCCACACTACTGGGATCTGCACGCATTATTCGCCGATACGTCACACAGTCCTAGACACTTGGGAAGGGTCCGATATGTGATCCAATAACAGCCAGCAGAGTGTCTGCTGTGGACTCATCTTGTTGTGTTTCCAATAATAATAATAATAATAATAATAATAATAATAATAATACACTTGGGAAGTGTTCGACGTGTGATCCAATTCAACAGCCAGAAGAGTGTCTGCTGTGGACTCATCTTGTTGTGTTTCCAATAATAATAATAATAATAATAATAATAATAATAATAATAATAACTCCGCTATTGCACCAGCTCCACTCTCCCTTTTACACAAACGCACACCATACAACCGGCAGAGCTGTTGGTGTGCAAACCCACTGGCAATGAGGCCATGCTTTGGAACCACCGGTCCACATTGTGGACTAGAAGGAAATGCTATTACTTGTTGACTTCTTCCTCTTCCCATCCTCATCCTCATCTGGGCTTCAAGTTCAGAAAATGGGTGCTTCCATTGGGAATGGGGGTCAAAGATAAGGTAACTGGGAGTCATTTGGGGCAGGGGTCTGAATTGGGGGGGGGGGGGGTCTTTGAGGATTCAGAGCCTGGATCAAACCCCCCAAGTCTGCCCATCTCCCCTCATGGGGCCTTTTCCTGATCTCCTTTGGAAATGGTTTGTTTTGTGAGTGGTTGAGCAAAAATGGTGTGAAGGTGGGGCCAAGAGAAGCCCCTCCAGAGGAGCATGTGGGGCAGGGGTCTCTATTGGGTCTATCTTAGGAGTCCAGGTCTGAATGGGACTCCCAAAAACCCACCTCATTGGCATTGAGAAGGAATGGTGTTGAGAAGGAATGGTGCGAAGGTGAAGCCAAGAGAAGCCCCCCTCCCACAGGAGCATTTGGGGCAGGGGTCTCTCTTGGGTCTATCTTAGGAGTCCAGGTCTGAATGGGACTCCCAAAAACCCACCTCATTGGCATTGAGAAGGAATGGTGTTGAGAAGGAATGGTGCGAAGGTGAAGCCAAGAGAAGCCCCCCTCCCACAGGAGCATTTGGGGCAGGGGTCTCTCTTGGGTCTATCTTAGGAGTCCAGGTCTGAATGGGACTCCCAAAAACCCACCTCATTGGCATTGAGAAGGAATGGTGTTGAGAAGGAATGGTGCGAAGGTGAAGCCAAGAGAAGCCCCCCTCCCACAGGAGCATTTGGGGCAGGGGTCTCTCTTGGGTCTATCTTAGGAGTCCAGGTCTGAATGGGACTCCCAAAAACCCACCTCATTGGCATTGAGAAGGAATGGTGTTGAGAAGGAATGGCATGAACATGAGCCCAAGAGAAGCCCCTCCAAAGGAGCATTTGGGGAGGGGTCTCTCTTGGGTCTCTCTTAGGGGTCCAGGCCTGAATCGAACTCCCCAAAGCCCACCTCATTGGCATTGGGAAGGAATGGTGTTGAGAAGGAATGGTGCGAAGGTGAAGCCAAGAGAAGCCCCCCTCCCACAGGAGCATTTGGGGCAGGGGTCTCTCTTGGGTCTATCTTAGGAGTCCAGGTCTGAATGGGACTCCCAAAAACCCACCTCATTGGCATTGAGAAGGAATGGTGTTGAGAAGGAATGGTGCGAAGGTGAAGCCAAGAGAAGCCCCCCTCCCACAGGAGCATTTGGGGCAGGGGTCTCTCTTGGGTCTATCTTAGGAGTCCAGGTCTGAATGGGACTCCCAAAAACCCACCTCATTGGCATTGAGAAGGAATGGTGTTGAGAAGGAATGGCATGAACATGAGCCCAAGAGAAGCCCCTCCAAAGGAGCATTTGGGGAGGGGTCTCTCTTGGGTCTCTCTTAGGGGTCCAGGCCTGAATCGAACTCCCCAAAGCCCACCTCATTGGCATTGGGAAGGAATGGTGTTGAGAAGGAATGGTGCGAAGGTGAAGCCAAGAGAAGCCCCCCTCCCACAGGAGTATTTGGGGCAGGGGTCTCTCTTGGGTCTATCTTAGGAGTCCAGGCCTGAATCGAACTCCCCAAAGCCCACCTCATTGGCATTGAGAAGGAATAGTGTTGCGAAGGAATGGTGCGAAGGTGAAGCCAAGAGAAGCCCCTACAGAGGAGCATTTGGGGCAGGGGTCTCTCTTGGGTCTGTCTTAGGGGTCCAGGCCTGAATCGGACTCCCAAAAACCCACCTCACTGGCATTGAGCTCAGTGGGTCTTTTATTTTGGAGGTGTTGAATTATGGGGGTCAGTTCCACATCTTGAGCTTCCAGAACAGCCTTTCTCAACCTGGGGGTCGGGACCCCTGGGTGGGGGTCACGAAGGGGTGTCAGAGGGGTTGCTAAAGACCATCAGGAAACACAGTATTTTCTGTTGGTCATGGGGGGTCTGTGTGGGAAGTTTGTCCCACTTCTGTCGTTGGTGGGGTTCAGACTAACAGGTTGGCGGTTCGAATTTGGGGAGTGGGTGAGCTCCCATCTGTCAGCTCCAACTTCTCATGCTGGGATGTGAGAGAAGCCCCGGGGGCTCCCTTCTTCTTGGGGTGAAAGCACCCCAAAAGCCAGGGAGGTCCCTCTGGGTCATGGGAGACCTTCCAAGGCACCTTCACCCATCCCTATCGTGATCACTGAATCTGGGGGGCAGGGCGAGCTCCCATCTGTCAGCTCCAACTTCTCATGCAGGGATGTGAGAGAAGCCACCAGGAGCTCCCTTCTTCTTGGGGTGAAAGCACCCCAAAAGCCAGGGAGGTCCCTCTGGGTCATGGGAGACCTTCCAAGGCACCTTCACCCATCCCTATCGTGATCACTGAATCTGGGGGGCGGGGCGAGCTCCCATCTGTCAGCTCCAACTTCTCATGCTGGGATGTGAGAGAAGCCCCGGGGGCTCCCTTCTTCTTGGGGTGAAAGCACCCCAAAAGCCAGGGAGGTCCCTCTGAGTCATGGGAGACCTTCCAAGGCACCTTCATCCATCCCTATCGTGATCACTGAATCTGGGGGGCAGGGCGAGCTCCCATCTGTCAGCTCCAACTTCTCATGCAGGGATGTGAGAGAAGCCACCAGGAGCTCCCTTCTTCTTGGGGTGAAAGCACCCCAAAAGCCAGGGAGGTCCCTCTGAGTCATGGGAGACCTTCCAAGGCACCTTCATCCATCCCTATCGTGATCA
Source organism: Anolis sagrei ordinatus (assembly GCF_025583915.1). Taxonomy (NCBI): domain Eukaryota; kingdom Metazoa; phylum Chordata; class Lepidosauria; order Squamata; family Anolidae; genus Anolis; species Anolis sagrei. Next base: position 2,848,597 of record NW_026847660.1, on the reverse strand, counting down.
CTGAATCTGGGGGGCAGGGCGAGCTCCCATCTGTCAGCTCCAACTTCTCATGCAGGGATGTGAGAGAAGCCACCAGGAGCTCCCTTCTTCTTGGGGTGAAAGCACCCCAAAAGCCAGGGAGGTCCCTCTGAGTCATGGGAGACCTTCCAAGGCACCTTCATCCATCCCTATCGTGATCACTGAATCTGGGGGGCAGGGCGAGCTCCCATCTGTCAGCTCCAACTTCTCATGCAGGGATGTGAGAGAAGCCACCAGGAGCTCCCTTCTTCTTGGGGTGAAAGCACCCCAAAAGCCAGGGAGGTCCCTCTGAGTCATGGGAGACCTTCCAAGGCACCTTCATCCATCCCTATCGTGATCACTGAATCTGGGGGGCAGGGCGAGCTCCCATCTGTCAGCTCCAACTTCTCATGCAGGGATGTGAGAGAAGCCACCAGGAGCTCCCTTCTTCTTGGGGTGAAAGCACCCCAAAAGCCAGGGAGGTCCCTCTGGGTCATGGGAGACCTTCCAAGTTGCCCTCTCACCCATCGCTATCATGATCACCGATTGATTGATTGATTGATTGATTGATTGATTGATTGATTGATGACCCCCCTTTCCCCATCATTGGGGTCCAAGGCTGCTCAGAGCAGCCAAAAGGAATGAGTCCACACATCTTCCCTCCCTAATTTTGCAACTTGCTTGGATGTGGAAGTCAAAGGAGGGGCGGCACGAAGAGCCGTATGGATTTTATTTGAGAGGATCTCTAACCGGGGGTCCCTTGGGGGGCTCTTTGGGGCTGGGGGAGATGATGGATGAGGGTGAGAAGGGAAGGGGGAGGATTGAAAGGAGGAGGAGGAGGAATTTGGAGATGAAAGGCAATGATGGCAAATCGTTCAGAAGAGACAGGGCTGGAGGGGGGCATCAGAGGCGGCTAATTTGGGGGGGGGGGAGGCAAATAAAGGGGGGGGATCGATTTCTTTGGAGTCCGGGATCAATGCAAGATGCTAAAGACTCTGAGCGGCCGCTTTGAAAAGGAATGGATTGGGTTTTTTGGAAGGCGGGAGGGGAGGAAAGACACAAAGAACTCGGGAGATAAGTGCCCACCTACTCAATCAAATAAAGACATCTATCTATATATATAAATATGTTCAGTGCGTCATGAGGACCTTCAAAACAAAAGAACCAATGAACGAAATCACACCAAATTTGGCTACAAAACGTCTCACAACACAAGGAGTGACCATCACTCAAAAAATTATGATTTTGTCATTTGGGAGTTGTAGTTGCTGGGATTCATAGTTCACCTATAATCAATCAATCTGTATATATATATTAGGCTTGGGCAATCCATGGTTCTAAATCAGTGTTTCTCAACCTGGGGGTCGGGACCCCTGAGGGGGTCACGAAGGGGTGTCGGAGGGGTCACCAAAGACCATCAGAAAACACAGTATTTTCTGTTGGTCATCTGGGTTCTGTGTGTGAAGTTTGGCCCAATTCTATCATTGGTGGGATTCAGAAGGCTCCTTGATTGTAGTTGAACTATAAATCCCAGTATCTACAACTCCCAAATGTCAAAGTCTATTTTCACCAAACCCTTCTAGTGTTTTCTGTTGGTCAGGGGAGTCCTGTGTGCCAAGTTTGGTTCAATTCCATCGTTGGTGGAGTTCAGAATGCTCTTTGATTATAGGTGAACTATAAATCCCAGAAACTACAACTCCCAAATGTCAAGGTCTATTTCCCCCAAACTCCATCAGTGTTCACACTTGGGCATATTGAGTATCCGTGCCAAGTTTGGTCCAGATCCATCATTGTTTGAGTCCATAGTGCTCTCTGGATGTAGGCGAACTACAACTCCCATACTCAAGGTCAATGCCCACCAAGCCCTTCCAGTATTTTCTGTTGATCATGGGAGTTCTCTGTGCCAACTTTGGTTCAATTCAATTGTTGGTGGGGTTCAGAATCCTCTTTGTTTACATGTTAACTATAAATCCCAGCAACTACAACTCCCAAATGACAAAATCAACCCCCCTGCCAACCCCACCAGTATTCAAATTTGGGCATACCGGGTATTTGTGCCAAATTTGTTCCCGTGAATGAAAATACATCCTGCAGATCATTATTTACATGGCGACTCATAATGTTAGTGTTATGGTTGGGGGTCACCACAACATGAGGAACTGTATTAAGGGGTCGCGGCATTCGGAAGGTTGAGAACCACTGTTCTAAATGGTTCTAAAGTACTTACAAAACTAAAGTTCTCGTGGTGAAAATTTCAGAACTCTAACAAAACTCCCAAAATTTAATCATTATTTCATTATTGGTTATTTTAATGACGGAACCAATTAGGAACTGCCATTTATTATGAAATTTTGAGAGTTTTGTTAGAGTTCTGAAATTTTCACCACGAGAACTTTAGTTTTGTAAGTACTTTAGAACCATTTAGAACCATGGATTGCCCAAGCCTAATATATATATTTATGCTCTGTGCATAATGAGTACCTTAAAAACAAAAGAACCAATGAACGAAATCGCACCAAATTTGGCAACAAAACGTCTCACAACAGAAGGAGTGACCATCACTCAAAAAATTATGATTTTGTCATTTGGGATTTATAGTTGCGGGGATTTATAGTTCACCTATAAACAAAGAGCATTCCGTACTCCACCAACGATGGAATTGAACCAAACTTGGCACACAGAACTCCCATGACCAACAGAAAACACGAAAGGGTTTGGTGGGCATTGACCTTGACTTTTGGAGTTGTAGTTCACCTACATATAGAGAGCACTGTGGACTCAAACAATGATGGATCTGGACCAAATTTAGCACGAATACTCAATATGCCAAAATGTGAACACTGATGGAGTTTGGGGGAAATAGACCTTGACATTTGGGAGTTGTAGTTGCTGGGATTTATAGTTCACCTACAATCAAAGAGCATTCTGAACCACACCAAGGATAGAATTGGGCCAAACTTCCCACACAGAACCCCCATAACCAACAGAAAATACTGTGTTTTCTGATAGTCTTTGGCGACCCCTTTGACACCCAGGGGTCCCGACCCCCAGGTTGAGAAACGCTTCTAGAAGGTCAAGATGTGGAACTGACCCCCATAATTCAACAACTCCAAAATAAAAGACCCACTTTGCAAGGAACAGCTGAGCTCAATGCCAATGAGGTGGGTTTTTGGGAGTCTGATTCAGGCCTGGACCCCTAAGACAGACCCAAGAGAGACCCCTGCCCCAAATGCATCTGGGGGGGCTTCTCTTGGCTTCACCTTCGTACCATTCCTTCGCAACCGCTCACAAAACTAACCATTTCCAAAGGAGATGGGCAGACTTTGGGGGGTTTGATCCAGGCTCTGAATCCTCAAAGACCCCCCCCCCTCGAATGCAGACCCCTGCCCCAAATGCTCCTCTGGGGGGGCTTCTCTTGGCTTCACCTTCGTACCATTCCTTCGCAACCGCTCACAAAACTAACCATTTCCAAAGGAGATGGGCAGACTTTGGGGGGTTTGATCCAGGCTCTGAATCCTCAAAGACCCCCCCCCCTCGAATGCAGACCCCTGCCCCAAATGCTCCTCTGGGGGGGCTTCTCTTGGCTTCACCTTCGTACCATTCCTTCGCAACCGCTCACAAAACTAACCATTTCCAAAGGAGATGGGCAGACTTTGGGGGGTTTGATCCAGGCTCTGAATCCTCAAAGACCCCCCCCCCCCCGAATGCAGACCCCTGCCCCAAATGCTCCTCTGGGGGGGCTTCTCTTGGCTTCACCTTCGTACCATTCCTTCGCAACCGCTCACAAAACTAACCATTTCCAAAGGAGATGGGCAGACTTTGGGGGGTTTGATCCAGGCTCTGAATCCTCAAAGACCCCCCCCCCCCCCACCCCTCACCCCGGCTGCAGTAGAATGCCCCCACCATCCCCCACCCCCCCCCTTTCGCCACCACACCCCCACTCCCCCACAACCCCACCCTCCCTCCCCTACCACTCTCTATAGGTTTGGTTTTCCGATCCGATCCCCCGCGCCAGCCCTCCGCCCTCACCCCGTCCCTCTAGACTCTCACCCCCCCCCCCTCGAATGCAGACCCCTGCCCCAAATGCTCCTCTGGGGGGGCTTCTCTTGGCTTCACCTTCGTACCATTCCTTCGCAACCGCTCACAAAACTAACCATTTCCAAAGGAGATGGGCAGACTTTGGGGGGTTTGATCCAGGCTCTGAATCCTCAAAGACCCCCCCCCCCTCGAATGCAGACCCCTGCCCCAAATGCTCCTCTGGGGGGGCTTCTCTTGGCTTCACCTTCGTACCATTCCTTCGCAACCGCTCACAAAACTAACCATTTCCAAAGGAGATGGGCAGACTTTGGGGGGTTTGATCCAGGCTCTGAATCCTCAAAGACCCCCCCCCCTCGAATGCAGACCCCTGCCCCAAATGCTCCTCTGGGGGGGCTTCTCTTGGCTTCACCTTCACACCATTCCTCCGCAACCGCTCACAAAACTAACCATTTCCAAAGGAGATGGGCAGACTTTGGGGGGTTTGATCCAGGCTCTGAATCCTCAAAGACCCCCCCCCCCGAATGCAGACCCCTGCCCCAAATGCTCCTCTGGGGGGGCTTCTCTTGGCTTCACCTTCACACCATTCCTCCGCAACCGCTCACAAAACTAACCATTTCCAAAGGAGATGGGCAGACTTTGGGGGGTTTGATCCAGGCTCTGAATCCTCAAAGACCCCCCCCCCCGAATGCAGACCCCTGCCCCAAATGCTCCTCTGGGGGGGCTTCTCTTGGCTTCACCTTCGTACCATTCCTTCGCAACCGCTCACAAAACAAACCATTTCCAAAGGAGATCAGGAAAAGGCCCCATGAGGGGAGATGGGCAGACTTTGGGGGGTTTGATCCAGGCTCTGAATCCTCAAAGACCCCCCCCCCCCCCCGAATGCAGACCCCTGCCCCAAATGACTCCCAGTTACCTTATCTTTGACCCCCATTCCCAATAGAAGCACCCATTTTTGAAGGGAGTCATGAGCTCAATGCCGAGCAAGATGGGCTTTGAGGGCAAAGATCCAAGACGTGGATCTCTCAAGACCCCCAAACAAGTGCCAAGTGATTGACCCATGAGGTAGGATTTCGGGGTGGTAGATCTAAGGACCCTCATAATTCAGTCAAGGGGGGAGCTATACCATTTCACCCCTGCCCTCGTTCCTTCCCCATACTCCCCAAGGAAGAAGCACCCACTCTCCAAAGGAGTCCAGAGTTCAATGCCAGGAGAGGTGGGCCTTGAGGGGTTGGGTGCAAGCTTTGGACCCCCAAACTACATCCAAGGACCCCCGTAATTCAGCTGAAGGGGGGTGTACTTTTTCCCCTTTGCCCCCATTCCTTCTCCATACCCCCCAAGGAAGAAGCACCAATTCTCTAAAGGAGTCCAGAGTTGAATGTCAGGAGAGGTGGGCTTTGGGGGGTTGAGTGCACGCTTCCAAACGGAGCCCACAAGCTAGATCCAAGGACCCCCATAATTCGGCCAAGGCGGTGCGTGTACCTTTGCTCTCATTCCTTTCCCTATCCCCCAAGAAAGAAGCACCCACTCTCCAAAGGAGTCCAGATTTGAATGCCAGGAGTGGTGGGCTTTGGGGGGTCAGACCCCCAAGTGCTCCCCAATCAAGGACCCTTCAAATCCCCCAAAAAAGAAGCACTCACTCTCCAAAGGAGTCCAGAGTTCAGTGCCAGGAGAGGTGGGCCTTGAGGGGTTGGACCCCCAAGCACTCCCCAGTCGAGGACCCCTCAAACCCCCCAAGGAAGAGGCACCCACTCTCCAAAGGAGTCCAGAGTTCAGTACCAGGAGAGGTGGGCTTTTGAGGGTTGGATGCAAGCTTTGGACCCCCAAGCTAGACCCAAGGACCCCCATAATTCAGCCATGGTGGTGTGTGTACCTGCTCTCATTCCTTTCCCTATACCCCCCCCCAAGAAAGAAGCACCCACTCTCCAAAGGGGTCCAGAGTTGAATGCCAGGGAAGGTGCGTTTTGGAGGGTTGGGTGCAAGCTTTGGACCCCCAAGCTGGATCCAAGGACCCCCATAATTAAGCTGAAAGAGGGTGTACTATTTCCCCTTTGCCCCCATTCCTTCCCCATACCCCCCAAGGAAGAAGCACATACTCTCCAAAGGAGCCCAGAGTTGAATGCCAGGAGAGGTGGGCTTTGGGGGGTTGGATGCAAGCTTTGGACCCCTAAGTTAGATCCAAGGACCCCCATAATTCAGCCAAGTGGGGGATGGGCTTTGGGGGGTCAGACCCCCAAGCACTCCCCAATTGAGGACCCTTCAAACCCCCCAAGAAAGAATCACTCACTCTCCAAAGGAGTCCAGAGTTCAGTGCCAGAAGAGGTGGGCTTTAGGGGGTTGGATGCAAGCTTTGGACCCCCAAGTTAGATCCAAGAACCCCCCATCATTAAGCTGAAAGGGGGTGTACTATTTCCCCTTTGCTCCCATTCCTTCCCCATACTCCCCAAGGAAGAAGCACCCACTCTCCAAAGGAGTCCAGAGTTGAATGCCAGGAGTGATGGGCTTTGGGGGGTCAGACCCCCAGGCACTCCCCAATCAAGGACCCTTCAAACCCCCAAGAAAGACGTGCCCACTCTCCAAAGGAGTCTAGAGTTGAATGCCAGGAAAGGTGGGCTTTGGGGGGTTGGGTGCAAGCTTTGGACCCCCAAGCTAGACCCAAGGACCCCCATAATTCAGCCAAGTGGGGGTGGGCTTTGGGGGGTCGGACCCCCAAGCACTCCCCAATTGTGGACCCTTCAAACCCCCCAAGAAAGACGCACCCACTCTCCAAAGGAGTCCAAAGTTCAGTACCACGGAGAGGTGGGCTTTTGAGGGTTGGATGCAAGCTTCGGACCCCCAAGTTAGATCCAAAGACTCTCATAATTCAGCCAAGTGGGGGGGGGGGGGGGGGGCTTTGAGGGGTCAGACTCCCAAGTACCTTTCAAACCCCCCAAGGAAGAATCCCCCACTCTCCAAAGGAGTCCACAGTTGAATGCCAGGAGAGGTGGGCTTTGGGGGGTTCGGACCCCCAGGCACTCCCCAGTGGAGGCCCCTTCCCCAGTGGAGGCCCCTTTTGGGGTGCCGCGTGTGCCTTACCTTCCACGGCCAGGGCTGCTAGGGGCACCCAGAGGCAGAGCAGCCATCCCGGCATGGCTGGGGGGGTCCCTGCGGAGGGGTCTTCCCTCCCGCCGCTGTTCTTCTCTCTCGGGGGTCTCGTGGGGAGGGGGGCAGAGGGCCCCACAGCAGGAGCGTCTTCGGGGATCCCAGAGACACCCTTAATCCCCGGATCTCCAAAGGCAGAGTCATGAAAGAAAAATTAAAATTAATCCTCCCGAGTGGAGAACTTCATCTGGCAGCAGAAACACAGAGAGAGAGATTTGCCTTCTTCCTGGCTCAACAATCCCAATGGCTTGCTCCAAACTGGAAGGAAGAGAAGGAGGAAAAGATCCACGTTCGTTCGGGAGACCCAGACCCAGAGTTTTTGTCTTCTTCTCAAAGCCGCCGTCTGTTTCTCGCTATGGGAAAGGGGAGGAGGTCCATATGGAAAAGTTTAGGGAGGAGAGACCCCTCCTCTGGAAAAAATAATAAAAATAATAATAATGCAACTGTTCCTTGCAAAATAATGAAAATAATAATAATGCAACTTTTCCTTGCAAAATAATAATAATAATTCAACCTTTCCTTGCAAAATAATAAAAATAATAAAAATACAAACTTTCCTTGCAAAATAATAATAAAATAATAGCAATACAACCTTTCCTTGCAAAATAATAAAATTATAATAATAATGCAACTTTTCCTTGCAAAATAATAATAAAAATAATAATAATGCAATCTTTCCTTGCAAAATAATAATAATAATAATGCAACCTTTCTTTGCAAAATAATAAAAATAATAATAATGCAACTTTTCCTTGCAAAATAATAAAAATAATAATTATTTTTTTTGCAAAATAATAATAAAAATAATAATAATGCAACTTCTCCTTGCAAAATAATAATAAAATAATAATAATGCAACCTTTCCTTGCAAAATAATAAAAATAATAAGAATGCAACTTTTCCTTGCAAAATAATAATAAAAATAATAATAATGCAACTTTTCCTTGCAAAATAATAAAATAATAATAATGCAACTTTTCCTTGCAAAATAATAAAAATAATAATTATTATTATTTTCTTTGCAAAATAATAATAAAATAATAATAATGCAACCTTTCCTTGCAAAATGCAGACTTTTTTGGCTTTGCAAAAATTCTCCTCCAAGTAAGTAGAAAAGTTGATTTTTCGTTGACTTCTTTGCTTGGGATAAAGTCCAAAAAGTGTTCCCGATCCGGATCTGGTACCTTGGGAGGAGAAAAAAGAAGAAGAGACAATCCGAAAGTCAGAAAATTACAAAAAATATTATTATTTTTGAATTGAAAAGGGGGGAAAGTGAGTGCCAAGCAAGTTAAAAAATAGGAAATAATATATATATATTTGAATTGAGGAGGGGGAAAGTGAGAGCCTCTCCTCCTTTGCAACTTACTTCTGTGGGATTCTTTCTCTCCTTCTTCTCTCTCTCTTTCTCTCTCTTCTTTTTTTTCCTTCCTCTTGCAAAAGGAAGGCAATGACGCCAGTGGAAAGCAATCCAATGCCTGCGTCCCGGGACCAGACAAAGGATCCGAAGCGAGACCCCCACCCCCACACACCCCACACCTCCCCTCTTAATTCAAAAGGGGAGAAAACAATTCACAGAAATCCACAGAGATGGATCTCTCTGCGCCTTCTCTCCCTCTCTCTTCTCTCTTGCTTTGCCTTCGCTCTCTTTGCAAACCAGAAAGTCTGGAAAGGCAGAATGCTTCTCTCTCTCTTCTCTGGAGTCTGGACAAAGGAACACACACCCCCCCCCCCCCCCAAAAAAAAAAAAGGGAAAAGCAATGTGGGGAGAAAGAGGAGGAGAGAAGATCTCCATTGGGTCCAGAGAAAGAAAGGAAGAAAGAAGGAAAGAAAGAAAGAAAGGAGGGGAGAAAAGGGGGATCAGGGGCGGAGAAGTGGATCCAGGTTGGAGGGGCTTCAGGGGGGCCCAAAAGTGGGGGGCCAGACCTACTCCCACTTTGTGACCCCCCAAAAGAACTCCCACTTTGTGACCCCCCCAAATAACTCCCACTTTGTGACCCCCCCAAAATAACTCCCACTTTGTGACCCCCCCAAAATAACTCCCACTTTGTGACCCCCTCAAAATAACTCCCACTTTGTGACCCCCCAAAATAACTCCCACTTTGTGACCCCCCAAAATAACTCCCACTTTGTGACCCCCCCAAATAACTCCCACTTTGTGACCCCCCCAAAATAACTCCCACTTTGTGACCCCCCCAAAATAACTCCCACTTTGTGACCCCCCAAAATAACTCCCACTTTGTGACCCCCCAAAATAACTCCCACTTTGTGACCCCCCCAAAATAACTCCCACTTTGTGACCCCCCAAAATAACTCCCACTTTGTGACCCCCCAAAATAACTCCCACTTTGTGACCCCCCAAATAACTCCCACTTTGTGACCCCCCAAAATAACTCCCACTTTGTGACCCCCCCAAAATAACTCCCACTTTGTGACCCCCCAAAATAACTCCCACTTTGTGACCCCCCAAAATAACTCCCACTTTGTGACCCCCCCAAAATAACTCCCACTTTGTGACCCCCCCAAAATAACTCCCACTTTGTGACCCCCCAAAATAACTCCCACTTTGTGACCCCCCAAAATAACTCCCACTTTGTGACCCCCCAAAATAACTCCCACTTTGTGACCCCCCAAAATAACTCCCACTTTGTGACCCCCCAAAATAACTCCCACTTTGTGACCCCCCAAAATAACTCCCACTTTGTGACCCCCCAAAATAACTCCCACTTTGTGACCCCCCCAAAATAACTCCCACTTTGTGACCCCCCAAAATAACTCCCACTTTGTGACCCCCCAAAATAACTCCCACTTTGTGACCCCCCAAAATAACTCCCACTTTGTGACCCCCCCAAAATAACTCCCACTTTGTGACCCCCCCAAAATAACTCCCACTTTGTGACCCCCCCAAATAACTCCCACTTTGTGACCCCCCAAAATAACTCCCACTTTGTGACCCCCCCAAAATAACTCCCACTTTGTGACCCCCCCAAAATAACTCCCACTTTGTGACCCCCCAAAATAACTCCCACTTTGTGACCCCCCAAAATAACTCCCACTTTGTGACCCCCCCAAAATAACTCCCACTTTGTGACCCCCCAAAATAACTCCCACTTTGTGACCCCCCCAAATAACTCCCACTTTGTGACCCCCCAAAATAACTCCCACTTTGTGACCCCCCCAAAATAACTCCCACTTTGTGACCCCCCCAAAATAACTCCCACTTTGTGACCCCCCCAAAATAACTCCCACTTTGTGACCCCCCAAAATAACTCCCACTTTGTGACCCCCCAAAATAACTCCCACTTTGTGACCCCCCAAAATAACTCCCACTTTGTGACCCCCCAAAATAACTCCCACTTTGTGACCCCCCCAAAATAACTCCCACTTTGTGACCCCCCAAATAACTCCCACTTTGTGACCCCCCCAAAATAACTCCCACTTTGTGACCCCCCCAAAATAACTCCCACTTTGTGACCCCCCCAAAATAACTCCCACTTTGTGACCCCCCCAAATAACTCCCACTTTGTGACCCCCCCAAAATAACTCCCACTTTGTGACCCCCCCAAATAACTCCCACTTTGTGACCCCCCCAAAATAACTCCCACTTTGTGACCCCCCCAAATAACTCCCACTTTGTGACCCCCCCAAAATAACTCCCACTTTGTGACCCCCCCAAAATAACTCCCACTTTGTGACCCCCCCAAAATAACTCCCACTTTGTGACCCCCCAAAATAACTCCCACTTTGTGACCCCCCAAAATAACTCCCACTTTGTGACCCCCCCAAATAACTCCCACTTTGTGACCCCCCAAAATAACTCCCACTTTGTGACCCCCCCAAAATAACTCCCACTTTGTGACCCCCCCAAATAACTCCCACTTTGTGACCCCCCCAAATAACTCCCACTTTGTGACCCCCCAAAATAACTCCCACTTTGTGACCCTCCAAAATAACTCCCACTTTGTGACCCCCCCAAAATAACTCCCACTTTGTGACCCCCCCAAAATAACTCCCACTTTGTGACCCCCCAAAATAACTCCCACTTTGTGACCCCCCAAAATAACTCCCACTTTGTGACCCCCCCAAAATAACTCCCACTTTGTGACCCCCCCAAAATAACTCCCACTTTGTGACCCTCCAAAATAAAAAAAATAAAAAAGGGGGATCAGGGGTGGAGAAGGGGATCCAGGTTGGAGGGTCTCCAGGGGGGCCCAAAAGTGGGGGGCCAGACCTACACCCACTTTGTGTGTCCCCCCAAAATTATTATTATTTATTTATTTATCGTTTCATCCGCAACCAGAACATTGTATTACATTTCTTCCAAGTCGCCCAGTCCTCTGTGTGCCCAGGGGGGAGTCTCTCATCTGGTATCACCCACGGATTGAGGTGCTGGGTTTGAGCCTGCCACTTTTGGACTCTCGCTTGCTTGTTTTTTTTTTTTTTTTTTTTTTTTTTTTTTTGTTTGTTTTTTTTTTTTTTTTTTTTTTTTTTTTTTTTCTTTTGGACTCTCGCTTGCTGAGGTGTTCCAGCGAGTGTCTCTGTAAAAAATTATAAAGGGGGGGGAGGGAGAAGTGGTTCCAGGTTGGAGGGGCTTCAGGGGGGCCCAAAAGTGGGGGGGGGCAGACCTACTCCCACTTTGTGCCCCCCCTAAAATAAAAAAAATTAAGAAAGGGGGAGAAAAGGGATGGAGAAGTGGATCTAGGTTGGAGGGGCTTCAGGGGGGCCCAAAAGTGGGGGGCCAGACCTACTCCCACTTTGTGACCCCCCAAAATAAGTCCCATTTTGTGTCCCTCCAAAATAATTTTTTTTAAAAAAAGGGGGATCAGGTGCGGAGAAGTGGATCCGGGTTGGAGGGGCTTCAGGGGGGCCCAAAATGGGGGACCAGACCTACTCCCACTTTGCGACCCCCCAAAATAAAAAAATAAATAAAAAGGGGGAGAAAAGGGATGGAGAAGTGGATCCAGGTTGGAGGGGCTTCAGGGGAGCCCAAAAGTGGGGGGCCAGACCTACTCCCACTTTGTGACCCCCCAAAATAACTCCCACTTTGTGTCCCTCCAAAATAAATTAAAAAAAGGGGGATCAGGGCGGAGAAGTGGATCCGGGTTGGAGGGGCTTCAGGGGGGCCCAAAAGTGGGGGGCCAGACCTACTCCCACTTTGTGACCCCCCAAAATAAGTCCCATTTTGTGTCCCTCCAAAATAATAAAATTAAAAAAGGGGGGAGAAAAGGGATGGAGAAGTGGATCCAGGTTGGAGGGGCTTCAGGGGAGCCCAAAAGTGGGGGGCCAGACCTACTCCCACTTTGTGTGTCCCCCAAAATTAAAAAAATTAAAAAGTGGGGATCAGGGGTGGAGAAGGGGATCTGGGTTGGAGGGCTTCAGAGAGCCCCAAAAGTGGGGGGACCAGACTTACTCCCACTTTGTGTCCCCCCAAAATTAAAAAAAATTAAAAAAGGGGGGAGAAAGGGGACAGAGAAGTGGATCCAGGTTGAAGGGTCTCCAGGGGGGCCCAAAAGTGGGGGGTCAGACCTACACCCACTTTGTGTCCCCCAAAAATTAAAAAAATTAAAAAGGGGGAGAAAAGGGACGGAGAAGTGGATCCAGGTTGGAGGGGCTTCAGGGGGGCCCAAAAGTGGGGGGGGGCAGACCTACTCCCACTTTGTGCCCCCCCTAAAATAAAAAAAATTAAGAAAAGTTAGATAAAATCAAATTATAAAAGTCTCTTTTTTGTGTATCACTTCTAACCCACTCCTCTTTTTAGGGAGTCCAGAACTGCATCTCCCCTCCCCTAACCCCCCCTCTCAATTATTATTATTAATTAATGTATTGCTATTAATATTAACAACCACGACCACAACAACCATCTGCCTTCTCGCCTTACTCTTGCATTTTCTGAAGTCCAAAAGTGCATCTTCCTCCCTTAAAAATATGTTCCCCCAATGTTATTCGTTAATGTATTATTATCAATATTATTAATAATATCAATATTATTGATACTATTAATAATATAAATAATAATAATATCCCATTTCCTTCTCGTCATTCCCCTACATTTTAGGGAGTCCAGAAGTGCATCTTCCCCCCTTAAAAATATGTTCCCCCAATGTTATTCGTTAATGTATTATTATCAATATTATTAATAATATCAATATTATTGATACTATTAATAATATAAATAATAATAATATCCCATTTCCTCCTCCTCCTACATTTTAGTGAGTCCAAAAGTGCATCTTCCCCCCTTAAATATGTACCCCAATGTTATTCATTTATGTATTATTATCAATATTATTAATAATATCAATATTATTGATACTATTAATAATAATATTAATAATAATAATATCCCATTTACTTCTCGTCCTTCTACATTTTAGGGAGTCCAGAAGTGCATCTCCCCCCCCCTTAAATATGTCCCTCCATTGTTATTTGTTAATGTATTATTATCAATATTATTAAAAATATCAATATTATTGATACTATTAATATTATTAGAAATAACATCCCATTTCCTTCTTGTCCTTCTACATTTTAGGGAGTCCAAAAGTGCAATCCCCCACTTACAATATTCCACCAACATTATTATTTATTAATGTATTATTATCAATATTATTAATAATATCAATATTATTGATATGGTTAATAATATTAGTAATAATATCCAATTTCCTCCTCCTTCTCCTCCATTTTAGGGAGCCCAGAAGTGCATCTCCCTCCTTACAATATTCCACCAGCGTTATTATTAATGTATTATTATCAATATTATTAACAATATCAATATTATTGATACTATTAATAATATTAATAATAATAATATCCAACTTCCTCCTCCTCCTCCTCCTACATTTTAGGAGTCCAGAAGTACATCTCTCCCCTTAAAAATATTTCACCAACATTATTATTTATTTATTATAATTAATATTTATTTATTATAATTTAAATATTAATAATATTAATTATAATATCCCATTTCCTTCTCCTCCTCCTCCTACATTTTAGGGAGTCCAGAAGTGCATCTCCCCCTTTAAAATGTTCCCACGGCATTATAATGCATTAATGCATTACTATTAATATTATTAATAATTATTAATATTATTATTCATAATAAGGCCCAAGGCCTTTCAATGCTAATCAAAGTGGATAATTACGACATTCACACTTTCCATCCAGCAGACAAGGGTTTTTTCTCCCACCCTGGACATCATTCCACAGATCTCAGAAATCTCTGAGGATGCCTGTCATAGGTTTGGGTGAAATATCAGGAGAGAATGCACCTTCGGACTCATTTCCAATTGACCTGCTCTGTTGGATGAATGCAATTTTGGCCCCACGTGAACAGGCTTGCAATCCTAGGAGTCGCCTTGTGTTTACTTGTGTATTTTAATATATGTATTTTGCAGAAATTTGCATACAATGTGCGTATTTTGTGCAGTATTTATGATAATTATGTGTTTTTAGCAATGCTGTGACCTGCCTCGAGCCAAGGACGCCAATTGCAATATTCGGACTTGCCCCCAACAGACAAGAGTTGCCTTGACTAATGACAACAACAAACAACAACAATAAACAACAACAACAAAATATCCTTGCTGCTTCAAGGAAAACTATTGCAAAGGAAAGCTTTGACAATAATAATAATAATGGGTTGCTGTGAGTTTTCTGGGCTGCCTGGCCATGTTCCAGAAGCACTCTCTCCTGACGTTTCACCCACATCTATGGCCGGCATCCTCAGAGGTTGAGGGGTCTGTTGGAAACTACGAAAATGGGGATTATATGTCTGTGGAAGGGTGGGAGAAAGAACTCTTGTCTGTCGGAGGCACATGTGAATTGCAATATTCAGACTTGCCCAGGCAGGAATCAGCCCGGCTTTGAAGCTGCAAGGCTATTCAAAGCTAATCAAGGTCGCCAATTGCAATATTCAGACTTGCCTCCAACAGACAAGAGTCGCCTTGACTAATGACAACAACAACAATAAACAACAATAAAGCCTTGCTACTTCAAGGAAAATTATTGCAAAGGAAAGCTTTGACAATAATAATAATAATGGGTTGCTGTGAGTTTTCCGGGCTGCCTGGCCATATTCCAGAAGCACTCTCTCCTGACATTTCACCCACATCTATGGCAGGCACCCTCAGAGGTTGTGAAGTCTGTTGGAAACTACGAAAATGGGGTTTATATGTCTGTGGAAGGGTAGGAGAAAGAACTCTTGTCTGTCGGAGGCACATGTGAATGTTGCAATGTCCCAACAAAGGATTCGCCCAGGCAGGAAGCAGCCCAGCTTTGAAGCTGCAAGGCTGTTCAAAGCTAATCAAGGTTGCCAATTGCAATATTCAGACTTGCCTCCAACAGACAAGAGTTGCCTTGAACTAATGACACCAACAACAATAAACAACAACAATAAACAACAATAAAGCCTGGATACTTCAAGGAAAATTATTGGAAAGGAAAGCCTTGACAATAATAATAATAATAATAATAATAATAATAATAATAATAATGGGTTGCTGTGAGTTTTCCAGGCTGTCAGACCATCTTCCAGAAGCATTCTCTCCTGATGTTTCACCCACATCTATGGCAGGCACCCTCAGAGGTTGTGAGGTCTGTTGGAAACTACGAAAATGGGGATTATATGTCTGTGGAAGGGTGGGAGAAAGAACTCTTGTGTGTTGGAGGCACATGTGAATGTCTCAATGTCCCAACAAAGGATTCTCCCAGGTAGGAAGCAGCCCGGCTTTGAAGCTGCAAGGCTATTCAAGGCTAATCAAGGTCGCCAGTTGCAATATTCAGATTTGCCTCCAACAGACAAGAGTTTCCTTGACTAATGACAACAACAAACAACAATAAACAACAACAATAAACAACAATAAAGCCTTGCTACCTCAAGGAAAATTATTGCAAAGAAAGCTTTGACAATAATAATAATAATGGGTTGCTGTGAGTTTTCCGAGTTTTCCATGTTCCTGAAGCATTCCCTCCTGACATTTTGCCCACATCTATGGCAGGCATCCTCAGAGGTTATGAAGTCATAATAATAATAATAATAATAATAATAATGCGTTGCTGTGAGTTTTCCGGGCTGCCTGGCCATGTTCCAGAAGCACTCTCTCCTGATGTTTCACCCACATCTATGGCAGGCACCCTCAGAGGTTGTGAAGTCTGTTGGAAACTACGAAAATGGGGATTATATGTCTGTGGAAGGGTGGGAGAAAGAACTCTTGTCTGTCGGAGGCACGTGTGAATGTTGCAATGTCCCAACAAAGGGTTCTCCCAGGCAGGAATCAGCCCGGCTTTGAAGCTGCAAGGCTATTCAATGCTAATAATGGTGGCCAATTGCAATATTGAAGTGGCACCAAACTCCACTGATCCTGCAGCATGGATGCACCCATGGGAGGGAGGGAGGGCATGTAAGAAGGCCGGCCCTGGAACCCGGCTGCTGACCCGAGCGAGGAGGCGCCTTTCCTGCCGCTTTCCTGCCTGGCTCCAGCCGTCCTGCAGGAAACCGTTCCCTGCCTTTTCCTCCCTTGCAAGGAGACACCACCACCGTCTGCAAAGAGGACCAGGCCGGAAAAGAGTGACCCTCTCTCTGATCTGAATGGGAAAGGATCCCCACATTGACTCAGGACCACTAGTCCTTTGGGATACAAAAAGCAGCATAAAAACAACATATAACAATTATTGTTTATTATTATTATTATTATCATCCTCATCATCCTCAGCTGTGTGTCTCTGGATGTGTGTGTGTGTGTGTCATTCCAAATTAGTCGAAAAGGACCCCAGATTGGATCAGGACCACTAGCCCTTTGGAAAGAAAAAACAGGATAAATTAAGTATGAATTATTATAATAATAATAATAATAATAATAATATTATTATTATTATTATTTATACCCCGCCACCATCTTAATAATAATAAATCTCCCCAAGGGGACTCGGAGCAGCTTACATGAGGCCAAGCCCAACAACACATCAGTAAAAACAACAAAGCAATAGGCAAATAAAACAATACAATTAATATAAAATATGTATGAATTATTATTATTATTATTATTATTAGTATTATTATCGTCCTCATCATCCTCAGCTGTGTGCCTCTGGATGTGTGTGTGTGTGTCATTCCAAATTAGTCGGAAAGGACCACAGATTGGATTAGGACCACTAGCCCGTTGGAAAGAACAGGATAAATTATGTATGAATTATTATTATTATTATTATTATTATTATTATTATTATTATTATTATTATCGTCCTCATCATCCTCAGCTGTGTGTCTCTGGATGTGTGTGTGTGTCATTCCAAATTAGTCGGAAAGGACCCCAAATTGGATCAGGACCACTAGCCCTTTGGAAAGAAAAAACAGGATAAATTATGTATGAATAATAATAATAATAAATATTATTATTATTATTATTATTATTATTATTATTATTATTATCGTCCTCATCATCCTCAGCTGTGTGCCTCTGGATGTGTGCGTGTGTGTCATTCCAAATTAGTCAGAAAGGACCCCAAATTGGATCGGGACCTCTAACCCTTTGGAAAGAAAGAACAGGATAAATTATGTATGAATTATTATTATTATTATTATTATTATTATTATTATTATTATTATTATCGTCCTCATCATCCTCAGCTGAGTGTCTCTGGATGTGTGTGTGTCATTCCAAATTAGTCAAAAAGGACCCCAAATTGGATCAGGACCACTAGCCCTTTGGAAAGAAAAAACAGGATAAATTATGTATGAATTATTATTATTATTATTATTATTATTATTATTATTATTATTATCGTCCTCATCATCCTCAGCTGAGTGTCTCTGGATGTGTCTGTGTCATTCCAAATTAGTTGGAAAGGACCCCAAATTGGATCAGGACCTCTAGCCCTTTGGAAAGAAAAAGCAAGATAACATATGTATGAATACTTATTATTATTATTATTATTATTATTATTATTATTATTATTACTATCGTCCTCATCATCCTCAGCTGAGTGTCTCTGGATGTGTGTGTGTGTGTCATTCCAAATTAGTCGGAAAGGACCCCAAATTGGATCAGGACCACTAGCCCTTTGGAAAGAAAGAACAGGATAAATTATGTATGAATTATTATTATTATTATTATTATTATTATTATTATTATTATTATTATCCTCATCATCATTCTCACCTGTTTGTCTCTGGATGTATTTGTGTCCTTCCAAATTGAGATATTAATGGGGAAAGACCCCAACTTGGGTCAGGACCACTAGCCCTTTGGGAAAGAACAAGTTGAAAATAATAAAATTATTATTATTTTATATTATATAGTATTTTATATTATATATAATTATTTTATATTATTTTACTTTCTATATTATTATTTTATATTATATATAATTATTTATTATTATATTATTTTATATCATATATAATTATTTTACATTACATATTATGTACTATTATTTTATTTTTATATTATTATTTATTATTACTTTATATAATACATTATTATTTTATATCATTTATTATTATTGATATGGTGTATTTTAAGTTGAGTCACAACAGTAATATTATTAAGCAAATGCTTAGGATGCATCCATATAGGCACTGGCCAACTTGGGCCCTCCAGGTGTTTTGGACTCCAGCTCCCACCATTCCTAAGAGCCCCCCCCTTTCAGGCCCGGGGCCGTTAGGAATGGTGGGAGTTGGAGGCCAAAACACCTGGAGGGCCCAAGTTGGCCCATGTCTGATTATGAGCTCTTTTTCCCATCCAAATTGGGGGAACCCGCTGCAGGAATGGCTGCCAGTTTCGGGGGCTTTAGGAGGGGATTAGCCAAATCTGGAGCAGATTACTGCTATCAGTGGCTACTGGTCCCAAGGGCCATATATTCCTTCCAGGACCAAGAGCAAGGTGCCTCTCTCTCTTTCTCTTTGGACCCATCTACACTGTTGAATTAACACAGTTTGACTCCACTTCGTCTGCTCAATGCTATGGAATTGTGGAAGTTGTAATTTGGGCAGGCACGAGCATCCTTTGGCAGAGAAGGACTGCATCCCACGGAGCCATGGCAGGTCAAGTGGTGTTGAACTGCAGTAACTCTAGAGTGTGGATGCAACCTCACAGACCTTGGACGTTCTATATATGTGCTCAGGAGCACTCTTGTATGCACTCTGCATGCTCAGGAACACTCTTTCTTGCACTCTATATGCGCCCAGGAACACTCTTGCTTGCACTCTATATGCGCCCAGGAGCACTCTTGTCTGCACTCTACATGCGCTCAGGAACACTTGTCTGTACTCTACATGCGCTCAGGAGCACTCTTGTCTGCACTCTACATGCACTCAGGAGAACTCTTGTTTGCACTCTGCATGCGCTCAGGAACACTCTTGTCTGCACTCTGCATGCGCTCAGGAGCACTCTTGTCTGCACTCTACATGCACTCAGGAGAACTCTTGTCTGCACTCTGCATGCGCTCAGGAACACTCTTGTCTGCACTCTACATGCGCTCAGGAACACTTGTCTGCACTCTACATGCGCTCAGGAGCACTCTTGTCTGCACTCTACATGCACTCAGGAGAACTCTTGTTTGCACTCTGCATGCGCTCAGGAACACTCTTGTCTGCACTCTACATGCGCTCAGGAACACTTGTCTGCACTCTACATGCGCTCAGGAGCACTCTTGTCTGCACTCTACATGCACTCAGGAGAACTCTTGTTTGCACTCTGCATGCGCTCAGGAACACTCTTGTCTGCACTCTACATGCGCTCAGGAACACTCTTGTCTGCACTCTACATGCGCTCAGGAGCACTCTTGTCTGCACTCTACATGCACTCAGGAGAACTCTTGTTTGCACTCTGCATGCGCTCAGGAACACTCTTGTCTGCACTCTACATGCACTCAGGAGCACTCTTGTCTGCACTCTACATGCACTCAGGAGAACTCTTGTTTGCACTCTGCATGCGCTCAGGAACACTCTTGTCTGCACTCTACATGCGCTCAGGAACACTTGTCTGCACTCTACATGCACTCAGGAGAACTCTTGTTTGCACTCTGCATGCGCTCAGGAACACTCTTGTCTGCACTCTACATGCGCTCAGGAACACTTGTCTGTACTCTACATGCGCTCAGGAGCACTCTTGTCTGCACTCTGTATGCGCTCAGGAACACTCTCGTCTGCACTCCACGCACACTCAGGAGAACTCTTGTCTGCACTCTACATGCACTCAGGAGAACTCTTGTTTGCACTCTGCATGCGCTCAGGAACACTCTTGTCTGCACTCTACATGCGCTCAGGAACACTTGTCTGCACTCTACATGCGCTCAGGAGCACTCTTGTCTGCACTCTACATGCACTCAGGAGAACTCTTGTTTGCACTCTGCATGCGCTCAGGAACACTCTTGTCTGCACTCTACATGCGCTCAGGAACACTCTTGTCTGCACTCTGCATGCACTCAGGAGCACTCTTGTCTGCACTCTACATGCACTCAGGAGAACTCTTGTTTGCACTCTGCATGCGCTCAGGAGCACTCTTGTCTGCACTCTACATGCACTCAGGAGAACTCTTGTTTGCACTCTGCATGCGCTCAGGAACACTCTTGTCTGCACTCTACATGCGCTCAGGAACACTTGTCTGCACTCTACATGCGCTCAGGAGCACTCTTGTCTGCACTCTACATGCACTCAGGAGAACTCTTGTTTGCACTCTGCATGCGCTCAGGAACACTCTTGTCTGCACTCTACATGCGCTCAGGAACACTCTTGTCTGCACTCTGCATGCGCTCAGGAGCACTCTTGTCTGCACTCTACATGCACTCAGGAGAACTCTTGTCTGCACTCTACATGCACTCAGGAGAACTCTTGTTTGCACTCTGCATGCGCTCAGGAACACTCTTGTCTGCACTCTACATGCGCTCAGGAACACTCTTGTCTGCACTCTGCATGCACTCAGGAGCACTCTTGTCTGCACTCTACATGCACTCAGGAGAACTCTTGTTTGCACTCTACATGCGCTCAGGAGCACTCTTGTCTGCACTCTACATGCACTCAGGAGAACTCTTGTTTGCACTCTGCATGCGCTCAGGAACACTCTTGTCTGCACTCTACATGCGCTCAGGAACACTCTTGTCTGCACTCTGCATGCGCTCAGGAGCACTCTTGTCTGCACTCTACATGCACTCAGGAGAACTCTTGTCTGCACTCTACATGCACTCAGGAGAACTCTTGTTTGCACTCTGCATGCGCTCAGGAACACTCTTGTCTGCACTCTACATGCGCTCAGGAACACTCTTGTCTGCACTCTACATGCGCTCAGGAACACTCTTGTCTGCACTCTGCATGCGCTCAGGAGCACTCTTGTCTGCACTCTACATGCACTCAGGAGAACTCTTGTCTGCACTCTACATGCACTCAGGAGAACTCTTGTTTGCACTCTGCATGCGCTCAGGAACACTCTTGTCTGCACTCTACATGCGCTCAGGAACACTCTTGTCTGCACTCTACATGCGCTCAGGAGCACTCTTGTCTGCACTCTGCATGCGCTCAGGAACATTCTTGTCTGCACTCTACATGCACTCAGGAACACTCTCGTCTGGACTCCGCACACACTAAGGAGCACTCTCGTCTGCACTCTGCACGCACTCAGAAGCACTCTCATTTGCACTTCGCACGCACTCAGGAGCACTTTCGTCTGCACTCCACACGCGCTCAGGAGCACTCTCCTCTCCACTCCGCACGCACTCAGGAGCACTCTCGTCTGCACTCCGGAACACTTGTCTGCACTCTGCATGCACTCATTAACACTCTTGTCTGCACTCTACATGCACTCAGGAACACTCTCATCTGCATTCTACATCCGCTCAGGAACACTCTTGCTGCGCTCAGGAACACTATCGTCTGCACTCCGCACACACTAAGGAGCACTCTCGTCTGCACTCCGCACTCACTCAGGAGCACTCTCGTTTGCACTTCGCACGCATTCAGAAGCACTCTCGTCTGCACTCCATGCACGCTCAGGAGCACTCTCGTCTGCACTCCGCATGCGCTCAGGAGCACTCTCCTCTCCACTCTGCACACGCTCAGGAACACTCACATCTGCACTCTGCACACACTAAGGAGCACTCTCATCTGCACTCTGCACGCACTCAGAAGCACTCTCATTTGCACTTCGCACGCACTCAGGAGCACTTTCGTCTGCACTCCACACGCGCTCAGGAGCACTCTCCTCTCCACTCCGCACGCACTCAGGAGCACTCTCGTCTGCACTCTGCACGTGCCCAGGAGCACGCTCGTCTGCACTCTGCACATGCTCAGGAGCACTCTTGTTTTCACTCTGTATGTGCTCAGGAGCACTCTTGCCTGCACTCTGTATGCGCTCAGGAGCACTCGTCTGCACTCTATATGTGCTCAGGAGCACTCTTGTCTCTCCTACTGGCATCGAAAACAAGCAGGTTCAGGGTTCAAATCCGGCTGTTAGGAATTGTGGGAATTGAAATCCAAAACACCTGGAGGGCCGAAGTTTGCTCGTGCCTGCGACACTGACCATAGAATGCAGTTACTGGGGTCTATTATTCTCCAGACCACTTTCCCTCCGGTCCCTTTCTCCTGATGGAAACTCTCTCTCTCACATACACACCCACATATATCTCCTTTTTAATGGGAGGTCATTGGCCAGAGAGCCTGTGAACAGTCGCACTGACCTCATCCTCAGTCCCGGGCTTATCTGTCCTGGGCAGGCGTCATCACGTGCCCAGGGGGTCAGGCCTGGGGCAGGAAACAGGAGGGCCAGTGGCAGTGGGCTCCGCTAGCCAGGAAGGGGCTTCCACGGGACTCTGGGTGAGTAGGGCCAATTGGTGGAAAGCCCTCAGGCCACAATGGTTGGCTGTGGTCATCCCGCTGAGGCCATTGCGTATACAGCAAAATACTACATGAAACACAGAGTAAAGGTAAAGGTTTCCCCTTGACATGAAGTCTAGTCTTGTCCGATTCTGGGACTCTGGTGCTCATCTCCACTTCTGAGCCGGAGAGCCGTCATTGTCCATAGACGCCTCCAAGGTCATGTGGCCAGCATGACTGCATTAAACATACACACAAGGGAGGGTCAAAAAGTTTTGCCTCCTGTTTAATACAAACATTATGAATGAACCTAGAACAACAGAAGTTGCTCCAGAATATAGCCTGGACAGTCCTCTACCCAAAACTACCACTCAACAGAGTCACCACCCATTTGTACAAATTTGTGGCATCGTTGAACCCAGGCATCAAACCCATTTTGGAAAAAAATCAAGGTTTTGCTTTGTGACCCATGATTTTAAAGATGTTTGAATGCCATTCAAGTCATTGAACACACACACATACATATGTAAAAACAAAAATGTAATGTTCGTTTGTGGGATGAACAGAACTCAAAAACCACTGGACGAATTGACACCAAATTTGGATACAAGACACCTAACAACCCAATGTATGTCCTTCATTCAGAAAAATTGATTTTGTCATTTGGGAGTTGTACTTGCTGGGATGTATAGTTCACCTGCAATCAAAGAGCATTCTGAACTCCACCAACGATGGAATTGAACCAGACTTGGCACACAGAACTCCCATGACCAACAGAAAACACTAGAAGACTTTGGTGGGCATTGACCTTGAGTTTGGGAGTTGTAGTTCACCTACATCCAGAGAGCACTGTGGGCTCAAACATGATGGATCTGGACCAAACTTGGCAGGAATATTCCATATGCCCAAATATGAACACAGGTGGAGTTTGGGGGAAATAGACCTTGGAATTTGGGAGTTGTAGTTACTGGGATTTATAGTTCACCTACAATCAAAGACCATTCTGAATGAACCCCACAAATGACAGAATTGGGGCAAACTTCCCACACAGAACCCCAATGCATGACCAACAGAAAATACTTAAGGCCATTGAGTCCAACTCCCTGCACCAGGGCAAGAAAACGTAAACAAAGCCCTCCTGACAGAGAGCCATCCAGCCATAGATATAGATAGATATGTATGATTCACACACACATAGATAAAGTATTATAGATTTGAAAGGGACTCCTAAAGATGGATGATGATATGTTGCATGTTCCAGAGTAGGCAAACCAGACAATCTCTATGTCAGCACTGTCAAAGAAACATCAAGAAATACTGTTTACCCACAAACAGAAAGACATTGCATATATTAGAAACCAGCACTTTCTAATTACTTTATTTTCCAGATCCCCAGACTGGGCCACAGCAACGCCTGGCAGGGGACAGCTAGTATATATATATATATATATCTGGGTGTCCTCTGGGCAACATCCTAGCAGACTGCCAATTCTTTCATACCACAAACAACTTGCTGTTTCTCAAGTCACTCCTGACTCTCTCTCTCTCTCTCTCTATATATATATACACACACACACACACACACACTAGCCGTCCCCTGCCATGCGTTGCTGTGGCCCAGTCTGTGTATATTTTATTTATTTACAGCATTTATATACTGCTTTTCTCACCCCGAGAGAAAAATGTGTTTTGTGTGTGTGTATGTGTATATGTGTGTGTATATATTGTGTATATATGTGGCTTTGCTATGCATTGTAATGTATTTTTTAATTTGGTTTTTTAAGTCTCTTCCGCTGTGTTTTTCAGTGTGTTTATGAGTGATGGTCACTCGTTGGCCTGAGAGGTGTCTTGTGTCCAAATTTGGGGTCCATTCGCTCAGTGGTTTTTGAGTTATGCTAATCCCACAAAGGAACATCACGCACACACACACACGTATTGTATGGCACTCTAATAATAGTAATATAATAGTAATTTTATTTATTACTCGCCTCTTTTTGTAGAGTGTTGCAACATAGCAAAATACATGTAATAATTGTAAACATTCTATAAAATACCCATATTAAACATATTTCTACAAAATATGTATTAAATATAAGGGATTGGTTTGGGCATATTGAGTATTTGTTCAAAATTGGTCCAGAAAATGGAAATACATCCTGCATATCAGATAATTGCATTACAATTAATAACAGGAGCAAAATTACAGTTATGAAGTAGCAAAATAATGTTATGGTTGGGGGTCACCACAACATGAGGAAATGTATTAAGGGGTCACGGCATTAGGAAGCTTGAGAAGGAGGATGAGGATGAGGAGGAGTTTTGACAATCAGCTGTTTTCTGTCAAATTATATTACTTAAAACAAAATAATTATTTCCTGGGCGTAGGGATCCAAATTGAGAAAAGCGAGATAGCAGTTTGGTTAGGAATCAAGCACAGAAAAATATGAGATTGAAACGGGGCCGATCTGCCATTTTGAGATTTTAGCGGATACGGGGGTCCAGTAGGAAAGACCCCGTATCCGCGGTTTTAATGGACGCAGATTCGGCCTCCCTGGGATGCCCAGAAGGCATCCCAGGTGGGCTCATGGCTGCCCGGAGCCCGGAAATAAGTTTATTTCAGGTCTGAGTTAGTTTGAGGCAAGGGAGGATACAATGTATCAAGCGGAAAGGTTAAAAGTAGCAAGTTTCAAGTACCCTCATTAGAGATTAGATACAGAGTCAGGGCTAGAGGGAAAGTAATAGAGGCTGAGTGCATTCTTAGTTGGAGCTGCCTGTTGGGTCACATTACATCCGTTTTTTCCAACTTTGGCTACCATGAACCGCGGAACTCTCCGCTGCAGTGCAGACTAATTACTGGGCGGGGGCTCTCTGCACCACAACCATGAGCAAACTTTGGTCCTCCAGATGTTTTGGACTACAACTCCCACAATTCCTAAAGTTTGCCCCTTCCTGGCCTAGATGCACCTGAATTAGTCTCGGGAAATTTTGCACTCTATCCACATGTGGCTGTGCATGTATGCGCTGGATTTGTTGCCCCTCTTTGTGTCTCTTGGTGTTGGGCTGATTGCATCTCTCCTTCCCTTCCTTCCTTCCTTCCCGGCCTCTCTCTCTCTCTCTCGATTCCAGAAGTCTCTCCGTCCAAATTGATTCCAGACCGCATTCGGGGCAGGAGAAGCCGAGCAGCGCTTTTTGGAGGCCGGAGCAAACCTCCAACCGGCAGGTTTTGGGCCGCCATAAAAAACCCAGCCTGTTTCGAATTAGGCCGGCCCGCTCTCGTCCTCCGCACCCCAATAAATCTCCGTCTGGTTTTGGGATTATTTTGGGGGCCAGAGATGAGGCACAAAGAGGAGGGTCGAGACGCTCTCCTTTTGTGTAGGATTTGGGAGGACAAAGAAGGAAAAAGCCCAAGATGGGGGTGATTATTTGTCTTTTTTTCGTGTCAGGAGCAACTTGAGAAACTGCAAGTTGCTTCTGGTGTGAGAGAATTGGCCTCCTGCAAGGGCAATGCCCAGGGAACGTTGCCCGGATGTTTGGAAGCTGTATGGTGGTATTTATTTATTTATTTATTTATTTATCGTGTCATCCGCAACCAGAACATTGTATTACATTTCTAACAGAACAGCACAAACAAACAAAAAAAACCCCCCACAAATTTTGCAAGCTTGGTAGTTGATGAAATGTCCTTTGACCAGTATCTGGCCACTTGGAGTGCCTCTGGTGTTGCCGCAAGAAGGTCCTCCATTGTGCACGTGGCAGGGCTCAGGATGCATTGCAGCAGGTGGTCAGTGGTTTGCTCTTCTCCACACTCGCATGTCGTGGATTCCACTTTGGCCCCATTTCTTGAGGTTGGCTCTGCATCTCGTGGTGCCAGAGCGCAGTCTGTTCAGCGCCTTCCAAGTCGCCCAGTCTTCTGTGTGCCCAGGGGGGAATCTCTCATTTGGTATCAGCCATTGGTTGAGGTTCTGGGTTTGAGCCTGCCACTTTTGGACTCTCGCTTGCTGAGGTGTTCCAGCGAGTGTCTCTGTAGATCTTAGAAAACTATTTCTATATTTAAGTCGTTGACGTGCTGGCTGATACCCCTCTCACTTGCTGAGGTGTTCCAGCGAGTGTCTCTATAGATCTAAGAAAACTATGTCTTGATTTAAGTCGTTGACCTGCTGGCTGATACCTAAACAGGGGATGAGCTGGAAATGTCTCTGCCTTGGTCCTTTCACTATTGGCTGCTACTTCCCGGCGGATGTCAGGTGGTGCAATACCGGCTAAGCAGTGTAATTTCTCCAGTGGTGTAGGGCGCAGACACCCCGTGGTAATGCGGCATGTCTCATTAAGAGCCACATCCACTGTTTTAGTGTGGTGAGATGTGTTCCACACTGGGCATGCGTACTCAGCAGCAGAGTAGCATAGCGCAAGGGCAGATGTCTTCACTGTGTCTGGTTGTGATCCCCAGGTTGTGCCAGTCAGCTTTCGTATGATATTGTTTCTAGCACCCACCTTTTGCTTGATGTTCAGGCAGTGCTTCTTGTAGGTCAGAGCACGGTCCAGAGTGACTCCCAGGTATTTGGGTGTGCTGCAATGCTCCAGTGGGATTCTCCCAGGTAATCCTCAGAGCTCGGGATGCTTGTCTGTTCTTAAGGTGAAAGGCACATGTCTGTGTTTTAGATGGATTAGGGATCAGTTGGTTTTTCCTGTCATAGGCAGTAAGAGCACCTAGAGCTTCGGAGAGCTTCTGTTCAACCATCTCAGAGCCACCAACCAGTATTCTTTCTGAGTGATACGACAATTGTCCTGAATCAATCTGTCAACCTTTTGCTTGTGAAACTCAGTGGTTGCTGTCACAGGACGTCCAACTCTTTGTTTGTCGCGCAAGTCACATGTTCCCACCTCAACCTCTTTAAACTTACTTGCCCAATCATCTGCGCAGGGTTCCATACTTCGTACTTTAACAACACAACCGCTCAATGCTAAGGCTTCCCGCCAAAATGGAACTGTAGAGGAGAGTCTACTGAACAAGCCAGTACCTGCCACATACGTTGCTTAAATTGCATTGACTGACTGTCTGCGCAGGCTTCCATACTTCGCACTTTAACAACACAACCGTTCAATGCTAAGACTTCCTGCCAAAATGGAACTGTAGAGTCTACTGAACAAGCCAGTGCTTACTGCATACGCTGCTGAAGTCGCATTGACTGACCATCTGTGCAGAGTTCCATACTTCACACTTTAACAACACAACCGCTCAATGCTAAGGTTTCCCGCCAAAATGGAACTGTAGAGGAGAGTCTACTGAACAAGTCAGTACCTGCCACATACGTTGCTTAAATTGCATTGACTGACTGTCTGCGCAGGGTTCCATACTTCGCACTTTAACAACACAACCGCTCAATGCTAAGGCTTCTTGCCAAAATGGAACTGTAGAGGAGAGTCTACTGAACAAGCCAGTACCTGCCACATACCAGTACTGCCATCTGTTGAAGAGTTACAAAGGTGGAGGCATTACTTTTCATTCAACCCTCGTAGATGGTGATAGTGATGATGATGATGATGGGGGGTTATTTTGGGGTGATGGAAGAGAGATAAGACCCCAAAGTCAGTGTTGCTTAAAGCCCTGCTTTGTGGAGGATTTCGGGTGCAAAGAAGGCACCCCACCTGGAAAGAAGAAGGGTCAGAAATACGATTATTGATCACATGAATAATTCCAATAATTCTGCCCAGATGTTCCTCATCTGCAAGATGAATATCTCTGTTTCTCTCCTTTCTGGGCTGAGACTCAAAAGGGATTTGGGGGGTCGGAGGGAAAGGGGAGGGGGCTCTACTTCATCACCCGGGACCCCCTCCACTCTGCCCTGCGGGAGGGTCGCCTCTGCACTAGACCGGATGATCAAAACCAGATTGGGCCTCCTCTCCCTTTTCTCTCTATGGGGGTTTCTTTGGAACCCCCCTTCCCTTCCGCTTCCCCTTTATCGTATATTTAGGATCCCACCGCCCTCCAAAAAAGGACCCCCCAAAAAGGACCCCCCAAAAAAGGACCCCCAAAAAGGACCCCCAAAAACAACCCCCCCAAAAAAAGACCCCCCCAAAAAGGACCCCCAAAAAAGGACAGATCCCCCTCGCCTTTGTCAAATCCCACACCCACAAAACAAACCCCTTCCCTAGAAATTCCCTAGCCTTTTAACCTAGGGAAAGTTGTGTTTTTGTCTTTGAGACAACAAGTCCCAGCATCCACAGAGAGTGGGATTCCTGGCTGAGAAATAGTCAATTTCCAAAGCTTGAATCCTAGCCTTGGAATGGGATGAAAGAGTTTCGGACGAAGGGAGAATATTATTATTATTATTATTATTATTATTATTATTATTATTATTATTACTGTAATTATAATTACTATTATAACATTTAACTGGACTGACCTTGAAGGAGCTGGGGGTGGTGACAGCCGACAGGGAGCTCTGGCGTGGGCTGGTCCATGAGGTCACGAAGAGTCGGAGACGACTGAACGAATAAACAACAACAACATTTATTATTATTTATAATTACTAAAATATTATTATTATTAGAGGATAATACTAATAATAATAATATTTATTATTATTGTCATAGTAATTACTATTATAATATTATTTATAATTACTAAAATATTATTATTAGAGAAGAATATAGTAATTACTAATAGTATTACTATTATATTTATTATTATTTATAATTACTAAAATATTATTATTATTAGAGGAGAATATAGTACTTACTAATAGTAATTACTATTACAATATTTATTATTATTTATAATAACTAAATATTATTATTATTAGAGGAAAATACTACTAATAATAATATTTATTATTATTGTCATAGTAATTACTATTATAATATTATTTATAATTACTAAAATATTATTATTAGAGAAGAATATAGTAATTACTAATAGTAATTACTATTATAATATTTATTATTATTATTACTAAAATATTATAATTAGAGGAAAATACTACTAAAATATTTATATTATTATAATTACTACTAATAGTACTATTTATTACTATTATTGTAATAGTGATTACTATTGTATTTATTATTGTTGTTGTAATAGTGATTACTATTATAATATGTATTATTATTTATAATTACTAAAATATTATTATTATTATTAGAGAATATAGGAATTACTAATAGTAATTACTATTATAATATTTATTATTATTTATAATTACTAATATATTATTATTAGAGGATAATGCTAATAATAATATTTATTATTATTGTCATAGTAATTACTATTATATTTATTATTTATAATTTCTAAAATATTATTATTATCATTATTATTAGAGGAAAATACTACTACTAATATTTATTATTATTGTCATAGAAATTACTATTATAATATTTAGTATTTATAATTACTAAAATATTATTATCATTATTATTATTAGAGGAAAATACTACTACTACTAATATTATTACTATTATTGTAATAGTAATTACTATTATATTTATTATTGTTATTATAATACTGATTATTATTATAATATTTATTATTATTTACAATTACTCAATTATTATTATTATTATAGAATAATATAGTAATTAGTAATAGTAATTACTATTATAATATGTATTACTATTTATTATTACTAAATATTATTATTATTATTATTAGGGAATACTAGTAATAATGATGTTTATTATTATTATTGCAATAGTAATTACTATTATAATACTTTTTATAATTACTAAATTATTATTATTATTATTATTATTATTATTTCTTGCCTGCCTTTCCTCAAAGCTCAAGTGGGTTACATTGCTAAAATACACATAACAATAACAACAATTAGTAATAGTAATTACTATTATAATATGTATTATTATTTATAATTACTAAAGTATTATTATTATTAGAGGAGAATACTAATAAATATTTATTATTATTGTAATTGTCATTACTATTATAATATCTATTATTGTTTATAATTACGAAAATATTATTAATATTGCTATTATTTCTTGCCCATCTCTCCTCAAAGCTCAAGTGGGTTACAACATTGCTAAAACACACATAACAATAACAACAATTACTAATAGTAATTACTATTATGATATTTATTATTATTATTTATAATTACTAAAACATTATTATTATTAGAAGAGAATACTAATAATATTTATTATTATTTCTTGCCCACCTCTCCTTACGGCTCAAGGTGGGTTACAACATTGCTAAAACACACATAGCAATAACTACTACTACAACAATTACTAATAGTAATTACTATTATTATATTTATTATTATTTATAATTACTAAATTATTATTATTATTATTATTATTATTATTATACTACTATTATTTCTTGCCCACCTCTCCTTACGGCTCAAGGTGGGTTACAACATTGCTAAAACACACATAGCAATAACTACTACTACAACAATTACTAATAGTAATTACTATTATTATATTTATTATTATTTATAATTACTAAATTATTATTATTATTATTATTATTACTACTATTATTTCTTGCCCACCTCTCCTTACGGCTCAAGGTGGGTTACAACATTGCTAAAACACACATAGCAATAACTACTACTACAACAATTACTAATAGTAATTACTATTATTATATTTATTATTATTTATAATTACTAAATTATTATTATTATTATTATTATTATTACTACTATTATTTCTTGCCCACCTCTCCTTACGGCTCAAGGTGGGTTACAACATTGCTAAAACACACATAGCAATAACTACTACTACAACAATTACTAATAGTAATTACTATTATTATATTTATTATTATTTATAATTACTAAATTATTATTATTATTATTATTATTACTACTATTATTTCTTGCCCACCTCTCCTTACGGCTCAAGGTGGGTTACAACATTGCTAAAACACACATAACAATCACAACCAACAACATTTTTAATTCCAGGTCCCAGAATCCACTGACTGGACATTCAATGTCCTCAATAGTCATAGCCAGGGATTGATGGGAAAAAGGGAAGAGAGGTATTCAGCAGAACCTAGGAATCTATATATGTGTGTGTGTGTGTGTGTGTATACACATAGACATACTACAAATTCCATCGTCCACTGAATTGAAGATTCTGGGGGTTGGGGTCAACACCAACCAATTCTCTTCATTTACTTGCACTGATAGAAAGTAAATAAATAAAATAAAAAGTAAATAAATGAATAAAATAGAAAGTAAATAAATAAAATAGAAAGTAAATAAATAAAATAAAAAGTAAATAAATAAAAATTAGAAGGTAAATAAATAAAATAAAAAGTAAATAAAAAATAAACAGAAAGTAAATAAATAAAATATAAAGTAAATAAATAAAATAAAAAGTAAACAAATAAAATAAAATAGAAAGTAAATAAAATAAAATAGAAAGTAAATAAATAAAATAAAAAGTAAATAAATAAATAAAACAGAAAGTAAATAAATAAAATAGAAAGTAAATAAATAAAATAAAAAGTAAATAAATAAAATAAAAAGTAAATAAATAAAATAAAATAGAAAGTAAATAAACTACAAAGTAAATAAATGAATAAAATAGAAAGTAAATAAATAAAAATTAGAAAGTAAATAAATAAAAAGTAAATAAATAAAAATAGATAGTAAATAAATAAAATAAAAAGTAAATAAATAAATAAATTAGAAAGTAAATAAATAAAAATTAGAAAGTAAATAAATAAAATAAAAAGTAAATAAATAAAATAAAATAGAAAGTAAATAAAATAAAATAGAAAGTAAATAAAATAAAATAGAAAGTAAATAAATAAAAAAATAGAAAGTAAATAAATAAATACAAAGTGAGGAAGAGTTCGGAAGAGTGGACAGCCAACAGAACTTCTTGGAGGAGATACTTGACAGACTACAAATCCCAAAACACACTAGCAGGATTTATTTGGGATTTATTGCTCACTTTTCCTAGCCTAGTTTCCTTTTTATAGCTATAGCTGGCTGGGATTTTAGGAACTGTAGTCCAAAGAAAGGAAGGGGCTTTCCCTGAACAATCTGCTATTAATCTTCTTTTTTCCCCTTTGTTCCCAACCCCAATAAACCTGTGGAAAACATTCCTTTTCTTCTCCATTTCCTCTTGGGAAGCCCTTCGAGGGAGGAAACCCTAAAGTCCAGGAAATGACCAAACGAGTCGTTATTTTTCCAGCCCTGGAGCCGCAGACCGTCTGTTTAATTTGCCAATGCTTCCACAACAGGGTTATTTTCGTACTGCACATCCCAGCATCCCCAAGCAAGCTGGGCTTCCCAATGGTCGAAACATTATTTTGCTAGGGGATAACAATGTCCAGAATCCCCCTCCAGCTGCCACAAAACAGAAGGCACTTGTGGCCAGTCCAAACTGCCTGCTTGAGGACTTGGGATGCCAATGCCCAGCATCCACACTTTTAATGAAAATGAGGATGTGGGGAGTTGTAGTACAGGTCCCGAACCCAGGCAATGTTGTGTCCTTTGGTTTTGGAGTTGTAGTTCACCTACATCCAGATACCACTGTGGACTCAAACAATGATGGATCTGGACTAAACTCTACATGAATACTCAATATGCCCAAATGTGAACACTGGTCGAGTTTGGGGAAAATAGAATCTTGACATTTGGGAGTTGTAGTTGCTGGGGTTTATATTTTACCTACAATCAAAGAGCATTCTGAACCCCACCAATGATAGAATTGGGCCAAACCTCCCATACAGAACCCCCATGATCAACAGAAAATACTGGAAGGGTTTGGTGGGCAGTGTCCTTGAGTTTAGGAGTTGTAGTTCACCTACATCCAGAGAGCACTGTGGACTCAAACAATGATGGATCTGGACCAAACTCTACACAAATACTCAATATGCCCAAATGTGAACACTGGTGGAATTTGGGGAAAGTAGAATCTTGACATTTGGGAGTTGTAGTTGCCGGGATTTATAGTTCACCTACAATCACAGAGCATTCTGAACCTCACCAACGATGGAATTGAACCAAACTTGGCACACAGTTCCCCCATGACCAACAGAAAATGCTGGAAGGGTTTGGTGGGCAGTGTCCTTTGGTTTTGGAGTTGTAGTTCACCTACATCATCACTGTGGACTCAAACAATGATGGATCTGGACCAAGCTCTACACAAATACTCAATATGCCCAAATGTGAACACTGGTAGAGTTTGTGGAAAGTAGAATCTTGACATTTGGGAGTTGTAGTTGCTGGGATTTATAGTTCACCTAGAATCACAGAGCATTCTGAATCCCACCAACGATGGAATTGAACCAAACTTGGCACACAGTTCTCCCATGAGCAACAGAAAATACTGGAAGGGTTTGGTGGGCAGTGTCCTTTGGTTTTGGAGTTGTAGTTCACCTACATCCAGAGAACACAGCATGTTGGATCTGGACCAAATTCTACATAAATACTCAATATGCCCAAATGTGAACACTGGTGGAGTTTGGGGAAAATAGAATCTTGGTGGGCAGTGTCCTTTGGTTTTGGAGTTGTAGTTCACCTACATCAGGAGAACAGAGCATGATGGATCTGGACCAAGCTCTACACAAATACTCAATATGCCCAAATGTGAACACTGGTGGAGTTTGGGGAAAATAGAATATTGGTGGGCAGTGTCCTTTGGTTTTGGAGTTGTAGTTCACCTACATCCAGAGAACACAGCATGATGGATCTGGACCAAATTCTACACGAATACTCAATATGCCCAAATGTGAACACTGGTGGAATTTGGGGAAAGTAGAATCTTGACATTTGGGAGTTGTAGTTGCCGGGATTTATAGTTCACCTACAATCACAGAGCAATCTGAACCCCACCAACGATAGAATTGGGCCAAACCTCCCATACAGAACCCCCACGACCACCAGAGTGGGCCACAGCAATGCTTGGCAGGGGACGGCTAGTAGATAATATATTGTTGTTGTTGTTCTGTACATGAAACCCAAGTTTCATCAGAAAGCCAAAGGAGGTCCCACCTGGATAATTTGGATTTTTGAATACTTTTGGTCATGATTTCCAATCCTGGAACATCCTCTCACCTCTGCAGGAGTCAACCATGTACCATGAAGCTGTGGACATGTCTACATAGGTCAAGATGAGAGTAGATTTCTCTTCCTAGAAAGAGATTCCTCTCCCCTCCTATTGTCTCACCATGTTAGAATCATGGAATCATAGAATCAAAGAGTTGGAAGAGACGTCATGGGCCTTCATCCAGTCCAACCCCATTCTGCCAAGAAGCAGGAATATTGCATTCAAATCACCCCTGACATTTGGCCATCCAGCCTCTGTTTAAAAGCTTCCAAAGAAGGAGCCTCCACCACACTCCGGGGCAGAGAGTTCCACTGCTGAACGGCTCTCACAGTCAGGAAGTTCTTCCTCATGTTCAGATGGAATCTCCTCTCTTGTAGTTTGAAGCCATTGTTACATTGCATCCTAGTCTCCAAGTTCGCTCCCTCCTCCCTGTGGCTTCCTCTCACATATTTATACATGGCTATCATATCTCCTCTCAGCCTTCTCTTTTCAGGCTAAACATGCCCAGCTCCTTAAGCCGCTCCTCATAGGGCTTGTTCTCCAGACCCTTGATCATTTTAGTCGCCCTCCTCTGGACACATTCCAGCTTGTCAATATCTCTCTTGAATTGTGTGCCCAGAATTGGACACAATATTCCAGATATGGTCTAACCAAAACAGAATAGAGGGGTAGCATGCTTCCCTAGATCTAGACACTATGCTCCTATTGATGCAGGCCAAAATCCCATTGGCTTTTTTTGCCGCCACATCACATTGTTGGCTCATGTTTAACTTGTTGTCCACGAGGACTCCAAGATCTTTTTCACACGTACTGCTCTCGAGCCAGGCTTCGTCCCCCATTCTGTATCTTTGCATTTCGTTTTTCCTGCCAAAGTGGAGTATCTTGCATTTGTCACTGTTGAACTTCATTTTGTTAATTTTGGCCCATCTCTCTAATCTGTCAAGATCGTTTTGAATCCTGCTCCTGTCCTCTGGAGTATTGGCTCTCTCTCCCAATTTGGTGTCATCTGCAAACTTGATGATCCTGCCTTCTAGCCCTTCATCTAAGTCATTAATAAAGATCCTGAACAGGACCGGGCCCAGGACGGAACCCTGCGGCACTCCACTTGTCACTTCTTTCCAAGATGAAGAGGAAGCATTAGTGAGCACTCTCTGTGTTCGTCCACTTAACCAATTACAGATCCACCTCACCGTAGTTTTGCCTCGCCCACATTGGACTAGTTTCCTTGCCAGAAGGTCATGGGGGACCTTGTCAAAGAAGGCCTTCCTGAAATCCAGGTACGCTCCATCCACGGCATCATTCCCCGCATCTACCCAGCTTGTAACTCTATCGAAAAAAGAGATCAGATGAGTCTGGCATGACTTGTTTTTGATAAATCCATGTTGACTCTTAGCGATGACCGCATTTGTTTCTAAGTGTTTGCAGACCGCTTCCTTAACAATCTTTTCCAGAATCTTGTTCTTAACTAGGAGTCGTCTGTGAGTCGGATGTTTGTAACTCGGGAACAGCCTGTGCACAGAGGGGATTCTCCGCCTGGCCAAGTCTTTTCCCCGCAAACCAAACCTTCCTTGCACAATCCGGGCTGGTGCCCTCTCACCTCCGCTGGGGGCTTCCGCTGCTTCTGCAGCCGAGACAGAACAATGCCTTCCCGGCAGATGGATGCCTTGGCCGGGCCGGGAGCGTTTCCTGAAGGGAAGGAGAGGCACATCATGCGGCAGGCGCCAAAATAATGGATTCTGCTGACCGTCAGGAATTTCGGGGGCAAGGCACAAGACCCCTTGTCCTCACGCCAGGAGGCCGGCCACCTTTTCCCATTGTTGGGCCACAAAAGCCCAGGGAACTTGCACATGTGTTGGACTGCGGCTCCCATTATCCCCTGGGCAACCCCGGCCAGAGAAAACCAAGGAACCCAATCTCCCAAATGACACACAAGAGTATCCGCACTGCAGAGTTATCACAGTTTGATGGCACTTTAACTGTCATGACCCCTTCCTATGGGATCAGAAACCCCACTTGACTCATTTCTAACAGACCGCACAACTTCTGAGAAAGGAAAGAAGGATGGGAAAGGAAGAAATGAGAGAGAGAAAGGAGGAGAGAAAGGGGAAAAGAAAAGGAGGGAAAGGAAAGAGGAAGGGAAGAGAAAGGAGGAAAAGGAGGGGAGAAGAAAGAAAAAGAAGGGAAGGAAGGCAAAAGAAGGAAGAGAAAGGAAAGGGGAAAATATATATGAGAGAAGGGAGAGGGGTAAAGGAAGAAACGAGAGAAAAAGGAGAAAAGGGGGAAAAGAAAAGAAGGGAAAGGAAAGAAGGGAAGAGAAAGGAGAAAAAGGAGGGGAGAAGAAAGAAAAAGAAGGGAAGGAAGGCAAAAGAAGGAAGAGAAAGGAAAGGGGAAAATATATATGAGAGAAGGGAGAGGGGTAAAGGAAGAAACGAGAGAAAAAGGAGAAAAGGGGGAAAAGAAAAGAAGGGAAAGGAAAGAAGGGAAGAGAAAGGAGAAAAAGGAGGGGAGAAGAAAGAAAAAGAAGGGAAGGAAGGCAAAAGAAGGAAGAGAAAGGAAAGGGGAAAATATATATGAGAGAAGGGAGAGGGGTAAAGGAAGAAACGAGAGGAAAAGGAGAAAAAGGGGAAAAGAAAAGAAGGGAAAGGAAAGGAAAGAAGGGAAGAGAAAGGAGAAAAAGGAGGGGAGAAGAAAGAAAAAGAAGGGAAGGAAGGCAAAAGAAGGAAGAGAAAGGAAAGGGGAAAATATATATGAGAGAAGGGAGAGGGGTAAAGGAAGAAACGAGAGAAAAAGGAGAAAAGGGGGAAAAGAAAAGAAGGGAAAGGAAAGAAGGGAAGAGAAAGGAGAAAAAGGAGGGGAGAAGAAAGAAAAAGAAGGGAAGGAAGGCAAAAGAAGGATGAGAAAGGAAAGGGGAAAGGTATGAGAGGAGGGAGGGACGGAAAGGAAGAAACGAGAGGAAAAGGAAGAGAGAAAGGGTAAAAGAAAAGGAAGGAAAGGAAAGAAGGGAAGAGAAAGGAGAAAAAGGAGGGGAGAAGAAAGAAAAAGAAGGGAAGGAAGGCAAAAGAAGGAAGAGAAAGGAAAGGGGAAAATATATATGAGAGAAGGGAGAGGGGTAAAGGAAGAAACGAGAGAAAAAGGAGAAAAGGGGGAAAAGAAAAGAAGGGAAAGGAAAGAAGGGAAGAGAAAGGAGAAAAAGGAGGGGAGAAGAAAGAAAAAGAAGGGAAGGAAGGCAAAAGAAGGATGAGAAAGGAAAGGGGAAAGGTATGAGAGGAGGGAGGGACGGAAAGGAAGAAACGAGAGGAAAAGGAAGAGAGAAAGGATGAAAGAAAAGGAAGGAAAGGAAAGAAGAAGAGAAGAGAAAGGAGAAAAAGGAGGGGTGAAGGGAGGGAAGAAGAAAGAAAATGAAGGGAAGGAAGACAAAATAAGGAAGAGAAAGGAAAGGAGGAGAGGTATGAAAGAAGGAAGGGAGGGAGGGAAAGGAAGAAAAGAGAAAAAAAGAACGAGAGGTGCATGAGGGAAAGGAAAGAGAAGAAAGGAAGAGGAAGGATAAAAAGAAGGGATGAAGGGAGGGGAGATGAAAGAAAAAAGAAGGGAAGACAAAAGAAGGAAGATAAAGGAAAGGAGAAAAGGTATGAGAGAAGAAAGGGAGGGAGGGAAAGGAAGAAAAGAGAGAAAAAGGAGAAAAGGGGAAAAGAAAAAGGGAGAGGTGCATGAGGGGAAAGAAAGAGAAGAAGGAAAGAGAAAGGAGAAATGGGAGAAGGGAGGGGAGAAGAAAGAAAAGGAAGGGAAAGACGACAAAAGAAGGATGAGAATGGAAAGGAGGAAAGGTATGAGAGAAGGAAGGAAAGGAAGAAACGGGAGAAAAAGCAGGAGAAAGGGGAAAAGAAAAGGAAGGGAAGGAAAGAAGAAGGGATGTGAAAGGAGAAAAAGGAGGGGAAAAAGGAGGAGAGAAGAAAGGAAAAGAAGGGAAGGAAGGCAAAAGATGAGAAAGGAAAGGGGAAAAGATATGAGAGAAGAAAGGAAGGAAGAGAAAAAGGAGAAAGTGGAAAAGAAAAGGGGAGAGGTGCATGAGGGAAAGGAAGAGAAAGGAGAAAAAGAAGGGGCGAAGGGAAGGGAGAAGAAAGAAAAAGAAGGGAAAGAAGACAAAAGAAGGATGAGAAAGGAAAGGAGGAAAGGTATGAGAGAAGGAAGGGAGGGAGAGGAAAGGAAGAAAAGAGAAAGAGCAGGAGAAAAGGGGAAAAGAAAAGGAAGGAAGGAAAGAAAAGGGAAGAGAAAGGAGAGAAAGGAGGGGAGAAAGGAGGGGAGAAGAAAGAAAAAGAAGGGAATGGAGGCAAAAGATGAGAAAGGAATGGGGAAAAGATATGAGAGAAGGAAGGAAGAAAAAGGAGAGAAAGGGGGAAAGAAAAAGGGAGAGGTGCATGAGGGCAAGGAAGGAAGGGAACATAAAGGAGAAAAAGAAGGGGCAAAGGGAAGGGAGAAGAAAGAAAAAGAAGGGAAAGAAGACAAAAGAAGGATGAGAAAGGAAAGGAGAGAAGGAAGGAAAGGAGGGAGGGAGGGAAGGAAGAAATGAGAAAAAAAGCAGGAGAGAAAGGGGAAAAGAAAAGGAAGGGAAGGAAAGAAGAAGGGATGAGAAAGGTGAGAAGGGAGGAGAGGAGGAGAGAAGAAAGAAAAAGAAGGGAAGGAAGACAAAAGAAGGAAAAAAAGGAAAGGGTATGAGAGAAGGAAGGAAAGGAGGAAGGGAGGGAAATGAAGAAATGAGAGAGAAAAGGAGGAGAGAAAGGGAAAAAGAAAAGAGGGAAATAAAAAAAGGGAAGAAAAGGAGGAAAAGGAGGGGAGAAAGGAGGGGAAAAGAAAGAAAAAGAAGGGAAGACAAAAGAAGGATGAGAAAGGAGAGGAGGAAAGGTATACGAGAAGGAAGAAGGAGAGGGAGGGAGGGAAAGGAAGAAAAAAAGAGAAAAGGGAAGAGGTGCATGAGGGAAAAGAAAGAGAAGAAGGGAAGAGAAAGGAGAAAAAGAAGGGGTTGTGTCAGGAGCGACTTGAGAAACTGCAAGTCACTTCTGGTGTGAGAGAAAGAAGGGGTGAAGGGAAGGGAGAAGAAAGAAAAAGAAGGGAAGGAAGACAAAAGAAGGAAGAGAAAGGAAAAGGGGAAAGAAATAAGAGAAGAAAGGAGGACAAAGGAAGGGAAGGGAAGGAAGGAAGGAAGGAAGGAAGGAAGGAAGGAAGGAAGGAAGGAAGAAAAAGGAGGGAAGAGGAAGGAGGGAAGCTTAAGCAGCTGAGGGGAGAAGAGAAGGAGGCCGAGGCTGTTAGGAATGGTGGGAGTTGAAGTCCAAAACACCTGGAGGGCCCAAGGTGGCCCATGCCTGGTATATATACATATATATGAACTAGCTTAAGTAATTGGATTTGCCTTGGTTTGCATTTTCTTTGTGTATTTACATATACACTGACATACATCCAAACCCAGGCTGTCTCCTCAATGAGCACGCCCTTTAATAATAGTCTCCATCGTGGCTCTTTGGAGGCTAATATATGTAAATTGAAGAATAAATGCTGCAATATAGATGTAATCGCAATCGCAAATCGGCAAGTGACGTGACAGTGTCCGTCTTCTCCCTGCGCAGCAATTCCCGAAGCCCAGGACTGCCAACCTCATCGTCTCTCTTGCAATTTGGCAACGTTTCCCTCATTTCCCAAATCTTGAATCAGCCATATTCAGCCAAAATCCAGACTTCGTGGCTGTTTAGGGCATATACATTACTTTACTACGTGTGCAATTCATATACAAAATGTATTGATGTGTTGTCGAAGGCTTTCATGGCTGGAATCACTAGGTTCTTGTGGGCTTTTTCGGGCTATAGAGCCATGTTCTAGAGGCATTTCTCCTGACGTTTCGCCTGCATCTATGGCAAGCATCCTCAGAGGTAGTGAGGTCTGTTGGAATTAGGACAATGGGTTTATATATCTGTGGAATGACCAGGGTGGGACAAAGGACTCTTGTCTGCTGGAGCATGGTGTGAATGTTTCAACCTTCATTAGCATTTGAAGGCCTGCCTGAGCCTGGGAAAAATCTCCTGCTGAGAGGTGTTAAGCTGTGCCTGGTTGTTTCCTCACTGCTGTTTTTGGTGTTGTAATTTTAGAGTTTTTTAATATTGGTAGCCAGATTTTGTTCATTTTCATGGTCTCTTCCTTTCTGTTGAAATTCAGCCACATGGGGTGCTATCGCTCCATCTTTTATGACAACAAGCCAGTTAATTCCATTAATAGACATGTTGAGAAGTCTACTTTGAGGTTCAAACTTCTCATCATGCCAACGGATGGAAGTAACTGGAAACTGAAATGTTCTCATTCTAATTCACACCCTGATTTGCATTGCGTGTCCATCAAAAAATATCGATGGAGCCTGATTACTGTCAATGTTTATTGACACAGTTTTCAAGTGTTTCTTTTGTGAATACAAATTACCAGTGGTTTTTAGTTATTTTAGTTATGCTTCTTGTGGATTTCAATGGCTTCTCTGTGTAGTCTGACATGGTGGTTGTTGGTGTGGTCCAGCATTTCTGTGTTCTCAAATAATATGCTGTGTCCAGGTTGGTTCATCAGGTGCTCTGCTACGGCTGACTTCTCTGGTTGAAGTAGTCTGCAGTGCCTTTCATGTTCCTTGATTCGTTTGGGCAATGCTGCGTTTGGTGGTCCCTATGTAGACTTGTCCACAGCTGCATGGTATACGGTAGACTCCTGCAGAGGTGAGAGGATCCCTCTTGTCCTTTGCTGAACGTAGCATTTGTTGGATTTTCTTGGTGGGTTTGTAGATTGTTTGTATGTTGTGTTTCCTCATCAGCTTCCCTATGCGATCAGTGGTTCCCTTGATGTATGGCAGGAACACTTTTCCTCTGGGTGGATCTTCATCTTTGCTCTCGTGGCTTGTTCTTGGTCTTGCAGCTCTTCTGATGTCTGAGGTGGAGTATCCATTGGCCTGGAGAGCCCAGTTGAGGTGGTTCAGTTCATCTTGGAGGAGGTGGGCTTTCGCAGATTCTTTTTGCACGGTCTGCCAAGGTTTTAATGGTGCTTCTTCTTTTTTGACTTGGGTGATGGTTGGAGTTTTGATGTAGATATCTATCTGTGTGTGTGGGTTTTCTGTAGACGGTGTGACCCAATTGTTGATCTGGTTTGCGGATGACTAGGACATCTAGAAAAGGCAGTCTTCCTTCATTTTCTTTTTCCATGGTGAACTGGATGTTTGGGTGGATGCTGTTCAGATGGTCCAGGAACCTGTTGAGTTCTTCTTCTCCATGGCTCCAAATGGTGAAGGTGTCATCCACATATCTGAACCATATGTTTGGGTGGATGCTGTTGAGATGGTCCAGGAACCTGTTGAGTTCTTCTTCTCCATGGCTCCAAATGGTGAAGGTGTCATCCACATCTCTGAACCATATGTTTGGGTGGATGCTGTTGAGATGGTCCAGGAACCTGTTGAGTTCTTCTTCTCCATGGCTCCAAATGGTGAAGGTGTCATCCACATATCTGAACCATATGTTTGGGTGGATGCTGTTGAGATGTTCCAGGAACCTGTTGAGTTCTTCTTCTCCATGGCTCCAAATGGTGAAGGTGTCATCCACATCTGAACCATATGTTTGGGTGGATGCTGTT
Organism: Anolis sagrei ordinatus; assembly: GCF_025583915.1. Lineage (NCBI taxonomy): Eukaryota > Metazoa > Chordata > Lepidosauria > Squamata > Anolidae > Anolis > Anolis sagrei. The sequence goes on along the minus strand of NW_026847660.1, from coordinate 2,805,939 downwards.
GAGATGGTCCAGGAACCTGTTGAGTTCTTCTTCTCCATGGCTCCAAATGGTGAAGGTGTCATCCACATATCTGAACCATATGTTTGGGTGGATGCTGTTGAGATGGTCCAGGAACCCGTTGAGTTCTTCTTCTCCATGGCTCCAAATGGTGAAGGTGTCATCCACATATCTGAACCATATGTTTGGGTGGATGCTGTTGAGATGGTCCAGGAACCTGTTGAGTTCTTCTTCTCCATGGCTCCAAATGGTGAAGGTGTCATCCACATATCTGAACCATATGTTTGGGTGGATGCTGTTGAGATGGTCCAGGAACCCGTTGAGTTCTTCTTCTCCATGGCTCCAAATGGTGAAGGTGTCATCCACATATCTGAACCATATGTTTGGGTGGATGCTGTTGAGATGGTCCAGGAACCCGTTGAGTTCTTCTTCTCCATGGCTCCAAATGGTGAAGGTGTCATCCACATATCTGAACCATATGTTTGGGTGGATGCTGTTGAGATGGTCCAGGAACCTGTTGAGTTCTTCTTCTCCATGGCTCCAAATGGTGAAGGTGTCATCCACATATCTGAACCATATCGTGGGCTTTTTGGTTGCTGTCTCCAGGGCTTGTTCTTCAAAGTGTTCCATGTAGAAGTTAGCTATGTATTGATGTTTATTCAGTATTAATTTATGCACTTATTGAAGTCATGTGCTGGATTATTATTATTTAAAGGTATTTATTTGCATTAGTCTGGGGATTTCAGAGCAGATCAGAAAAGGCCTCTTCCTTTCCCAATTGATAATAAGTTTTACATTATTTATTCTAAATTATTATTTATTCTAAATTATATTATTATAATTTATAATATATATTTATATTAATTATTATTTTTATATAATAATATAATAATATATTAATAATATTGTAATAAAATGTTACTATATTATTTTAACATTTTATTATATTATTATTATTTTATATTATAATTTAATTTATATTATATTTATATAATATTAAATAATTATAATTATAATAATTATAATTTATATAGTCGCCTTTGGGCTGAGATTATAATACATTGATTATAAATAATGTAATTATAATATATAATTATTTATATTAATTATAATAGATTATATTATTATATAATCATAATAGAATACAATATATTAATTCTAAATGTAATATTTATAATTCCATTTATATTAATATAATAATTATTATAATAATTTAGAATAAGATAATTATATTAATTATAATAGATTATATTATTATATAATCATAATAGAATACAATATATTAATTCTAAATGTAATATTTATAATTCCATTTATATTAATATAATAATTATTATAATAATTTAGAATAAGATAATGATAATAATTTATAATGGATATTATTATTAATATTATCATTATAGATTATAATAAATTGATTATAAATAATGTATAATTATAATATATAATTATTTATATTAATTATAATAGATTATATTATTATATAATCATAATAGAATACAATATATTAATTCTAAATGTAATATTTATAATTCCATTTATATTAATATAATAATTATTATAATAATTTAGAATAAGATAATGATAATAATTTATAATGGATATTATTATTATTATTATAAATATATTATAATAAATTGATTGTAAATAATGTATAATTATAATGTATAATATTATTATATAATCATAATAGTATATATTAATTCTAAATGTAATATTTATAATTATATTATCATTTAGAATAAGGTAATGATAATTTATTTGTAAATAAATAAGAAAATATCTTGGTGAGATGTTCCTATTACAATTAGTTTTAATTACTTGGATAATGTATAATAAGGGAACTGGAATAATAGAATATTCTCACAAAGGCCGAGACCAGGCCTCGAACCTGAAACCAGTGAGAGCGCCCTCTTGCACAAGAGAGCCTAGTACGCATGCGTGACTTCTTTCCCTTCCCGAGTCCCCGTATGTGACCCCCCCCCGACACTCCATTGGAGATAGAGCGTTTCCAGCCTCGCCGCCATCTTGGGCTGAACCCGGAAGAACAGCATAGAGACGTCAATTGCAAGTGCGCCAAATGCCCTCCAGAGGGCGCAATGATGCTATTTCCGTTTCCGCCCATAACTGTCTCCAGAGAAGGCGGGAAAAGCTGAATGGGAAAGCAGAGAAGAAGTGGGAAAGGAAGGTATCATAATTGTCTATTCCACATTTCATATATTATTACTAATAATATTATATTTTATACAATATAATAATATTTAATACTAATATTGTGCTATGCTAATATAATATATGATATATACATATAATATTAATATTATATAATACTGATAATAATTCAATATAATCATATTGTCATAAAATACTAATGTATACAATATAATAATACATAATACTAATATTGTGCTATGCCAATATAATATATGATATATATATATAATACTAATACAATATAACACTGATAATAATTCAATATAATCATATTGTCATAAAATACTAATGTATACAATATAATAATACATAATACTAATATTGTGCTATGCCAATATAATATATGATATATATATATAATACTAATACAATATAACACTGATAATAATTCAATATAATCATATTGTCATAAAATACTAATGTATACAATATAATAATACATAATACTAATATTGTGCTATGCCAATATAATATATGATATATATATATAATACTAATACAATATAACACTGATAATAATTCAATATAATCATATTGTCATAAAATACTAATGTATAAAATATAATAATACATAATACTAATATTGTGCTATGCCAATATAATATATGATATATATATATAATACTAATACAATATAACAC
>NW_026847660.1:2770652-2792913 GCF_025583915.1 Anolis sagrei ordinatus | reverse complement strand
TACAATATAATATGTAAATTGCATGTAATATTACTAATAATATTGCAGTATAGTGGTATAGCACAATATAATAATATATAATAATAGTATTGTGCTATGTTAATAATATATGATATATACATATATTAATAATATTATGTAATACAATATAATACTGATAATATATAATGATTATATTGCATATAATAATATTACTAATAATATTGCAGTATAGTGGTATAGCACAATATAATAATATATAATACTAATTTTGTGCTTACAATATAATACTGATAATAATTCAATATAATAACAATACTATTGCATATAATAATATTACTAATAATATTGCAGTATAGCGGTATAGTACAATATAATGATATATAACACTAATATCGTGCTATGCTAATAATGTAATATATGATGTATACATATAAAATTAATATTATTGTAATGTAATAGTATATAGTGCTGATGATAATTCAATATAATAATATTGTAATATAGTATTAATATATTAACTATAATACTACTGATAATATATAATGATAATACTGTTTTATTATTGTATATTTTAAGTTGTAATGTTTTTAATTGTGAGCTGCTTTGAGTCTTCATATGGATAAATAGATAATAATGTAATGTATTTTGGGGGGGATAAATATTCAGTTTCCATTAATGCAGGCATGGGCCAACTTCGGCCTTCCCTCCAGGTGTTTTGGACTACAACTCCCACAATTCCTAACAGCCTAGGCTGTTAGGAATTGTGGGAGTTGTAGTCCAAAACACCGGGATGGCCGAAGTTGGCCCATGCTTGATATAGATGCACCCTAATTACTCTCATAAATGTCTTCTCTGTAGCCTGCCACCCTTTTGTTGGACTACAACTCCCATCATCCCTATCATGGCCGGGGCCACCGGCCTTTTCTATGGAGAAAAAGATGACAAAGACAGCCTTCCCTGCGCTGCACCCACACCGCTTCCTCCCCCGCCTTCCCAGGTTGTGACCCCTGACCCAGAAGTGGTGTTGACTCCGGAAAGGGTCGAGAACGTCACAAGAGTCAGCAGTGGGATCCTCCGCCTGCATCGCCCAGAAAGACCCCCGCGGAGACAAGTAAGATGGATAAGGATGTTGCCGATGGTGATAGATATTTGTCCTTTCCTGCCCTATAACTCCCAGAATCCCCAGAAAGTAAAAAAAATATATGTTGGGTTGCATTTCCACCCTCGGCCTCAAGGTGGCGGAATGACCTAAACAAAGCATAGGTTTGCAGAGTTAGGGGTCAAAAGTGCAAGCCATCCCTGCCACCATTCTATATATATATATATATATATATATATATACACACACACACACACACACACACACACACATACATACTGATTTGACATTTATATGCCCCCCTTCTCACCCCGAAGGGGACTCAGAGCGGCTTACAAGATATATATACATACAATATATTATAATAATAGCATAGTACAATATCAGTATTATATATAGGACAGGCTTGTTGTTGTTGTTCATTCGTTCAGTCGTCTCCGACTCTTCGTGACCTGATGGACCAGCCTACGCCAGAGCTCCCTGTCGGCCGTTACCACCCCCAGCTCCCTCAAGGTCAGTCCAGTCACTTCAAGGATGCCATCCATCCATCTTGCCCTTGGTCGGCCCCTCTTCCTTTTGCTTTCCACTTTCCCCAGCATCATTGTCTTCTCTAAGCTTTCCTTTCTTCTCGTATGTGGCCAAAATACTTCATCTTTTCCTCTAATACCCTTCCCTCCTGAGCAGTCGGGCTTTATTTCCTGGAAAATGTTCCAGTGTGCCTTCCCTGAATAAGGAAACAATGCCCTGCTCTGATTAATTCTCTGCAATTGTCCTCAGAAGCACTTTACTACCCGTTGGGTTGGTCTCCCAACATTATCTTTTAAAACCCTCCTGCTTAGATACATCCTACCTCTGTTCACGCCCAGTGTTTATTTTAAAAAAATTAATTTATTACATCTGGCCCAGCCATAAGGTTTTGAATTCTCTGTGTTATTGTTTATATGTAAGTTATATTAATTGTACTGTTTTATTTGCTTGCTGTTTCGTTTTTATTGATTTGTTGTTGGGCTTGGCCTCATGTGAGCCGCCCCGAGTTCCCTTGGGAAGATGGTGGCGGGGTATAAATAAAGTATTATTATTATTATTATTATTATTATTATTATTATTCATTACTATATTGTACTACACCATTATCTATATAGATAAAAATGTTATGTTCGTTTGTGGGATTAACAGAACTCAAAAACCACTGGGGCAATTGACACCAAATTTGAACACAAGACACAACCCAATGTATGTCCTTCACTCAAAAAAACACAGCAGAAGGGACTTAAAAAGCCCCAAAAAGCTAAATGATGAAAAGCTAAACGACAATACAGAAAAAGGGAAGAAAGAGGGAGGGAAGGGGAAGGGAAAAAAAGAAAGAAAAGAAAGATAGGGAGCAAAGGAAAGAAGGAAAGGGAGAAGAAAGGAAGGAAAGAGGTAGAGAAGGAAGAAAGGAGAGAAAGAGGGAGGGAAAGAAAAAGGGGGAAGGAAGGAAAGTTAGAGAAGGAAGGAGAGAAGGAAAGAAAAAAGGAAAGAAGGAAGGAAAGAGGGAGCGAAGGAAGGGGGAAGATGTAGAGAAAGAGGGAGGGAAAGAAAGAAGGAAAGAGAGAGACCGCAGAAGAGAAAGAAAAGGGGAAGGAAGGAAAGAGATAGAGAAGGAAGGAAGAAGAGAAGGAAAGACGGAAGGAAGGAAGGAAAGAGGATGTGACGGAAGGAGGGAAAGAAGGAGAGAAAGAGGGAAGGTTGGCCACAGCAACACATGGCAGGTACAGCTAGTATTGTAATATTATTAGAATATTACACGTAATATAAAATATATAATTATAATATTGTAGTATTATGACTGTATTAGTATTATATTGTATTGCATTATAATATTATAAATATTATATGTATATACAATATATTATATTATATTATATTATTAGTAAAGCACAGGAGACAAGATGGAACTGTCTTCTGCCCTCCTCTCTCTTCACTCTGGACCAGAGAAGCAATTAGTGCTGGGGGGGGGGGCTCCCAACCAATGACATAGGCAGGAGACAAGATGGAACGTCAATAGGTTACACCTTGCATTTTCCCCATCCATCCTCTTGATTGCTCTTCCAGGTGCACTTCAGTCTGGAATCTGTTCCCGTTGGACTGCAGCCTCCCAAAAAAGCAGAAGGGAAGGAGGCTCCGGTTCCTCCCGAAACGCGCCCCAAAATCCCTGTCCAGACGGAGACGGAACCAGAGGCCATGCCACAGCTCGGCTTTGGCCTCCTGGCCGCACCAGTTCCCCACAGCAGCCTGGCATTGGGAGCCGAGGTGCAGGCCGCACGGACAGAGGGCTTTGACGCCCAGCAGGCAGCAGAGGAACTGGTGCAGCGTTCCTTCGGCGTCCGGTGTGCCTTGGAAGCCAAGGCGGGAGAAGGTGAGGCTCCCCAGTGGTGATGGATGATGGGCCTTGCAGTCTGGGTTTCTGTTGCGAGAGGTGCACCAATACTATGGGATCCTGGGATTTGCAATTTGGCGAGGCAAGGATGAACACCTTGTAAAACTACATCACCCCACAGCATTTGAACCAGGGCAATTAAAGGGGATTCATTCTGCAGCAGAGGTGCACCCCAAGGTTTTCCTTCCCATTGCTGGAAGCTTTGTTGAAAGAAGGAATTATTTATTTATAGTATTTATATACTGCCTTTCTCACTCCTGGGGGGACTCGAAGCGGCAATTCTAATTAGGCAACAGCTGCAATGGGTATATTGCAAAAGAACGCACTTCTTGCCCCTTTTTGCACATTATATTTCTTTCTTTGGCGTCAGGGTTTTGAAAATTGAGGCGTGCATAAGACTCAATGGCGCATTAGATGGTCTATCGGGATGAGGAAGAACAAGCTGAAGATCAATCCCGACAAGACAGAGGTCCTCCTGGTTGATCGCAAACCTGACCGGGGTATAGGGTGGCAACCTGTGCTGGACAGGGTTACACTCCCCCTGAAGCCACAGGTCCGCAGCTTGGGAGTCCTCCCGGACACATCTCTAACGCTTGAGGCTCAGGCGTCGGCGGTGTCCGGGAGGGCGTTTGCACAATTGAGACTCGTGCGCCAACTGCGACCGTACCTCGCAAAGGCTGATCTGGCCGGGGTGGTCCATGCCTTGGTCACCTCTAGATTGGATTACTGTAATGCGCTCTACGTGGGGCTGCCCTTGAAAACGGCTCAGAAATTCCAACGGGCAGCGGCCAGGATGTTAACTGGCGCTCCCTACAGAGAGAGGTCAACCCTCCTGTTCAAGGAGCTCCACTGGCTGCAGTTTATCTTCCGAGCCCAATTTAAGGTGCAGGTGCTTACCTACAAAGCCCTGAATGGTTTGGGACCACCCTACCTGCGTGACCGCATCTCCGTCTACGAACCCACGCGTTCACTTCGTTCATCCAGAGAGGCCCTGCTCGCGATTCCGCCTGCGTTGCAGGCGCGTCTGGTGGGGACGCGAGACAGGGCCTTTTCTGTGGTGGCCCCCGACTCTGGAACACCCTCCCCAAAGATCTTAGACAGGCCCCTACATTGGCAGTCTTTAGAAAGAACTTGAAGACCTGGCTGTTCCGATGTGCCTTTCCAGAATAGGAATCTCCAATAACAAGTCCCAGAAGCACTTTATTAGAACTAAGATTGCTGCACACTGCACACTGCACTTACCCTATAATCCTTACATATCACCTGTCACATCAGCACTTTTAATCCTGTACCCATTACTCTGGCCCGGCCCAGTTTTATCGTGTCTTGGTGTATTGTTTATTGCTTGTTGTTTAATATTGCTTTAACTGTTTTTAATTTGCTTCAGGTTTTGTATTGTTATGTTGTGTTTTGAGGCCTTGGCCTGTGTAAGCCACATTCGAGTCCTTCGGGAGATGCTAGCGGGGTACAAATAAAGTTAATAATAATAATAATAACAACAACAATAGACGTCTCTAAGAAGGGTGGCAACCTTTCTCAGGAAAGCATAGGCTGCATCTACACTATAGAATTAAATGCAGTCTGACCCCACTTGACCTGCCATGGCTCTATGCTATAGAATCCAGGGAGTTGTAATTTTGCAAGGCCTTTCGCCTTCTTTGCCAAAGACTGAACCTTCTCAGCCGCCATAGTTCAGTTGGTGGCTTGGAGAAGGCTACCATCTGGTGTCCAGATGTGGTATTACCTGTTAAAAGCAGATATATTCACATATAAGAGAAATACACATTGTTTGTATACAGCTGCTCCCGTACACATTGTATACAGCTGCGCCCGTACCTTGGGAAGTCTGACTTGGCCACGGTGGTACATGCTCTGGTCACATCCCGCCTTGACTACTGCAACGCTCTCTACGTGGGGCTGCCCTTGAAGACGGCCCGGAAGCTTCAGCTAGTTCAGCGCGCGGCAGCCATGTTACTAACGGGAGCGGGACGCAGGGCGCACACAACGCCCTTGTTGTCCCAGCTCCACTGGCTGCCGATCTGCTACCGGGCCCAATTTAAGGTGCTGGTGTTATCCTACAAAGCCCTAAACGGTTCCGGCCCAAAATACCTTTCGGACCGCATCTCGGCCTATGAGCCCACGAGGGCCTTGAGATCGTCTGGGGAGGCCCTTCTCTCGATCCCGCCTGCCTCACAGGCACGTCTGGCGGGGACGAGAGAGAGGGCCTTCTCGGTGGTGGCCCCCCGGCTGTGGAACGCCCTCCCTGTTGACATCAGACAGGCGCCCTCCCTTATGGCTTTCCGTAAGAGCCTAAAGACCTGGCTATTTGAGAAGGCATTTAACTGAGTGCTACGTTGACTGGTAATGACATCTGGAACGGAACACGGATTACGAGACTGGTTATGATTCTATGTTATGACGGTGCGGATTAGTTAGTGTAATTTAGAATTTAGATTAGTGTATTATTGAGATGTTGATTTCTTGTTGTACTTTTTGTAAACTGTTTTTATATGTTGTACACCGCCGCGAGTCGCCTTAGGGCTGAGAGCGGCGTTTTGTACTTTTTGTAAACTGTTTTTATATGTTGTACACCGCCGCGAGTCGCCTTAGGGCTGAGAGCGGCGGTCAACAAATGCAGCAAATAAATAAATAAATAAATATACAGAAATATTAGGCTTGTTTGATAAAAAAAGAAAGGTTCAAAACTCATTTCGGATGTAGGGGGCGCTGGTGGTTCGATTCTAAATATACTGTAATATAAATGGGTTCCTGAATGAAATGCATACAACAAAAATACCACTTGCATAACATAAACAATAATATAATTCAACAACAGTATATAAACATGCTGCACTGTTAACCACACAGCGACAACAAACAATATGGTGCAAATTTTTAGTACAGTCGTATCTTCTTATAAGTAGCTTGTGGATCAGCCGTCCACGACCGGTTTCGGCCTACCTCAGTCCTTCCTCTGGTGGACTGAAATTAATGTATAAATCAATGTTTTACTCCAGTAGCATACATATAGAACATCTGTATCATTAAATATCATAAGTTACAACTCATTTAAGTACTGATTATATTGTAGAAATACTTAATATTCAAGTATTTTACACATTAAGAAATTAGTAAAATCTTCACACTTGTTATTGCATCAATATTTGTTGACCATATCCATTAAATACCATAAGTTACAACACATCTGAATACTTACAAAATTATTGTATTTCTACAATATAATCATTTTCAACATAGTAATTTTCAATCTCTCATAGCCACATTTCGTTCCTTTGATATAGATACCACTGACTCAAAAATATTTGTATCCCCCGAGGAGAATTTGTTCAAGTGTATAACTTTGTAAGTACTTAAATGTGTTGTAACTTATGATATTTAATGATACGGATGTTCTATATGTATGCTACTGGAGTAAAACATTGATTTGTACATTAATTTCAGTCCACCAGAGGAAGGCCTGAGGTAGGCCGAAACCGGTCGTGGTCGGTTCGATTCTAAAGTCACCTCCTTTAAAAAAAATTTTTTTCAAAACTTTCTGAAACTTCCGAAACTGCTTCGTTAATGGCAGATACACATGTGCAGTAGGAAAAAACAGGATTCAGCCAGGCAGCAGAATAGTCAGGAATAATGGGAGTGGAAATCCAAAACACCTGGAGGGGTCAAAGTTTGCCTGGGTCTGGATTAGATGCAGCCATGCCACAGTTCAATGTTATGGGATCCTGGGGTTTGTAGTATGGCACGCTTTGGCAAAGGAGGCTAAAAAACCATGCAAAACTACAGCTCCCAGGATTGTGTAGCATTGAGGCAAAGCAGTTGGAAATGGTTCCTCGATAAGATCTGCCTGATCCACCTAGAAGGATGGAGGCAGGAGAGGGAATGAAGGAAGAAAGGAGGGAGGGAAGGGAGGAAAATGGAAGGAAAAAGGAAGAGGGGCCGACCAAGGGCAAGATGGATGGATGGGATCCTTGAAGTGATTGGCTTGACTCTGAAGGAGCTGGGGATGGTGACGGCCAACACGGAGCTCTGGCCTGGGATGGTCCAGGAGGTCACGAAGAGTTGGAAGCAATTGAACAAATAAACAACAACATCACATTGTTTGAATTATAATCTGCCCCCTGTATCCACAGATTCAACCATCCAAGTATATATTTAAATTCCAAAAGGCACACTTTATTGTTTTATGTGTCACATTTGATGCAAAAGGCGCCACTTTACTCTGCTGTTGCCTGTAATGGGACTTCAGGTACCCACAGAATGAGTAGCCATGTTTCAGGATTGGAAAGGATGTCCCGCTGCTCCAGAGATGACACAATCGAGCCGTGGATTCAAATTGCAAGGGGAGGGGGGTGATTCCATCCAAACATTCAAATATAAACTGCTATGGAGTCCAGCAGAAACTGGCCATCTGTCGGGCGTGTTCTGATGGTCCCTTTCTGCTTGGCAGAAGAGGGTGGGACTGGATGGCCTTTGGGGCCCTGTCCAATCCTGAGCTCCTCCTTGTTGGGAGGGAGAGCCAATACCCCAGAGGACAGGAGCAGGATTCAAAACGATCTTGACAGATTAGAGAGATGGGCCAAAACTAACAAAATGAAGTTCAACAGTGACAAATGCAAGATACTCCACTTTGGCAGGAAAAACGAAATGCAAAGATACAGAATGGGGGACGAGCCTGGCTCGAGAGCAGTACGTGTGAAAAAGATCTTGGAGTCCTCGTGGACAGGAAGGTGAACATGAGCCAACAATGTGATGTGGCGGCAAAAACAGCCAATGGGATTTTGGCCTGCATCAATAGGAGCATAGTGTCTAGATCTAGGGAAGTCATGCATAGTGTCTAGATCTAGGGAAGTAATACTGGAATATTGTGTCCAATTCTGGGCACCACAATTGAAGAGAGATGTTGACAAGCTGGAATGTGTCCAGAGGAGGGTGACTAAAATGATCAAGGTCTGGAGAACAAGCCCTATGAGGAGCGGCTTAAGAGCTGGGCATGTTTAGCCTGAAGAAGAGAAGGCTGAGAGGGGATATGATAGCCATGTATAAATATGTGAGAGGAAGCCACAGGGAGGAGGAGGGAGCAAGCTTGTTTTCTGCTTCCCTGGAGACTAGGACGCAAGGGAACAAACTACACAAGAGGAGATTCCATCTGAACATGAGGAAGAACTTCCTGACTGTGAGAGCCGTTCAGCAGTGGAACTCTCTGCCCCGGAGTGTGGTAGAGGCTTCTTCTTTGGAAGCTTTTAAACAGAGGCTGGATGGCCATCTGTCAGGGGTGATTTGAATGCAATATTCCTGCTTCTTGGCAGAATGGGGTTGGACTGGACGGCCCACGAAGTCTCTCCCAACTCTTTGATTCTAGGATTCTGTGATTGTGTTCCAGGTGTGAACATCCCTCGGGAGCAGCGTCTCTACCAGGGCCTGGTCAGCCTCGAGGTGCCCGCGGAGGAGCTGCTCAACACGGCCATCCAGGAGAAAATGGCCCTTGTCCGGCACCGTCCCGAAGGCAAGCAGGTCAGTCATTGGTGCAACCCTCTGTGGGGTCCCCACTCCTTTAAAAAAAACCCACAGGTGTGCCACCCTCCCTGCAGTGTAGGCCTTTTGTTCCGGTCAGGATAACTATTCAGGAATGTTCCTGAAGGACCTCCTGATGGCAAGAGCTGACTGACAGAGAGACAGGCTGCCTTAGAGTCTCTTTCTCTGGGTGGCCATCTGTTGGGAGGGCTTGGATGGTGTCTCCCTGCCTGGCAGAAAGAAGGGGGTTGGACTGGATGGCCTTTGGGGTCCCTCCTGATGTGCTCTGATTCTGTCCTCTCTCTCTGTCAGGAGCGGCCCTGCGCCGGACCCGACCTGCTGGCCTTCTTCAACCCCGGGGAGCTCTTCACGGAGACCCCCTTCCTGGAGGTGGAGGGGCTCCCCGCTTTGAGGCTCCAGCCCCGGACAAGGGACCCAAGCACCACCTTCGCCATGGACCGCAAGCTGCGCCAGTGGGACACCTGAGAGGAGGAAGAGCAGGACCACCACCACCAGCAATGCTTCCGGACCCCTCCCCTTGCCGCAAGAACGGGACGATGTTTTAAGAGACGCTGGGCTATTTATTCACAAGGGAATGGGCTTCCCTCTCCCTTTTGGAGACCCTTTTTTACACATAAAGATGAATCGCAACCATGTCTTCCACGTTTTTTTCCCTCCAATTATGGAAAGCAGCCACTGATAATTAATGGAAGGGTTTCTAAATCTTGCCGACTCCCGTCTCCCCAAATCCCCGACTGTTGACAAAGCCGAGGGTGCATCTACAGCAGTGGTTCTCAACCTTCCTGATGCCACGACCCCTTAATACAGGTCCTTGTGTTGTGGTGACCCACAACCCTAAAATTATTTTCGGTGCTACTTCATAACTTTGCTACTGTTGTGAATCCTAAGGTACATATCTGATCTGCAGGATTGAATTTCGTTCACGGGACCAAATTTGGCACAAAGACCTGATACGCTCAAATTTGAATACTGGAGGGGTTGAGGGAGGATTTTGTCATTTGGGAGTTGTAGTTGCTGGGATTTATAGTTCATCTAAAACCAAAGAGCATTCTGAATGCCACCAATGATGGAATTGAACCAAACTTGGCACACAGAACTCACATGACCAACAGAAAACACTGGAAGGGTTTGGTGGGCATTGACCTTGAGTTTGGGAGTTGTAGTTCACCTACATCCAGAGAGCACTGTGGACACAGTGATCAAACTTGGCACGAATACTCAATATGTATACACTGGTGGAGTTTGGGGAAAATAGACCTTGACATTTGGGAGTTGTAGTTGCTGGGATTTATAGTTCACATATAATCAAAGAGCATTCTGAACCCCACCGATAGAATGGAACCAAACTTGGCACATAGAACTCCCATGACCAGCAGAAAATACTGGAAGGGTTTGGTGGGGACTGACCTTGAGTTTGGGAGTTGTAGTTCACCTCCATCTAGAGAGCAGTGTGGACTCAAACAATGATGGATCTGGACCAAACTTGGCACGAGTACTCAGTATGCTGAAATGTGAACACTGGTGGAGTTTGGGGAAAATAGGCCTTGACATTTGGGAGTTGTAGTTGCTGGGATTTATAGTTCACCTACAATCAAAGAGCATTCTGAACTCCATCAACGATGGAATTGAACCAAACTTGGCACACAGAATTCACATGACCAACAGAAAACACTGGAAGGGTTTGGTGGACATTGACCTTGAGTTTTGGAATTGTAGTTCACCTACATCCAGAGAGCACTGTGGACTCAAACAATGATGGATCTGGACCAAACTTGGCACAATATATCAAAATGTGAACACTGGTGGAGTTGGGGAAAAACAGACTTTGACATTTGAGAGTTGTAGTTGCTGGGATTTATTGTTCACCTACAATCAAAGAGCATTCTGAACCCCACCAATAGAATTTGGCCAAACTACCCACACAGAACCTCCATGACCATCGGAAAATACTGTTTTCTGATGGTCTTTGGCGACCCCTGTGACATCCCCTGGCGACCCGCCAGGGGTCCCGACCCCCAGGTTGAGAAACACTGTTCTTGGGACTTTGCTGCTTTGGCTTGGACCTTGGATTGCTTCTGGACATTGCTTTCACTCTCCTGCCCAGACCTTGGATTGTACGTTTGACGCTGCTGCTGCTGTATCCTGTTTGCTGTGAATGACCCCTGGACCGGCTTGACTACGACTTTGCTACACCCTGGAACGTGCTCGCTGAAACGATAGCGAGTGTCTTTTCCTTTGCTGTGTATTTTGGTTGGTGGGTTGGGATTTTTAGGACTCTGTTTTGCTTCCTTTTTTGACCGGTTGGTCTGTGTTTTATTTTGGAATACTATTTTGCTGCTGTTAAGCATTTTTGATTCTTTTGAGCTGTACCTTCAATAAACTGTTGTTACTTTGTACTTGGGACTGACTTCGTGGCATCTGTACCTTGACGGAGTCCCTCTACGGAGGTTGAGAAGATGGCCGCTGTGTCTATCTGGATGAGGAGGAACAAGGTGAAGATCAATCCTGACAAGACAGAGGTCCTCCTGGTCGATCGCAAACCTGACCGGAGTATAGGGTGGCAACCTGTGTTGGACGGGGTTACACTCCCCCTGAAGCCACAGGTCCGCAGTTTGGGAGTCCTTTTGGATTCATCGCTTACGCTTGAGGCTCAGGCGTCAGCGGTGTCCAGGAGGGCTTTTGCAGTTGAGACCTGCGACCGTACCTCGCGAAGACTGATCTGGCCGGGGTGGTCCATGCCTTGGTCACCTCTAGATTGGACTACTGCAATGCGCTCTACGTGGGGCTGCCCTTGAAAATGGCTCAGAAATTCCAACTGGTCCAACGGGCAGCAGCCAGGATGTTAACTGGGGCTCCTTACAGAGAGAGGTCAACTCTCCTGTTCAAGGAGCTCCACTGGCTGCCGTTTATTTACCAAGCCCAATTTAAGGTGCAGGTGCTTACCTACAAAGCCCTGAACGGTTTGGGACCACCCTCCCTGCGTGACCGTATCTCCGTCTACGAACCCACGCGCTCACTTCGTTCATCCGGAGAGGCCCTGCTCATGATCCCGCCAGCGTCGCAAGCGCGTTTGGTGGGGATGCGAGACAGGGCCTTTTCTGTGGTGGCCCCCCGACTCTGGAACATCCTCCCCAAGATCTTAGACAGGCCCCTACCCTGGCAGTCTTTAGGAAGAGCTTGAAGACCTGGCTGTTCCGATGTGCCTTCCCAGATTAGGAAATCTCCAATACCAAGTCCCAGAAGCACTTTATTAGAACTAAGATTGCCGCACACCGCACTTGCCCTATAGCCTTATACACCACCTGTCACATCAGCACTTATAATCCTGTACCCATTACTCTGGCTCGGCCAGAGTTTTATTGTGTCTTGATGTATTGTTTATTGCTTGTTGTTAATATTGCTTTAACTGTTTTTAATTTGCTTTAGGTGTTGTATTGTTATGTTGTGTTTTGAGGCCTTGGCCTTTGTAAGCCACATCGAGTCCTTCGGGAGATGCTAGCGGAGTACAAATAAAGGTGCTAATAATAATAATAATAATAGGTTCTTGTGGGTTTTTTCGGGCTATAGAGCCATGTTCTAGAGGCATTTCTCCTGACGTTTCGCCTGCATCTATGGCAAGCATCCTCAGAGGTGTGAGGTCTGTTGGAAGTAGGAAAAATGGGTTTATATATCTGTGGAATTGCTGGGGTGGGGCAAGGAGCTCTTCCCTGCTGCAGTTAGGTGTAAATGTTTAGCTGATCACCTTCATTAGCATTTGAAGGCCTGCCTGAGCCTGGGAAAATCTGTTGCTGGGAGGTGTTAATCTGTGCTTGGTTTTTTCCTCTCTGTTGTTTAGCTGTTATAATTTTAGAGTTTTTTAATACTGGTAGCCAGATTTTGTTCATTTTCATGGTCTCTTCCTTTCTGTTGAAATTGTCCACATGCTTGTGGATTTCAATGGCTTATCTGTGTAGTCTGACATGGTGGTTGTTGGTGTGGTCCAGCATTTCTGTGTTCTCAAATAATATACTCTCTAGAACATGGCTCTATAGCCCGAAAAAACCCACAAGAACCTAGTGATTCCAGCCATGAAAGCCTTCGACAATACAATAATAATAATAATTAATATATGTGTGTTACGCCGACAATTTTTATGCATATTTTGTATTGTTAATCTTATGTTTTTACTTTGTATGTTCTGTGATTTCTACCTAGGAACCGCTCTGAGTCCCCTCGGGGAAATAGAGTGGTATATAAATAAAGTATTATTATTATTATTATTATTATTATTATTATTAGCTACTACATAAATATAGTGATACCGTTCTCCCTGCAAGTGGAAATGTAGCCTGAAAGGAAAGAGCAACGATGAAGCCCACTCCCCAAAAACACAGGGAGGCCAAGCCCACCCTTCTTTTATTCACAAAGCAAGGAAATAATCCATATTCTTTTTTTATTTTATATATATATAGAATCAACATCTTTGTAAAGAGAAACTCCAGCTGCGGACAGGATCGGCGGAGCGCCGGCCTCGTTTTGTGACCCTCCCAAAAGGCATTTACGTCCTCGCTGGCGGGGTCACCAGCAAGCATTGGAGTCCATAGGCATTCTCATTGAACTTTTTTATTTTGGGGGCGAGGGGGTACGGATAATGGCTGCCTAGTGGAGCCCCCTTCAACGGTTCCCCTCTCTCCTGAAGCAAGCAAAGCATGAGGTTACCCCACATCCCTGGCCAAAATAGTGTGGCCCTTTAAGAGGGGAGGCTTAGGGCATGGCTTGCTTGGGTGGACGATCCCCTCCTCTTTAAAACATTCAGGGAGTCCCCCCAAACCCCCCAAAATGCTGGGTGACTCCTCTTCCTAAAGAGAAGGGATGCAGCTTTGGAGAGAAGGCACCTGGCTTCCTTGCTTCTCGTTTCCATCCTCCAAAATCCATCCCTCTCCCCAGAGCGCAGAAAAAAACCTTTTTTGAAACCACAACTTCCAGGCCTTGGAAGTAAAACAGCGTTTCCCAAAAGCTTTGGTCTTCTGGCTGTTTGGAGCTACATCTCCCAGAATCCCTGACTGTTGGTAAAGCGGGAACCCCAAAACAGACGGAGGAGCAAAGTTTGGGAACGAAGTGCATCAAAGTCTTGCAACCATAACACCATTTTGCTCTGAAAAATGGGCCCAACTTTGGCCTTCCTTTCGGGTGTTTTGGACTGCAACTCCCACCATTCCTAACAGCCTCAGGCCCCTTCATTTTCCCCTCCAGCCGCTTTGCTGCGGGGGAAGAGGAAGGGGCCTGAGGCTGTTAGGAATGGTGGGAGTTGCAGTCCAAAACACCTGAAAGGAAGGCCAAAGTTGGGCCCATGCATACTTCAAAAGCACGACCCAAATCTCCCCTTCTTTGTGCAGAAAATGGGAAGCGGAGGCAAGTGGCGGGCGTTTGAAAAGGGTGTGCAAAGATGGCTTCTGCCTTGTCCCAAAGCCGCTTGCAAACCCCTCTCCGCGACCCTAAAAAGGGGAGCGGCATCAGAGCAAGGGGTGCCCCACCACCATTTTCCATTGTGCAGCGCCCCCCAATTCCCCCGCCAAGAGAGAAGGGGCCCCACAGGAGGGTCCCTGTGGGCAAGGGAAGGGGCCCCGAGGCGCCTCCTCCGCTTCCCCTTCCTTCTCCAAGGGAGGAAAAGGCCAGGAAAGAGCTTTCCGAGGAAGAGCGCCCCTCAGGATGTGGCGCTCTACGCAAATGCGTAATTTGCCTAACGCTCCTGTCCTGCCCCCTCGGCCCCGGAGGCGCCCAACATACGGGTGCGGAAGGGGAGGCCGCATTCGCCCATCGTCCCCGGCGAACGAGAGCTGCTGACCGAAGGTTCTTTCAGTGGCCTCCTGGGCGTGTCTTGTGGAAAAGATAGATAGGCCGCTGGAATCCTGCAAGGGAGGAAAAGAGGATTGTTAAGTGGAGGGCTTTCCACGAAGAGCCTTATTAATTAATTATTTATTAACCTTATTTGTACCCCGCTAACATTCCCCGAAGGACTCGGTGCGGCTTACAAAGGCCAAGGCCATGAATAAAACAACGGCATAACAAATACAACAAGATACCTGACTGACCGCCTCTCGGCCTATGAGCCCACGAGGACTTTGAGATCTTCCGGGGAGGCCCTGCTCTCGATCCCACCTGCCTCACAGGCACGGCTGGCGGGGACGAGAGATAGGGCCTTCTCGGTGGTGGCTCCTCGGCTGTGGAACACCCTTCCCGTGGACATCAGGCTAGCCCCCTCCTTGTTGATATTCCGCAGGAAGCTAAAGACCTGGCTATTTAAGAAGGCATTTGACCAAGAAGTGAAATGACTGGTAAATTGATCATAGGAATGGAACAACGGAAATGATATTGGATTGTGGACTGATGATGAGACGATTCGGAATGTAGTAGGAATTTTTGTAGTAATGTTGATGTTTTGATAAGATGTTTTTCTGATAATGATGTGGACTATTTTGCACTATGTTTTGTATTTGCACTTGTTTTTTCATGTTGTACACCGCAATGAGTCGCCCTTAAAGGGCTGAGAATTGCGGTATATAAGCGCAGTAATAAATAAATAATAAATAAATAAATATAAATAAACAATAAAACTCATAAAGCAAACAAATAAACATTAAAGCAATAACAGTAAAACATTAAAACAATAACATCATGACACATTTAAAACTAAGGGCCGGGCCAAATGTAATGAATAAAATTAAAAGTGCTGGACATGACAGGTGAAATGCAAGGATTTTAGGGTAGGTGCAATGTGCAGACAATCTTTAATCTCTAATAAAGTGCTTTGCTGCTTGATACAGGCCAAAATCCCATTGGCTTTTTAAGCCGGCGCATGGCATTGTTGGCTCATGTTTAAATTGTCCACAAGGACCTAAACATGAGCCAACAATGCTATGCAGCGGCAAAAAAAGTCAATGGGATTTTGGCCTGTATCAAGAGGATCCTTGTGCCTAGATCCAGGGAAGTCCTGCTCCCCATGCTCTCTTCTGCCTTGGTCAGAACACTTTACCTAGAATCTCACTGTGTCCAGTGGAACTCTCTGCCCCAAAGTGTGGTGGAGGCACCTTCTTTGCAGGCTTTGAAACAGAGGCTGGATGGCCAACGAAATCTCTTCCAACTCTAGGATTCTATAATTTATCTGTTGATCCATAATAAATTTATCTATGTACTAGCTGTCCCCTGCCACACGTTTAAGTCTCTTCCAATGTGTTTTTTAGCGCATCTACGAGTGATGATTGTTTTTATGAGTGATGGTCACTCGTTGGCCTGAGAGGTGTATTGTGTCAAAATTTGGTGTCAATTCGTCCAGTGGTTTTTGAGTTAGAATCATAGAATCAAGAGTTGGAAGAGACCTCATGGGCCATCCAGTCCAACCCCATTCTGCCAAGAAGCAGGAATATTGCATTCAAAGCACCCCTGATAGATGGCCATCCAGCCTCTGTTTAAAAGCTTCCAAAGAAGGAGCCTCCACCACACTCCAAGGCAGAGAGTTCCACTGCTGAACGGCTCTCACAGTCAGGAAGTTCTTCCTCATGTTCAGATGGAATCTCCTCTCTTGTAGTTTGAAGCCATTGTTCCCTTGCGTCCTAGTCTCCAAGGAAGCAGAAAACAAGCTTGCTCCCTCCTCCCTGTGGCTTCCTCTCACATATTTATACATGGCTATCATATCTCCTCTCAGCCTTCTCTTCTTCAGGCTAAACATGCCCAGCTCCTTAAGCCGCCTCTCATAGGGCTTGTTCTCCAGACCCTTGATGATCCCTCCTCCCTGTGGCTTCCTCTCATATATTTATACATGGCTATCATATCTCCTCTCAGCCTTCTCTTCTTCGGGCTAAACATGCCTAGCTCCTTTAACCGCTCCTCATAGGGCTTGTTCTCCAGACCCTTGATCTGCTCCCTCCTCCCTGTGGCTTCCTCTCATATATTTATACATGGCTATCATATCTCCTCTCAGCCTTCTCTTCTTCGGGCTAAACATGCCCAGCTCCTTTAACCGCTCCTCATAGGGCTTGTTCTCCAGACCCTTGATTGCTCCCTCCTCCCTGTGGCTTCCTCTCATATATTTATACATGGCTATCATATCTCCTCTCAGCCTTCTCTTCTTCAGGCTAAACATGCCCAGCTCCTTAAGCCGCTCCTCATAGGGCTTGTTCTCCAGACCTTTGATCGTCCCTCCTCCCTGTGGCTTCCTCTCACATATTTATACATGGCTATCATATCTCTCTCAGCCTTCTCTTCTTCAGGGCTAAACATGCCCAGCTCCTTACGCCGCTCCTCATAGGGCTTGTTCTCCAGACCCTTGATCTGCTCCCTCCTCCCTGTGGCTTCCTTTCATATATTTATACATGGCTATCATCTCCTCTCAGCCTTCTCTTCTTCAGGCTAAACATGCCCAGCTCCTTAAGCCGCTCCTCATAGGGCTTGTTCTCCAGACCCTTGATCATTTTAGTCGCCCTCCTCTGGACATTCCAGCTTGTCAATCTCTCTCTTGAATTGTGGGGAGATACACAAACAAACATTACAGTTTTATTTATATAGATTTGGGTCTTGGATTGGATGCCCCTTACATCTCTTCTATCTATCCATATCAGAACTAGCCCCTTTATACCTGCTTTTAAAATATATTTTCAAAGGGTCTTAAGACTATCTGTCTGTCTATAAACACACACACACACATGACCATTAGTTCCGCATATGATGATCTCCTATGTCCTCACTCCTGCCTTTTTTCTCTCTTCAATTAAATCACAAATTTAAGGTTTAATATTACCACTGAAACCTTGAAATCTCAATTTACGAAATACAAAACGTATTTCCGGTGCATTCCCCGGAAGCCCTCCCCCCCGCTCACCTTTTGGCGTGTTCCTGGGCATGGCGACCAGCTCATAGCTGCAGAAACCCACTTCGGAGGAAGTCAGGTAAGAGGGGAACTGGTCTGGCTTCAGCTTGATCCGGTTGAAATGCCTCGATATCGTTTCCTGGGGGAGAAGAGAGGAAAATTAATGCCCGTTCCGAAGTTCGGTTTTCTGCCCTGTGGTGGTAAAAACAGGGCAAGGCGGATTTATAAATTTGCAAACTCCACCATCATCTGGGGAGGCCCTGCTCTCGACCCCACCGCTATCACAAGTGAGGTTGGTGGGGACGAAGAGCAGGGCCTTCTCAGTGGTGGCCCCTCACCTGTGGAACTCACTCCTGGGGGAAATTAGGGCATCAACATCCCTCCTCTCCTTCAGGAGGAAAGTAAAGACGTGGTTGTGGGACCAGGCCTTTGGGCAATCTGACAACTAGATAAGGACAATCAGACGATTAGGACTGACAGGACTGACAATGTGGAATTGGAATTTCGACTATGAGATAGCGAACGCTGACCGTCAATGAGGAGTAATTGGGTTTGTATTGTTTTTATTGTTTTAACTGTTTAATTGATGTTATTTTATTTTACTACTGTTATGTGATGCTGGCATCGAATTGTGCCTTTGTAAGCCGCCCTGAGTCCCCTTCGGGGTGAGAAGGGCGGGGTAGAAGAAACCGAAATAAATAAATAATACATAAATAAATGCTTAAGATGGAGACGGACTCAAGCCATGGAACGCAGCCCAGAACGTGGGGAAACAATTTGCCGATCTTTCATCTTCCCTCAACCCTCAGAATGGCCTCTTCCAGCTCAAAAGGGCAACTGGAAGTCACATGACATCACTTTCAGCGTTACAAAACATGGGATTTTTGGGAGGATGGCGAACTTCAAATGTAAAATTTAAAAAAATATTTATTGTACTGAAACATTACATCCATGCATATTTTTTTGTATTTTTATTTTTGCAAAATTAAAATAAGGCATTTTTTTTGTCTTATTTTAATTTTGCAATAAGTTGTGCGATTGCTAGCTGCCTTGAGTCCCTATGGAGAGAAAAGTGGGATCGAAATAGAGTTAATAATAATAATTACACAATGTAACAAAATTTGAAAAAAAAAATCTGTTCCTGGTTTGAAAGTGTTCATTTCCTGTTTAATTGTGTGGCACTGACGGTGAGAATCGTCATTTCCTCTCTAGAGACTTCGTTTTTGGGTCTGCCACAAACTATAGTGAATTGGTTGAGGTTCTGTGATGAGATAATCAACGAAAAACTAGAGCAAAATGTGCTATTTTGGGAGGTCCCTCCCGCTGACAAAGTTTGGGTTGCTGTTAGTTTTTCTGGCTGTCTGGCCATGTTCCAGCTGCATTCCCTCCTGACATTTCACCCACATCTATGGTAGACATCCCCAGAGGTTGTGAGTTCTGTTAGTGGCGTCAAACTGCATTAATTTGCCAGTCTAGATGCACCTGTAATTGTCATGTTTGTTCACACAATGCAAGATGGTATACGATTATTTTTTAATAAATAGCCGTATTACCCCGAACCACTATTACTGTATATACTCAAGTATAAGCTGACCCAAATATAAGCCGAGGCACCTAATTTTACCACAAAAAACTGGGAAAATGTATTGACTTGAATATAAGCCGAGGGTGGGGAATGCAGCAGCTACTAGTAAATTTCAAAATAAAAATAGATACCAATAAAATTAT
Organism: Anolis sagrei ordinatus; assembly: GCF_025583915.1. Classification (NCBI taxonomy): domain Eukaryota; kingdom Metazoa; phylum Chordata; class Lepidosauria; order Squamata; family Anolidae; genus Anolis; species Anolis sagrei. The sequence goes on along the minus strand of NW_026847660.1, from coordinate 2,773,293 downwards.
ATTAATTTTGGCATCAGTAGGTTCAATGTTTTTGAATATTTACATAAAACTGTAATTCAAGATAAGACTGTCCAACTCTGATTAAACCATTATTCTAACCTTCTTCAATGTAAATAGGCTTACACATGCTTCCAATAATAATAAACAGAGTAAAATAATAATAATAATAATAGAGTAAAATAATAAATGTAACCATAACAATAATAAATAGAGTAAAATAATAAATGTAATAACAACAATAAAATAATAAAAGTAATCATATTATTATTATTATTAATAATAATAATAATAATAATAATAATAACAACAACAAAGTAAAATAATAAATAACATTAACTCAAGTATAAGCCGGGGGAGACTTTTTCAGCCTAAAAACAGGACTGAAAAACTAGGCTTTTATATATATATATATATTTGTGCCCCCTTCTTGCATTCTGATGATGATGATTAAAAAGTACTGTGTGTGTGTGTGTGTGTGTGTGTGTGTGTGTGTGTGTATATACACACACACACACACACACACACACACACACACACAGTACTTTTTAATCATCATCATCAGAATGCAAGAAGGGGGCACAAACTAAGGGTAAGGGGAAAAAAAGGTTTAATAAAAATAATTATAAATAAATACAATATGTATAAGTGGATAAAAGATGTGTGATAGAGTTATATGTAGCATAAGTTGTAATGGAAATTTAAAAATAATGATAAGAAATATGATTAAAGATGTTTTTGATGTTTATTTACTGTTAGATTGTATATAATATGACATACTCTTTTGTCTAAGATACTGTAAAAAGAGAGAAGAATGTATGCTTATACATTTTGTTGGACAAATTTATAAATAAATTCTTTTAAAGTAAAAAAACAAAAAAACAAAACAAAAAACTAGGCTTATACTTGAATATATACAGTATATATGTGGACTAAAAGTCCAGGGTGGGAGAATGAACTCTTGTCTGTTTGAGGCAAGTGTGGAACGTTGCAATTGGCCACCTTGATTAGCACTGAATAGCCTTGCAGCTTCAAAGCCTGGCTGCTTCCTGCCTGGGGGATCCTTTGTTGGGAGGTGTTAGCTGCCCCTTATTTAACTCATGTCTGGATAAACTTTTTCCATGTTTTTATGATAGAAGCAATTAAGAAATGACATTTTTCCCAATAGTGTTACATAGTATTGTCGAAGGCTTTCATGGCCGGAATCACTGGGTTGTTGTAGGTTTTTTCGGGCTATATGGCCATGTTCTAGAGGCATTTCTCCTGACGTTTCGCCTGCATCTATGGCAAGCATCCTCAGAGGTAGTGAGGTCTGTTGGAACTAGGAAAAAGGGTTTATATATCTGTGGAATGACCAGGGTGGGACAAAGGATTTTTTTTTGAGAGTTATAATTTTTATTGTGCTTTAAATATTACATAAAAAGTGAGAGTGGGGGGGTAGGTAGGATAAAAAAGGGTAGGGGAGGGGGTGAGGGGTAGGGGGTAGTTTGGGCTGGGGTAGCGGCGGTCAAAAGGAGTTTGGGTTGGGTTTAGGGTTAGGGGGATGGCGGTGACTTCCCGCCAGTCTTCCGGGTTCTTCCATTGTTGTTTGTGTTACTTCCTTCTTCTCCTCCTTGCCAATTCCGACTTTTGTATTTTATCTGTTTCAGAGGCTTGACAGGTCTATGTGTATCGGAGCACCTTCAGTTTTTAAAAAGTCAATAAAACCCATCCAGGTTGTGTCCTTATATTCACCTTTAAGTCTCTGTGAGAGACTGTCCATTTGTATAATCTCCAAGACTTTTATGGTCCATTCTTCTAGGGTTGGAYTCTCCTTTCGTTTCCACACCTTCGCGAGGAGCATTCTCGCAGCAGTACTGAGGAGGAAGGACATCTTCTCCTGGTTTTTATCTAATTTTGTGTTTGTGATTCCTAATAAGTATGTTTCTGGCGTTAAAGGGAATTTAATTTTCATAATTTTTTGGGCTGCAATATGGATTTCCTTCCAATATCTTTTCACTAACTTACATTCCCACCACTGATGGAAGAACGTCCCTTTATCTTTGCCACATTTCCAGCACCTATCTGACCCTTTCTTATTAAATTTTGCTATCTTTACCGGGGTGAAGTACCATCGAAAGAACATTTTGTACCAGTTCTCACGAAGATCACTGGCCTCTGTATATTTTAACTTACATGTCCAAATTTCCTCCCATTGTTTAATTAAGATATTATGACCTAGGTCTCTTGCCCAATTTATCTGACACTCTTTTATTTGTTCCTCCTCCGTGCTCCACGAGAGTAGTTGTTGATAAAGAATTTTTATAAGCTTTGTTTTCTTTTTCATTACCAAATCCCAGATTCTTTGGTCCTCACTAAAGCCCACTTTGCTGTCCTCCTTYAATTCTTGATAAATTTGATYATAYTTAAGCCATGTCATCCTTTCATTTTCCTGCTTYATTTCTATCCACGATTTTAGCCTTAGATTACTGCCGATACCCTCCTCATCTCTTTTTAGTAACTGCTGATATGTTAGCCATTTTTCTTGTTCTAGTTCTCTTTTATGCTTCGCCTCTGTTGGTGAGATCCACATAGGTGTTTTCGTATAGAATCTGGGTAAGTATTTTTCCCATGTTTTTATTAATGCAGATCTGATGTAGTGATT
>NW_026847660.1:2757593-2770552 GCF_025583915.1 Anolis sagrei ordinatus | reverse complement strand
ACAATATAACACTGATAATAATTCAATATAATCATATTGTCATAAAATACTAATGTATACAATATAATAATATATAATACTAATGTATAGCACATTAGCTATGATTAGCATAGCATAACATTAGTATTATATGTTATTATATTGTATACATTAGTATTTTATCACACAATTATATTGAATTATTGTCAGTATTATATTGTATTATATAATATTAATATATGTGTATACACAATACTATTATAATGTAATACAATATAATAATATTTAATATTAATATTGTGCTATGCTAATATAATATATGATATATACACATAATACTAATATAATATAATACTGATAATAATTCAATATAATATTGTCATAAAATACTAATGTATACAATATAATATATAATACTAATATTGTGCTATGCTAATATATGATATATACATTTAATATTATGTAATACAATATAATACTGATAATAATTCAATATAATATTGTCATTAAATACTAATGCTTACAATGTAATATATAATATTATAATATATAATAATATATAATACTAATATTGTGCTATGCTAATCGTATATGATATATACACATTAATATTATAATGTAATACAATATAATACTGATAATAATGAAATATAATAATAGTGTCATAAAATACTAATGTATATAATGTAATAATATATAATCCTAATATAGAGCTATGCTAATATAATACATGATATATAAATATAATACTAATATAATATAATGCTGATAATAATTCAATATAATAATAGTGTCATAAAATACTAATGTAAACAATGTAATAATATATAATACTAATGTGCTATGCTAATAATATATGATATATAGAATCATAGAATATATTGTGTATATATCATATGATTAACATAGCACAACATTAGTATTATATATTAATATATTGTATACATTAGTATTTTATGACATTATTATATTGAATTATCAGTATTATATTGTATTATATAATGTTAATATTATATGTATATACACATTAATAATATTATAATGTAATACAATATAATACTGATAATAATTCAATATAATATTGTCATAAAATACTAATGTGTACAATGTAATAATATATAATAATATTGAGCTATGCTAATATAATATATTATATATACACATAATATTAATATTATATAATACAATATAATACTGATAATAATTTGATATAATAATATTGTCATAAAATAATAATGTATATAATATAATATATATAAAACTATTTATATATATTATATTCTAATCATATATGATATATAGAATCATAGAATCATGATTCTATATATCATATATGATTAGCATAGCATGACATTATAACATAATACTGAAAATAATTCAATATAATAATACTGTCATATAATACTAATATATTAAATTTACTACTACTGATAATATATATGAGAATGGGATACTACAATTAAATAATATAAGTACAGTATATATATATATATATATATATATATATTATATAATACTAATATTGTGCTATGCTAATAATATATACATATAATATTAATAATTCAATACAATGTAATGCAAATAATAATACAATATAATATGTAAATTGCATGTAATATTACTAATAATATTGCAGTATAGTGGTATAGCACAATATAATAATATATAATACTAGTATTGTGCTATGTTAATAATATAATATATGATATATACATATATTAATAATATTATGTAATACAATATAATACTGATAATATATAATGATTATATTGCATATAATAATATTACTAATAATATTGCAGTATAGTGGTATAGCACAATATAATAATATATAATACTAATTTTGTGCTTACAATATAATACTGATAATAATTCAATATAATAACAATACTATTGCATATAATAATAATACTAATAATATTGCAGTATAGCGGTATAGTACAATATAATGATATATAACACTAATATCGTGCTATGCTAATAATGTAATATATGATGTATACATATAAAATTAATATTATTGTAATGTAATAGTATATAGTGCTGATGATAATTCAATATAATAATATTGTAATATAGTATTAATATATTAACTATAATACTACTGATAATATATAATGATAATACTGTTTTATTATTGTATATTTTAAGTTGTAATGTTTTTAATTGTGAGCTGCTTTGAGTCTTCATATGGATAAATAGATAATAATGTAATGTATTTTCGGGGGGATAAATATTCAGTTTCCATTAATGCAGGCATGGGCCAACTTCGGCCTTCCCTCCAGGTGTTTTGGACTACAACTCCCACAATTCCTAACAGCCTACCGGCTGTTAGGAATTGTGGGAGTTGTAGTCCAAAACACCTGGAGGGCCCAAGTTGGCCCATGCCTGGTGTAGATGCACACTCTTAACTCATAAATGTCTTCTCTGTAGCCTGCCACCCTTTTGTTGGACTACAACTCCCATCATCCCTATCATGGCCGGGGCCACCGGCCTTTTCTATGGAGAAAAAGATGACAAAGACAGCCTTCCCTGCGCTGCACCCACACCGCTTCCTCCCCCGCCTTCCCAGGTTGTGACCCCTGACCCAGAAGTGGTGTTGACTCCGGAAAGGGTCGAGAACGTCACAAGAGTCAGCAGTGGGATCCTCCGCCTGCATCGCCCAGAAAGACCCCCGCGGAGACAAGTAAGATGGATAAGGATGTTGCCGATGGTGATAGATATTTGTCCTTTCCTGCCCTATAACTCCCAGAATCCCCAGAAAGTAAAAAAAATATATGTTGGGTTGCATTTCCACCCTCGGCCTCAAGGTGGCGGAATGACCTAAACAAAGCATAGGTTTGCAGAGTTAGGGGTCAAAAGTGCAAGCCATCCCTGCCACCATTCTATATATATATATATATATATATATATATACACACACACACACACACACACACACACACACATACATACATACATACACACACACGACATTTATATGCTGCCCTTCTCACCCCGAAGAGGACTCAATGCAACTTACAAGATATATATACATACAATATATTATATTATTAGCATAGTACAATATCAGTATTATATATATCTTGTAAGTTGTCCTGCTCTGATTGTTGTTGTTGTTCATTCGTTCAGTCGTCTCCGACTCTTCGTGACCTCATGGACCAGCCTACGCCAGAGCTCCCTGTCAGCCGTTACCACCCCCAGCTCCCTCAAGGTCAGTCCAGTCACTTCAAGGATGCCATCCATCCATCTTGCCCTTGGTCGGCCCCTCTTCCTTTTGCCTTCCACTTTCCCCAGCATCATTCCCTTCTCCAGGCTTTGCTGTCTCCTCATGATGTGGCCAAAGACTTCAACTTTGTCTCTAGTATCCTTCCCTCCAGTGAGCAGTCGGGCTTTATTTCCTGGAGGATGGACTGGTTGGATCTTCTCGCAGTCCAAGGCACTCTCAGCCCTGCTCTGATTAATTCTCTGCAATTGTCCTCAGAGTTGGGTTGGTCTCCGCACATTATTTTTTCAAAACCCTCCTGCTTAGATACATCCTACCTCTGTTCACGCCCAGTGTTTATTTTAAAAAATTAATTTATTACATCTGGCCCAGCCATAAGGTTTTAAATTCTCTGTGTTATTGTTTATATGTAAGTTATATTAATTGTACTGTTTTATTTGCTTGCTGTTTTGTTTTTACTGATGTGTTGTTGGGCTTGGCCTCATGTAAGCCGCCCCGAGTCCCCTTGGGAGATGGTGGCGGGGTATAAATAAAGTATTATTATTATTATTATTATTATTATTATTATTATTCATTACTATATTGTACTACACCATTATCTATATAGATAAAAATGTTATGTTCGTTTGTGGGATTAACAGAACTCAAAAACCACTGGGGCAATTGACACCAAATTTGAACACAAGACACAACCCAATGTATGTCCTTCACTCAAAAAAACACAGCAGAAGGGACTTAAAAAGCCCCCAAAAGCTAAATGATGAAAAGCTAAACGACAATACAGAAAAAGGGAAGAAAGAGGGAGGGAAGGGGAAGGGAAAAAAAAGAAAGAAAAGAAAGATGGACGCAAGAAGGGAGGGAAGAGAAAAGAAGGAAGGAAGTAGAGAAGGAAGAAAGGAGAGAAGAGGGAGGGAAAGAAAAGGGAAGAAGGAAGTTAGAGAAGGAAGGAAGGAGAGAAGAAAGAAAAAAGGGAAAGAGGAAGAAAGAAAAGGAGGAAGAGGAAAAGAGAGAAGGAAGAAAAGAGAGACAGCAGAAGAGAAAGAAAAGGGGGGAAAGAAGGAAAGAGATAGAGAAGGATGGAAGAAGAGAAGGAAGGAAGGAAGGAAGGAAAGAGGATGTGACGGAAGGAGGGAAAGAAGGAGAGAAAGAGGGAAGGTTGGCCACAGCAACACATGGCAGGTACAGCTAGTATTGTAATATTATTAGAATATTACACGTAATATAAAATATATAATTATAATATTGTAGTATTATGACTGTATTAGTATTATATTGTATTGCATTATAATATTATAAATATTATATGTATATACAATATATTATATTATATTATTAGTAAAGCACAGGAGACAAGATGGAACTGTCTTCTGCTCCCCTCTCTCTTCACTCTGACCAGAGAAGCTGTTGGTGCCGGGGGGGGGGGGGGGGGCTCCCAACCAATGACATAGGCAGGAGACAAGATGGAACGTCAATAGGTTACACCTTGCATTTTCCCCATCCATCCTCTTGATTGCTCTTCCAGGTGCACTTCAGTCTGGAATCTGTTCCCGTTGGACTGCAGCCTCCCAAAAAAGCAGAAGGGAAGGAGGCTCCGGTTCCTCCCGAAACGCGCCCCAAAATCCCTGTCCAGACGGAGACGGAACCAGAGGCCATGCCACAGCTCGGCTTTGGCCTCCTGGCCGCACCAGTTCCCCACAGCAGCCTGGCATTGGGAGCCGAGGTGCAGGCCGCACGGACAGAGGGCTTTGACGCCCAGCAGGCAGCAGAGGAACTGGTGCAGCGTTCCTTCGGCGTCCGGTGTGCCTTGGAAGCCAAGGCGGGAGAAGGTGAGGCTCCCCAGTGGTGATGGATGATGGGCCTTGCAGTCTGGGTTTCTGTTGCGAGAGGTGCACCAATACTATGGGATCCTGGGATTTGCAATTTGGCGAGGCAAGGATGAACACCTTGTAAAACTACATCACCCCACAGCATTTGAACCAGGGCAATTCAAGGGGATTCATTCTGCAGCAGAGGTGCACCCCAAGGTTTTCCTTCCCATTGCTGGAAGCTTTGTTGAAAGAAGGAATTATTTATTTATAGTATTTATATACTGCCTTTCTCACTCCTGGGGGGACTCGAAGCGGCAACTCTAATTAGGCAACAGCTGCAATGCGTATATTGCAAAAGAACGCACTTCTTGCCCCTTTTTGCACATTATATTGCTTTCTTTGGCGTCAGGGTTTTGAAAATTGAGGCGTGCATAAGACTCAATGGCGCATTAGATGGTCTATCGGGATGAGGAAGAACAAGCTGAAGATCAATCCCGACAAGACAGAGGTCCTCCTGGTTGATCGCAAACCTGACCGGGGTATAGGGTGGCAACCTGTGCTGGACAGGGTTACACTCCCCCTGAAGCCACAGGTCCGCAGCTTGGGAGTCCTCCCGGACACATCTCTAACGCTTGAGGCTCAGGCGTCGGCGGTGTCCGGGAGGGCGTTTGCACAATTGAGACTCGTGCGCCAACTGCGACCGTACCTCGCAAAGGCTGATCTGGCCGGGGTGGTCCATGCCTTGGTCACCTCTAGATTGGATTACTGTAACGCGCTCTACGTGGGGCTGCCCTTGAAAACGGCTCAGAAATTCCAACGGGCAGCGGCCAGGATGTTAACTGGCGCTCCCTACAGAGAGAGGTCAACCCTCCTGTTCAAGGAGTTCCACTGACTGCAGTTTATCTTCCGAGCCCAATTTAAGGTGCAGGTGCTGACCTACAAAGCCCTAAATGGTTTGGGACCATCCTACCTGCGTGACCGCATCTCCATTTATGAACCCACGCGCTCACTTTGTTCATCCGGAGAGGCCCTGCTCACGATTCCACCTGCGTTGCAGGCGTGCTTGGTGGGGACGCGAGACAGGGCCTTTTCTGTGGTGGCCCCCTGACTCTGGAACACCCTCCCCAAAGATCTTAGACAGGCCCCTACACTGGCAGTCTTTAGAAAGAACTTGAAGACCTGGCTGTTACGATGTGCCTTCCCAGAATAGGAACCTCCAATACCAAGTCCCAGAAGCACTTTATTAGAACTAAGATTGCTGCACACTGCACTTACCCCATAATCCTTACATACCACCCGTCACATCAGCACTTTTAATCCTGTACCCATTACTCTGGCCCGGCCCAGTTTTATCGTGTCTTGGTGTATTGTTTATTGCTTGTTGTTTAATATTGCTTTAACTGTTTTTAATTTGCTTCAGGTTTTGTATTGTTATGTTGTGTTTTGAGGCCTTGGCCTGTGTAAGCCACATTGAGTCCTTCGGGAGATGCTAGCGGGGTACAAATAAAGTTAATAATAATAATAATAACAACAACAATAGACGTCTCTAAGAAGGGTGGCAACCTTTCTCAGTAAAGCATAGGCTGCATCTACACTATAGAATTAAATGCAGTCTGACCCCACTTGACCTGCCATGGCTCTATGCTATAGAATCCAGGGAGTTGTAATTTTGCAAGGCCTTTCGCCTTCTCTGCCAAAGACTGAACCTTCTCAGCCGCCATAGTTCAGTAGTGGCTTGGAGAAGGCTGCCATCTGGTGTCCAGATGTGGTATTACCTGTTAAAAGCAGATATATTCACATATAAGAGAAATACACATTAGGGCTGGGCGATGTCGTTCGTTAATTTTGTATATCGTTAATTTTTTCGTTAATATTCAATATACGAAACGATATCAAAATTATTTTCAAACACGGAAGTGTATTTTAAATATCGAAACAGCATGCGCCAAATATTCTCGTATTTCCGTCCATTTCGGAAATACCTAAGATGGCGATGCTTGCTGCTCCTCCTCCTCCTTTGGAAGGGGCTCCTTTCCTTCCAGAGTGAGCTTTAGGGAAGAAGGCAGGGGCCCTGCGAGGGAGGCTTCGGCTATGACTGTCATTGCCGTCTCCATCCCTTCCTTCCTCCAATCCTCCGACCCTTTCTCCTCCTCCTCCTCAGGCCGCGTGGGGGCGGGGAGGAAGAGCAGCCGGGGGAGACCTCTCCCTCCTCCTCTACCTCCTCACTCCACTCCCAGCCACCCACTCCCCGTGAGTATATGAAAATAATATATATATATATTTATAATATTTATAATATTTATTATTATTATTAAGAATGGATGGCCATCTTTCAGTACTGCTTTCACTGTGCCTTCCATGCACAGAGGCAGAAAGTGTTTTGTCAATATTTTTATTATTGAGAGAAGCATTGTCAAACCGGAATAGAGATTTCACCCCTCCTCCCTCTCTCTCTCTCTTTCCCCCCACTTTCCTTCTGTAGGTTAAAACTATTATATTTATAATATTTATTATTATTATTAAGAATGGATGGCCATCTTTCAGTACTGCTTTCACTGTGCCTTCCATGCACGGAGGCAGAAAGTGTTTTGTCAATATTTTTATTATTGAGAGAAGCATTGTCAAACCGGAATAGAGATTTCACCCCTCCTCCCTCTCTCTCTCTCTTTCCCCCCACTTTCCTTCTCCGAGGTTAAAACTATTATTTTCACGTTGCGCAACCACGCCCGCCATCTTAACGAATCAATTCGTTAATATTAACGAAATTTCGTAAATATCAAACTTTTTGGGGGGAAAATTTTGTAATTATTTTAAATATCGAAACAAAAAAAACCCCAAATACAAATCGATTTTAGAAACAAATTTTTGCGTTGTTACCCAGGCCTAATACATATAATGCGTATACAGAAATATTAGGCTTGTTTGATAAAAAAAGAAAGGTTCAAAACTCGTTTCGGATGTAGGGGGCGCTGGTGGTTCGATTCTAAATATACTATAATATAAATGGGTTCCTGAATGAAATGCATACAACAAAAATACCACTTGCATAACATAAACAATAATATAATTCAACAACAGTATATAAACATGCTGCACTGTTAACCACACAGCGACAACAAACAATATGGTGCAAATTTTTAGTACAGTCGTATCTTCTTATAAGTAGCTTGTGGATCAGCCGTCCACGACCGGTTTCGGCCTACCTCAGTCCTTCCTCTGGTGGACTGAAATTAATGTATAAATCAATGTTTTACTCCAGTAGCATACATATAGAACATCTGTATCATTAAATATCATAAGTTACAACTCATTTAAGTACTGATTATATTGTAGAAATACTTAATATTCAAGTATTTTACACATTAAGAAATTAGTAAAATCTTCACACTTGTTATTGCATCAATATTTGTTGACCATATCCATTAAATACCATAAGTTACAACACATCTGAATACTTACAAAATTATTGTATTTCTACAATATAATCATTTTCAACATAGTAATTTTCAATCTCTCATAGCCACATTTCGTTCCTTTGATATAGATACCACTGACTCAAAAATATTTGTATCCCCCGAGGAGAATTTGTTCAAGTGTATAACTTTGTAAGTACTTAAATGTGTTGTAACTTATGATATTTAATGATACGGATGTTCTATATGTATGCTACTGGAGTAAAACATTGATTTGTACATTAATTTCAGTCCACCAGAGGAAGGCCTGAGGTAGGCCGAAACCGGTCGTGGTCGGTTCGATTCTAAAGTCACCTCCTTTAAAAAAAATTTTTTTCAAAACTTTCTGAAACTTCCGAAACTGCTTCGTTAATGGCAGATACACATGTGCAGTAGGAAAAAACAGGATTCAGCCAGGCAGCAGAATAGTCAGGAATAATGGGAGTGGAAATCCAAAACACCTGGAGGGGTCAAAGTTTGCCTGGGTCTGGATTAGATGCAGCCATGCCACAGTTCAATGTTATGGGATCCTGGGGTTTGTAGTATGGCACGCTTTGGCAAAGGAGGCTAAAAAACCATGCAAAACTACAGCTCCCAGGATTGTGTAGCATTGAGGCAAAGCAGTTGGAAATGGTTCCTCGATAAGATCTGCCTGATCCACCTAGAAGGATGGAGGCAGGAGAGGGAATGAAGGAAGAAAGGAGGGAGGGAAGGGAGGAAAATGGAAGGAAAAAGGAAGAGGGGCCGACCAAGGGCAAGATGGATGGATGGGATCCTTGAAGTGATTGGCTTGACTCTGAAGGAGCTGGGGATGGTGACGGCCAACACGGAGCTCTGGCCTGGGATGGTCCAGGAGGTCACGAAGAGTTGGAAGCAATTGAACAAATAAACAACAACATCACATTGTTTGAATTATAATCTGCCCCCTGTATCCACAGATTCAACCATCCAAGTATATATTTAAATTCCAAAAGGCACACTTTATTGTTTTATGTGTCACATTTGATGCAAAAGGCGCCACTTTACTCTGCTGTTGCCTGTAATGGGACTTCAGGTACCCACAGAATGAGTAGCCATGTTTCAGGATTGGAAAGGATGTCCCGCTGCTCCAGAGATGACACAATCGAGCCGTGGATTCAAATTGCAAGGGGAGGGGGGTGATTCCATCCAAACATTCAAATATAAACTGCTATGGAGTCCAGCAGAAACTGGCCATCTGTCGGGCGTGTTCTGATGGTCCCTTTCTGCTTGGCAGAAGAGGGTGGGACTGGATGGCCTTTGGGGCCCTGTCCAATCCTGAGCTCCTCCTTGTTGGGAGGGAGAGCCAATACCCCAGAGGACAGGAGCAGGATTCAAAACGATCTTGACAGATTAGAGAGATGAATGGCCAAAACTAACAAAATGAAGTTCAACAGGGACAAATGCAAGATACTCCACTTTGGCAGGAAAAAACAAAATACAAAGATACAGAATGGGGGACGAAGAGGCCAGGCTCGAGAGCAGGACGTGTGAAAAAGATCTTGGAGTCCTCGTGGACAGGAAGTTAAACATGAGACAGGAATGTGATGAGGTGGCAAAAAAAGCCAATGGGATTTTGGCCTGCGTCAATAGGAGCATAGTGTCTAGATCTAGGGAAGTCATGCTCCCCATGCTCTCTTCTGCCTTGGTTAGACCACACCTGGAATATTGTGTCCAATTCTGGGCACCACAATTCAAGAGAGATATTGACAAGCTGGAATGTGTCCAGAGGGGGGCGACTAAAATGATCAAGGGTCTGGAGAACAAGCCCTATGAGGAGCGGCTTAAGGAGCTGGGCATGTTTAGCCTGAAGAAGAGAAGGCTGAGAGGAGATATGATAGCCATGTATAAATATGTGAGAGGAAGCCACAGGGAGGAGGAGGGAGCAAGCTTGTTTTCTGCTTCCATGGAGACTAGGACGCAAGGGAACAAACTACACAAGAGGAGATTCCATCTGAACATGAGGAAGAACTTCCTGACTGTGAGAGCCGTTCAGCAGTGGAACTCTCTGCCCCGGAGTGTGGTAGAGGCTTCTTCTTTGGAAGCTTTTAAACAGAGGCTGGATGGCCATCTGTCAGGGGTGATTTGAATGCAATTTTCCTGCTTCTTGGCAGAATGGGGTTGGACTGGATGGCCCACGAGGTCTCTCCCAACTCTTTGATTCTAGGATTCTATGATTGTGTTCCAGGTGTGAACATCCCTCGGGAGCAGCGTCTCTACCAGGGCCTGGTCAGCCTCGAGGTGCCCGCGGAGGAGCTGCTCAACACGGCCATCCAGGAGAAAATGGCCCTTGTCCGGCACCGTCCCGAAGGCAAGCAGGTCAGTCATTGGTGCAACCCTCTGTGGGGTCCCCACTCCTTTAAAAAAAACCCACAGGTGTGCCACCCTCCCTGCAGTGTAGGCCTTTTGTTCCGGTCAGGATAACTATTCAGGAATGTTCCTGAAGGACCTCCTGATGGCAAGAGCTGACTGACAGAGAGACAGGCTGCCTTAGAGTCTCTTTCTCTGGGTGGCCATCTGTTGGGAGGGCTTGGATGGTGTCTCCCTGCCTGGCAGAAAGAAGGGGGTTGGACTGGATGGCCTTTGGGGTCCCTCCTGATGTGCTCTGATTCTGTCCTCTCTCTCTGTCAGGAGCGGCCCTGCGCCGGACCCGACCTGCTGGCCTTCTTCAACCCCGGGGAGCTCTTCACGGAGACCCCCTTCCTGGAGGTGGAGGGGCTCCCCGCTTTGAGGCTCCAGCCCCGGACAAGGGACCCAAGCACCACCTTCGCCATGGACCGCAAGCTGCGCCAGTGGGACACCTGAGAGGAGGAAGAGCAGGACCACCACCACCAGCAATGCTTCCGGACCCCTCCCCTTGCCGCAAGAACGGGACGATGTTTTAAGAGACGCTGGGCTATTTATTCACAAGGGAATGGGCTTCCCTCTCCCTTTTGGAGACCCTTTTTTACACATAAAGATGAATCGCAACCATGTCTTCCACGTTTTTTTCCCTCCAATTATGGAAAGCAGCCACTGATAATTAATGGAAGGGTTTCTAAATCTTGCCGACTCCCGTCTCCCCAAATCCCCGACTGTTGACAAAGCCGAGGGTGCATCTACAGCAGTGGTTCTCAACCTTCCTGATGCCACGACCCCTTAATACAGGTCCTTGTGTTGTGGTGACCCACAACCCTAAAATTATTTTCGGTGCTACTTCATAACTTTGCTACTGTTGTGAATCCTAAGGTACATATCTGATCTGCAGGATTGAATTTCGTTCACGGGACCAAATTTGGCACAAAGACCTGATACGCTCAAATTTGAATACTGGAGGGGTTGAGGGAGGATTTTGTCATTTGGGAGTTGTAGTTGCTGGGATTTATAGTTCATCTAAAACCAAAGAGCATTCTGAATGCCACCAATGATGGAATTGAACCAAACTTGGCACACAGAACTCACATGACCAACAGAAAACACTGGAAGGGTTTGGTGGGCATTGACCTTGAGTTTGGGAGTTGTAGTTCACCTACATCCAGAGAGCACTGTGGACACAGTGATCAAACTTGGCACGAATACTCAATATGTATACACTGGTGGAGTTTGGGGAAAATAGACCTTGACATTTGGGAGTTGTAGTTGCTGGGATTTATAGTTCACATATAATCAAAGAGCATTCTGAACCCCACCGATAGAATGGAACCAAACTTGGCACATAGAACTCCCATGACCAGCAGAAAATACTGGAAGGGTTTGGTGGGGACTGACCTTGAGTTTGGGAGTTGTAGTTCACCTCCATCTAGAGAGCAGTGTGGACTCAAACAATGATGGATCTGGACCAAACTTGGCACGAGTACTCAGTATGCTGAAATGTGAACACTGGTGGAGTTTGGGGAAAATAGGCCTTGACATTTGGGAGTTGTAGTTGCTGGGATTTATAGTTCACCTACAATCAAAGAGCATTCTGAACTCCATCAACGATGGAATTGAACCAAACTTGGCACACAGAATTCACATGACCAACAGAAAACACTGGAAGGGTTTGGTGGACATTGACCTTGAGTTTTGGAATTGTAGTTCACCTACATCCAGAGAGCACTGTGGACTCAAACAATGATGGATCTGGACCAAACTTGGCACAATATATCAAAATGTGAACACTGGTGGAGTTGGGGAAAAACAGACTTTGACATTTGAGAGTTGTAGTTGCTGGGATTTATTGTTCACCTACAATCAAAGAGCATTCTGAACCCCACCAATAGAATTTGGCCAAACTACCCACACAGAACCTCCATGACCATCGGAAAATACTGTTTTCTGATGGTCTTTGGCGACCCCTGTGACATCCCCTGGCGACCCGCCAGGGGTCCCGACCCCCAGGTTGAGAAACACTGTTCTTGGGACTTTGCTGCTTTGGCTTGGACCTTGGATTGCTTCTGGACATTGCTTTCACTCTCCTGCCCAGACCTTGGATTGTACGTTTGACGCTGCTGCTGC
>NW_026847660.1:2721020-2754051 GCF_025583915.1 Anolis sagrei ordinatus | reverse complement strand
TCCTCATAGGGCTTGTTCTCCAGACCCTTGATCATTTTAGTCGCCCTCCTCTGGACATTCCAGCTTGTCAATCTCTCTCTTGAATTGTGGGGAGATACACAAACAAACATTACAGTTTTATTTATATAGATTTGGGTCTTGGATTGGATGCCCCTTACATCTCTTCTATCTATCCATATCAGAACTAGCCCCTTTATACCTGCTTTTAAAATATATTTTCAAAGGGTCTTAAGACTATCTGTCTGTCTATAAACACACACACACACATGACCATTAGTTCCGCATATGATGATCTCCTATGTCCTCACTCCTGCCTTTTTTCTCTTTTCAATTAAATCACAAATTTAAGGTTTAATATTACCACTGAAACCTTGAAATCTCAATTTACGAAATACAAAACGTATTTCCGGTGCATTCCCCGGAAGCCCTCCCCCCCGCTCACCTTTTGGCGTGTTCCTGGGCATGGCGACCAGCTCATAGCTGCAGAAACCCACTTCGGAGGAAGTCAGGTAAGAGGGGAACTGGTCTGGCTTCAGCTTGATCCGGTTGAAATGCCTCGATATCGTTTCCTGGGGGAGAAGAGAGGAAAATTAATGCCCGTTCCGAAGTTCGGTTTTCTGCCCTGTGGTGGTAAAAACAGGGCAAGGCGGATTTATAAATTTGCAAACTCCACCATCATCTGGGGAGGCCCTGCTCTCGACCCCACCGCTATCACAAGTGAGGTTGGTGGGGACGAAGAGCAGGGCCTTCTCAGTGGTGGCCCCTCACCTGTGGAACTCACTCCTGGGGGAAATTAGGGCATCAACATCCCTCCTCTCCTTCAGGAGGAAAGTAAAGACGTGGTTGTGGGACCAGGCCTTTGGGCAATCTGACAACTAGATAAGGACAATCAGACGATTAGGACTGACAGGACTGACAATGTGGAATTGGAATTTCGACTATGAGATAGCGAACGCTGACCGTCAATGAGAAGTAATTGGGTTTGTATTGTTTTTATTGTTGTAATGCAGGAACTGCTGTTTAACTGTTGATTGCTGCTATCTGTTTACTACTGTTATGTGATGCTGGCATCGAATTGTGCCTCTGTAAGCCGCCCTGAGTCCCCTTCGGGGTGAGAAGGGCGGGGTAGAAGAAACCGAAATAAATAAATAATACATAAATAAATGCTTAAGATGGAGACGGACTCAAGCCATGGAACGCAGCCCAGAACGTGGGGAAACAATTTGCCGATCTTTCATCTTCCCTCAACCCTCAGAATGGCCTCTTCCAGCTCAAAAGGGCAACTGGAAGTCACATGACATCACTTTCAGCGTTACAAAACATGGGATTTTTGGGAGGATGGCGAACTTCAAATGTAAAATTTAAAAAAATATTTATTGTACTGAAACATTACATCCATGCATATTTTTTTGTATTTTTATTTTTGCAAAATTAAAATAAGGCATTTTTTTTGTCTTATTTTAATTTTGCAGTAAGTTGTGCGATTGCTAGCTGCCTTGAGTCCCTATGGAGAGAAAAGTGGGATCGAAATAGAGTTAATAATAATAATAATAATTACACAATGTAACAAAATTTGAAAAAAAAAATCTGTTCCTGGTTTGAAAGTGTTCATTTCCTGTTTAATTGTGTGGCACTGACGGTGAGAATCGTTGTTTCCTCTCTAGAGACTTCGTTTTTGGGTCTGCCACAAACTATAGTGAATTGGTTGAGGTTCTGTGATGAGATAATCAACGAAAAACTAGAGCAAAATGTGCTATTTTGGGAGGTCCCTCCCGCTGACAAAGTTTGGGTTGCTGTTAGTTTTTCTGGCTGTCTGGCCATGTTCCAGCTGCATTCCCTCCTGACATTTCACCCACATCTATGGTAGACATCCCCAGAGGTTGTGAGTTCTGTTAGTGGCGTCAAACTGCATTAATTTGCCAGTCTAGATGCACCTGTAATTGTCATGTTTGTTCACACAATGCAAGATGGTATACGATTATTTTTTAATAAATAGCCGTATTACCCCGAACCACTATTACTGTATATACTCAAGTATAAGCTGACCCAAATATAAGCCGAGGCACCTAATTTTACCACAAAAAACTGGGAAAATGTATTGACTTGAATATAAGCCGAGGGTGGGGAATGCAGCAGCTACTAGTAAATTTCAAAATAAAAATAGATACCAATAAAATTATATTAATTTTGGCATCAGTAGGTTCAATGTTTTTGAATATTTACATAAAACTGTAATTCAAGATAAGACTGTCCAACTCTGATTAAACCATTATTCTAACCTTCTTCAATGTAAATAGGCTTACACATGCTTCCAATAATAATAAACAGAGTAAAATAATAATAATAATAATAATAATAGAGTAAAATAATAAATGTAACCATAACAATAATAAATAGAGTAAAATAATAAATGTAATAATAACAACAATAAAATAATAAAGGTAATCATATTAATAATAATAATAATAATAATAATAATAATAATAACAACAAAGTAAAATAATAAATAACATTAACTCAAGTATAAGCCGGGGGAGACTTTTTCAGCCTAAAAACAGGACTGAAAAACTAGGTTTATACTTGAGTATATACAGTATATACAGTACTTTTTAATCATCATCATCAGAATGCAAGAAGGGGGCACAAACTAAGGGTAAGGGGAAAAAAAGGTTTAATAAAAATAATTATAAATAAATACAATATGTATAAGTGGATAAAAGATGTGTGATAGAGTTATATGTAGCATAAGTTGTAACGGAAATTTAAAAATAATGATAAGAAATATGATTAAAGATGTTTTTGATGTTTATTTACTGTTAGATTGTATATAATATGGCATACTCTTTTCTCTAAGATACTGTAAAAAGAGAGAAGAATGTATGCTTATACATTTTGTTGGACAAATTTATAAATAAATTCTTTTAAAGTAAAAAAACAAAAAAACAAAACAAAAAACTAGGCTTATACTTGAATATATACAGTATATATGTGGACTAAAAGTCCAGGGTGGGAGAATGAACTCTTGTCTGTTTGAGGCAAGTGTGGAACGTTGCAATTGGCCACCTTGATTAGCACTGAATAGCCTTGCAGCTTCAAAGCCTGGCTGCTTCCTGCCTGGGGGATCCTTTGTTGGGAGGTGTTAGCTGCCCCTTATTTAACTCATTTCTGGATAAACTTTTTCCATGTTTTTATGATAGAAGCAATTAAGAAATGACATTATTAACCAAGGAACAAAAGTATTACATAGTATTGTCGAAGGCTTTCATGCTGGAATCACTCAGTTCTTGTGGGGGTTTTTTGGCTATATGGCCATGTTCTAGAGGCATTTCTCCTGACGTTTCGCCTGCATCTATGGCAAGCATCCTCAGAGGTAGTGAGGTCTGTTGGAACTAGGAAAATGGGTTTATATATCTGTGGAATGACCAGGGTGGGACAAAGGACTCTTTTCTGTTGGTTATAATTTTTATTGTGCTTTAAATATTACATAAAAAGTGAAGGTTGGGGAGGGAGGTAGGATAGAAGAGGGTGGGGGAGGGTAGTTTGGGCTGGGGTAGTGGCGGTAAAGGGGGTTGGGGTAGGGGTTAGGGTTAGGGGGTGTGGCGGTGACTTCCCGCCAGTCTTCCGGGTTCTTCCATTGTTGTTTGTGTTGCTTTCTTCTTCTCCTCCTTGCCAATTCCGACTTTTGTATTTTATCTGTTTCAGAGGCTTGACAGGTCTATGTGTAACGGAGCACCTTCAGTTTTTAAAAAGTCAATAAAACCTATCCAGGTTGTGTCCTTATGTTTACCTTTAAGTCTCTGTGAGAGATTGTCCATTTGTATAATCTCCAAGACTTTTATGGTCCATTCTTCTAGGGTTGGGATCTCCTTTCGTTTCCACACCTTCGCGAGGAGCATTCTCGCAGCAGTGCTGAGGAGGAAGGACATCTTTTCTTGGTTTTTATCTAATTTTATGTTTGTGATTCCTAATAGGTATGTTTCTGGCGTTAGAGGGAATTTAATTTTCATAATTTTTTGGGCTGCAATATGGATTTCCTTCCAGTATCTTTTAACTAATTTACATTCCCACCACTGATGGAAAAACGTCCCTTTATCTTTGCCGCATTTCCAGCACCTATCTGACCCTTTTTTATTAAATTTTGCTATCTTTACCGGGGTGAAGTACCATCGAAAGAACATTTTGTACCAGTTCTCACGAAGGTCACTGGCCTCTGTATATTTTAATTTACATGTCCAAATTTCCTCCCATTGTCTAATTAAGATATTATGTCCTAGATCTCTTGCCCAATTTATCTGACACTCTTTTATTTGTTCCTCCTCCGTGCTCCACGAGAGTAATTGTTGATAAAGAATTTTTATAAGCTTTGTTTTCTTCTTCATTACCAAATCCCAAATTCTTTGGTCCTCACTAAAGCCCAATTTACTGTCCTCCTTAAATTCTTGATAGATTTGATGATAGTTAAGCCATGTCATCCTTTCGTTTTCCTGCTTAATTTCTATCCATGATTTTAACCTTAGATTACTGCCGATACCCTCCTCATCTCTTTTTAGTAACTGCTGATATGTTAGCCATTTTTCTTGTTCTAACTCTCTTTTATGCTTCGCCTCTGTTGGCGAGATCCACAGAGGTGTTTTCGTATAGAATCTGGGTAAGTATTTTTCCCATGTTTTTATTAATGCAGATCTGATGTAGTGATTGCTGAAAGCTTTTTCTACTTTTCTCTTGTTACGCCACAGGTACCCGTGCCAGCCGGTCCTGAGGTCATATCCTTCTAGTGCTAAGAGAGGCCGATTCTCTAAAGTGGCCCATTCTTTTAGTGCAGCCAGATTACAAGCCTCGTAATAAAGTTTAAAGTCTGGCAATCCGAGGCCTCCCCTTTTTTTTTCGTCGGTTAATAATTTTGTACTAATTCTTACTTTCCGATCTTTCCAAATAAATTTTATTATATCAGATTTCCATTTTTTAAATAAATGATCGTTCCTAAGTACCGGCAGAGCTTGAAAAAGGAAGAGAAGCTGGGGAAGGACTGTCATTTTAATTATGGCGATTCGTCCTAATAGAGAGAAGTTTTGGTATTTCCATTTATTTAGGTCCTTTTGGATTTTCCCCCATAATGGCTCGTAATTATTTTTTATTAGATTTATATTACTTTTTGTAATATTTATCCCTAAATATCTTACCTTATTTTCAATCTTTATTTCTGCGAGCTCTTGTAGTGTATCTCTTGCCTTTTGGTCCATATTTTTGGTCAACAATTTGGTTTTTTGTTTATTCAATTTGAATCCTGCAACTTCCCCGAAACTTTCAATTTTGTTTAGCCAATTCTTGATATTGTTGATTGGGTCCTCTACTATGCATACCACATCGTCTGCGTAAACTCTAAGTTTAAATTTGTAGCCTCCTACTTTGATTCCTTTTAGTGTCTTATCCTCATTTATTGTTCTAATTAGTGTTTCCATGACTAGAATGAACAGTAGAGGGGAGAGGGGGCATCCCTGACGAGTTCCTTGTGTTAGC
The DNA here is from genome assembly GCF_025583915.1 of Anolis sagrei ordinatus. Taxonomy (NCBI): domain Eukaryota; kingdom Metazoa; phylum Chordata; class Lepidosauria; order Squamata; family Anolidae; genus Anolis; species Anolis sagrei. Next base: position 2,748,534 of record NW_026847660.1, on the reverse strand, counting down.
TGTATGGCTTTTTTGGTTTCCGTCCCGTTTATTATGAGTGTGGCTGTCTGATTTGAATAGATTGCCTCTATGGCATTTTTAAAATGAAACCCCATATCTAATTCGTTTATTAGTAATTTTAAATATTTCCAATTGATTCTATCAAAAGCCTTCTCGGCATCAATAAACATTAGAGCTACTTGTTTCTCATTATTACTCTCGTAATATTCTATGGTGTCAATGATTACCCTAATATTATCTTTTATTTGCCTATTCGGGAGGAAGCCTACTTGGTCCATTGAGATCCAATTTTTAAGGAAATTTTTCAGCCTCTCTGCCATTATTATTGCGAAAATCTTGTAATCATTATTTAAAAGCGAAATGGGCCTATAATTTTTTACTTCTAATGGGTCTGTTCCCTCTTTTTGTATAAGAACTATATTAGTTTTTTCCCATGATTTTGGTATTTCTGTATTTTCTAGGATATTATTCAGAACATCTTTTAGTAAAGGACTCAATTCATCCTTAAATATTTTGTAAAAAATGGCAGTGAAGCCATCCGGGCCTGGAGCTTTATTCCGTTTGAGTTTTCGAATTGCTTCTTCTATTTCAAAGGGAGTGATATTACCATTCAGAAGTTCCCTTTGTGTGTCCGTTAGTTTTGGTATTTTTAAGTTGCCCAGATATTTTGAGATGTTTTCAGGTGGGATATTTATTTTTTTGTATAGTTCTTGATAGAATTGGAGGAATTGGTCCATTATATCTTTATTCGTCGTATATGTTCTTCCTTTAGATTCTATTTTTGTAATTATCTGTTTTTGTTTTCATTTTTTAGTTTTTATGGCCAACCATCTCCCAATCTTATTGGCATTTTGGAAATGATATACTTTAGTAAACTTCATTTGCTTCTCTATTTCTTCTGTTTGTAGTAAATCCAATTGTTTTCTGAGCATTTGGGCAGTATGTAATAGTTTTTTGTCTTTTGGATTTTCCTTAAGGGAGTTTTCAGTTTCCGTTAGCTTTTCCATTATTTCCGTGTTTTTTTTGTTTTTTTCCCTCCTTCTTATGGCTTCCTGCTGTATCAGGTAGCCTCTCATGACTGCCTTCATTGCTTCCCATTGGGTAGTTTTTGCGGTTTCTTCTCCCCTATTTAATTCTAAGTACTCCACTAATAATTTCCTATTCCTCTCGATGTCTATGTCTTTTCTTAGCAAATTTTCATTCAATCTCCATCTATATGATATATCTTCTCCTCTGATTAGGAGCTCAAGTGGACAGTGGTCCGAGAAAACCCTTGGTATTATCTCTATTTTCTTAATTTTTGTATTAAGTGAATTACTAATCCAAGCCATATCGATTCGTGTCCACGAATCGTGTCTCCCTGAATAGAATGTGTAATCATTTGTTCTATTATTATGGTGTCTCCAAGCATCTATTAGGTTTAATTTTTCTAATTGTTGTATAAGTTTTTTGGGTAATAGGCCAGATCTATTTGTAGTTCTGTTTTTTTTTCCTTTATGCTGGGATTTATCTTGTGACCCATCCACCACCCCATTAAAATCGCCAATAAGGATTAGTTCATCATATTCTGTTTTATTTATCTCTTTGACCAATTCTTTCATAAATTTAGTTTTTGGCCCATTTGGGCAATAAATGTTGCACACTAAAACCAGTTGATTTTTAATTTTAATTGTTATTCCTAAAAATTTTCCTTGAGTGTCTCTGAATAATTGCTTTGGACTTAGCCACTCTTTAACGTATGTCACGACTCCTCTTTTTTTTTCCTTGTAAGAGGCTTGAAATGTTTTTCCTAATTTGTCTTGGGTCAGATGTTTTACGTGCCTGTCCGCTATATGGGTCTCTTGTAGAGCTATTAAATCATAGTTTTTTTGCTTTAGGAAGTTAAAGAGTTTTTTCCTCTTACTGGGCGAATTTAACCCATTGATATTATTAGAGTATATTCTGACATTTTTCTTGTTCATAGTTGCTTTCCGGCATTTCCCACTGTAGCATCTCCTGCGGTACCACCAATTGGTAGTTCTCGGGTGAGAACTCTCTCAACCTTTTCTGTTCTCTTGCTTCTTCGTCTTCCAGTGGGTCCCTTGTCCATTTAAGTACACTTCTCCCTCCTTCATTTTCCTCGTCTTCCGTTTCTCTGTCCGTATTGGGGTCATTTTTCTCTTCTTTTAGGTCATCTCTCTTTGGGTTATTGTGGAATTTCCTCTGCTTAAGATCAGACGCACTGTCTTTCATATGCGAGTGATAAAAGGCCCGGGCGCTCTCTTCCGAGTTCAGCCAATATTTTTTTCCGTTCAGCGTGACCGTTATCCCCTCTGTTTTTTCCCACCGAAACCTTATTTTTCTCTTTATTAGTTGTTCTGTGAGGAAGTAGAATTTCCTTCGCTTCGCTAGGACTTGTTGGGGGATTTCCTTCATGATCGTTATTTTTTGATCTTTGAAAAATAATGATTTTTTCGTATTTTCTTTAAGGATTTCATCCCGCGTACTCTTACGGCAGAAACTCACCACCACATCCCGAGGGGTCTTGCGTTTTTTTGCATACCCGGTCGGCACCCTATAAGCCCGGTCGACATCCTGCCCAATGGTTTCCGTGCTCACCTCAAGTAGTTCTGCAAAAAGTTCAATTAAGTTTTGCTTCACATTTTCATCCTTTAGTTCCTGCAGGTTTCGTATTCTAAGTTGGAATTCTGACTCTCTGAATTCCAATCTTTCCGTTTGTTGTTGTAATTTTAATGTGAGCGTTTCAACTTTAGAAATTTTTGCTTCCATTTTCCCTTGGGTTTTGGCTATTCTCTGGTTCTCTAATTTCATCTTGTCCACGTCCTCTTTTATTTTGCAGATGTCTTCCTTCAATTCTTTCTTCATATTTTGTATTTCAGTCTTCAATTCTTTATGTTGTTCTTCATGTTTAGTCGAGAGCTTTTTAATTTCAGCTAAAATGTTGTCTAATACGGAGTCCTCTGCTGGTTGGTCTTTCTTCAGTTGTCCTTCTGCTGTGGGGTCTAACTTACAGAGAGAGTCTCTCCTCGCTTGGCCCTTGGTTGTCTGTAAGTTTTTCCCCTTAGTACTTTGCGTTGCCATCTTTATTTTAACAACTATTTTTCTATGAGTTAGTGTTCAGCTTTGTCTTCTTATTATCCTTGATCCTTGATCAGTCTAACAACGTTATTATTAGTTATTATTAGTTTGGATGGTTGGGTTCCTTACCTTTTTCCACCTTTTCGCCTTCCTTCTGTGCACTTTCCTCCACTCTTGCCCTTCTGTTGCCGCTCTGCCGTTTAAACTTTCTTCTTTCCTGTACTTTTCCGGTCCTGTTTTCCTTCCTATTCCTTGGATATCTCCTTGGGGAAGGCGCCCTTCGCTGTGTCGCAATTTGCGCCTATTCCCCCTTCCTGCTTCCTTATTATTCTCAAACACTCGCTTCTCGCGAGGTTTACTTTATTCTCGTCCCTGGGCTGCCTCTTCTCGCGGGAACTCCTCTGAGATCTTAATGCTCGCCGACGAAATCCCGAACTATCTCGCGATTGCTTGGAGTCCGGTCTTGCGGCTTGCTTCTTATTTGTTTACTGTTCCTTCGCGTGGGTGGAGGCAGGTCTTTCCAAGGACGAGTTTGGATGTCCTCCGATAGGAGTGGATTTTCCACCTCTCTGCTGTCCCTCACTCTCCGCGTTTTCAAGGTTAGAGTAGTGTGGGGTAATGTGGAGTGCAGAAAACGAGCGTTGTGGATTTTGTAGAGGGGGTGGGGGAGCGGGATCTTCGAGTGTCTGTATACACAGTTTAGCAATTTTTTCCCATATTTTCTCTTTTCTTCTCTTTTTCTCTTTTGGAGCCGTATTGTGCTTTCCTTTTCTTTGGGATCGTATTGAGCTTTCTATTCACCACAGCCCGCTATACCTCCGGCCTCCGCACGCCCGTTGTCCCTGCCTTACGGACGGTCCTCCGGGCACGGGGCTCGCGGTTCTGCTGTCCCTTTGGGAGGGAGCGATCTGCTCAACCTGGCTGTGGTGGCTTACTTTCACAGATCCCACTATCCTTCGTTCTTCTTTCTCTTCTTGTGCCCTTCTTTCTTGTACCCTTCTTCTCCTTACACTCGGCCCTCTCGTTTCTTAATTCTCCTTAATTCTCCCGTTCTCTTGTCCCCCTCTCTATTTTGCACCTTCTTTTCCTTTCTATTCCACACTCTCTCTGACCCTCGCCTTGTACACTTGCTCTTTGATGCTTGATACTGCTTACCTTTGATAATTTCACAATGAATGGCGCTCCGGGATCGTAATCTATCTAAAATTTCCTGTCTTGCCGATCGGTAGATGTTTTCACCTCTTTCCAATTCTTGTCGGTTGCACAGTCCCGGTTAAACTGGTCGCATTTGTGTTTGAAGTTCTTGGTTCCGTTCTTTCAATCTTTGTGTTGGTGGTCGATGGCGGTTCGGAGGCTAACGCTGCCGCGGCCTCCTACCTCGAGATTGTGCTCTCCTGGTGTGCCCCGTTGCCGGGCGTCTTGGACACCCCCTTGAGGGGGATGTCTCTTCGACACCGTCGGCCGATGGCACCCCAAGGTATTTCCCCGTGATCTCCGACCATCAGCGGGTGGGGGCTCCCCCCCTTACGCCACAAAACCTGGTTGTTCCAAAGTCCCGATCTGCCCGACCTCAGAACACGTCCACCATCTGCGACAAAGGACTCTTGTCTGCTGGAGCTAGGTGTGAATGTTTCAACTGACCACCTTGATTAGCATATAATGGCTTGACAGTGCCTGGAGCAATATTTTGTTGAGAGGTGATTAGATGTCCTTGTTTGTTTCCTCTCTGCTGTTTTGCTGTTTTAATCACCTCTCAACAAAAGTTTGCTCTAAGCAGTGTCAGGCATTATATGCTAATCAAGGTGGTCAGTTGAAACATTCACACCTAGCTCCAGCAGACAAGAGTCCTTTGTCCCACCCTGGTCATTCCACAGATATATAAACCCTTTTTCCTAGTTCCAACAGACCTCACTACCTCTGAGGATGCTTGCCATAGATCCAGGCGAAACATCAGGAGAGAATGCCTCTAGAACATGGCCACATAGCCCGAAAAAACCTACAACAACCCAGTATTACATAGTGTTGTTATTGTTATATCATCATCCAACCCAGCAGTGCTCCACCCCACAAGGGTCAGTTCTGTGTGCCTTGGAGACTCTTGATTTTTTCTGGACCGCAACCGCCTTCCACCCTGTCCGTGCCAATTCTGCTCCCACCCCTTGCTTTGTCAGGTCCATTTTTCTAATTTCCCCAAAATCGCTCCTGCAAATGCTTTGGAGCCCAGGGTCACTAGCAGTGCAGGCCTTCCCCTCCCCACTGACATTTGAGGGTCAGCCAGAAGAAGAGATACAGATAGCCAACAGCAGGAGGAGGAGGAGGAGGAGGGTGAAGCCTCACCGTGAGGTTCTTCCTCTTCTTGTAGGAGGACCAGGCCTGTGGTTCTAGGACCAGGATGCCCCCGGGGCGCAGGTGGCGGTAGATGCGCTTGAAGAGGCGCTTGAGGCCCTCGTCCCCCCAGTTGAGGTGCACCCACTTGGTGAGGCTCAGGCACAGGATCACGTCATACTCGGGCCGCTGCGCTTCCAACAGCTCGTCCCGCTCCAGAACGTAGTTGCCCTGTGGGGAAAGAGGAGGGAAGTCAGACCTGGCTATGGTGGTCCATGCTCGTTTTACATCCCTAATAATAATAATAATAACGCAATAAAAATCAATTACAAAAATAATAAAGACGCTTGGGAAGTGTCTAGATCTAGGGAAGTCAAGCTCCCCATGCTCTATTCCGCCTTGGTTAGACCACACCTGGAATATTGTGTCCAGTTCTGGGCACCACAATTGAAGGGAGATATTGACAAGCTGGAATGTGTCCAGAGGAGGGCGACTCAAATGATCAAGGGTCTGGAGAACAAGCCCTATGAGGAGCGGCTTAAGGAGCTGGGCATGTTTAGCCTGAAGAAGAGAAGGCTGAGAGGAGATATGATAGCCATGTATAAATATGTGAGACGAAGCCACAGGGAGGAGGAGGGAGCAAGCTTGTTTTCTGCTTCCTCAGAGAGGCTCCTTCTTTCGAAACTTTTAAACAGAGGCTGGATGGCCATCTGTCAGGGGTGATTTGAATGCAACATTCCTGCTTCTTGGCAGAATGGGGTTGGACTGGATGGCCCAGGAGGTCTCTTCCAACTCTCTGATTCTATGATTCTATGATTTTTTTATACGAAATCCAGCATATAGATCTCATTTGCTGTGACATACTGTGCTTTTGTGTCAGTAAAATAATAACAACAATCTATATAAATAAAAATGCAATGTCCGTTTGTGGGATTAACATAACTCAAAAACCAATGGACGAATTGACACCAAAATTGGACACAAGACACCTAACAACCCAATGTATCTAAATATTATGTAACTATTGATATAAATATAAATATTTATAAATGTTTTAACTGAATAAATAATTAATAATCTATCTAAATAAAAATGTAATGTTCGTTTGTGGGGTTAAAATAACTCAAAATCTGCTGGACAAATAGTCGCCAAATTTGGCCACAAGACACCTACTAACCTAAGGAGTGACCATCACTCAAAAATATTGATTTTGTCATTTGGGAGTTGTAGTTGCTGGGATTTATAGTTCAGCTACAATCAAAAAGCATTCTGAACCCCAGCAACGATGGAATTGAACCAAACTTGGCACACAGTTCTCCCATAACCAACAGAAAATACTGGAAGGGTTTGGTGGGCAGTGTCCTTTGGTTTTGGAGTTGTAGTTCACCTACATCCAGCGATCACTGTGGACTCAAACAAGGATATATCTGGACCGAACTCTACATGAATACTCAATATGCCCAAATGTGAACACTGGTGGAGTTTGAGGAAAATAGAATCTTGACATTTGGGAGCTGTAGTAGCTGGGATTTGTAGTTCACCTACAATCACAGAGCATTCTGAACCCCACCAACGACAGAATTGGGCCAAACCTCCCACACAGAACCCCCATGTGGGCCACACCAACGCGTTAGGAATTGTGGGAGCTGAAGTCCAAAACACCTGGAGGGAAGGCCAAAGTTCGCTCATGCCTACACCACGCCATTCTAGCTCAGTGGAAGTTGGGCAAAAGCCCTCTGTGCAGCTTTCTTATCCCAAGGCTGCATGCTCCTTCCCTCCCTCGGTGATTTTACTTGGAGGAGTCCAGATACCAGCGGGGGAGTCACCTGCCACTGGCTGGGTTTCCAGCTCCCACTTTGAAAAGGGTCTGGCTCTGCTCCAGCACTGGGTAAACAAGGGGCTGCTGGAACCAGGGAGAATATAGCAGGGCAGCACAGCTGGAAAAGATCAAGCCAATGGTCTCCCATTCCCTTCTATCTCTGGCCTGGAAGAACTGACCACTCAGCGATTCCGTTTGAGGGCTCTGAAGCCAGCCCAACCTTAGGAGAGCATCAACCTTTGCACACAGCTTAGAGGGATAAACATTTGTCACACAAATGGACCTCCTGGAAGCTGGGGGAAAGGGAATGGCAGGGAATCAGCTAGAATGGTAACTTGAAGACACACATATGCCAACTTCAGCCCTCCAGGTGTTTTGGACTTCAACTCCCACAATTCCTAAGAGGATATTTTATATTTTAAGTTATAGTACAATGCTTTGAGTTGTGAGCCTCTTTGAGTCACTGTATGGAGAGAAAAAGCAGGATATAAATAAACATAATAATAATAATAATAATAATAATAATAATAATAATAATAATGGTGGTCCCAATGGTGATCGGCACACTGGGTGCAGTGCCTAAAGACCTTGGCCTGCACTTAAAACACAATTGGTGCTGACAAAATTACCATCTGTCATCTACAGAAGGCCTCCTTACTGTGATCTGCACGCATTATTTGCATTATGTCCTAGACATTTGTGAAGTGTGATCAAATACAACAGCCAGAGGAGTGTCTGCTGTGGACTCATCTTGTTGTGTTTCAAATAAATAAATAATAATAATAATACTAATAATGTGTTGTCAAAGGCTTTCATGGCTGAAATCACTGAGGTGCTGTGAATTTTGCAAGGTATATGTCCATGTTCCAGAAGCATTCTCTCCTGACATTTCACCTACATCTATGACAGACAGGCACAGAGGTTGTGAGGCATCTTCATAACCTCTCAGGACATGCCATAGATGTGGGTGAAACACCAGGAGAGCATGCTTCTGGAACATGGCCATACAGCCCGGAAAACTCACAGCAACCCAATAATAATAATAATAATAATAATAATAATAATAATGATGATGATGATGATGATGATGCCTGGTTGAAGTCCAAAACACCTGGAGGACTGAAGTTTGCCCACACCTGATCTAGATTGTTGTGAGTTTTTGGTCTGTATGGCCACTTTCCAGAAGCATTCTCTCCTGATGTTTCCCCTGCATCTATGACAGGCATCCTCAGAGTTGTGAGGTCTGTTGGAAACTACATCACAACCTCTGAGGATGCCTGCCATAGATGCAGGCGAAATGTAAGGAGAGAATGCTTTTGGAACATGGCCATACAGCCCGGAAAACTCACAGCAACCCAATAACAATAACAATAATAATAATGCCGGATTGAAGTCCAAAACACTTGGAGGGCTAAAGTTTGCCCATACCTGTTTTAGATTGTTGTGAGTTTTTTGGACTGTCTGGCCATGTTTCAGAAGCATTCTCTCCTGATGCTTCACCTGCATCTATGACAGGCATCCTCAGAGGTTGTACGGTCTGTTGGAAACTACATCACAACCTCTGAGGATGCCTGCCATAGCAGGTGAAACGTCAGGAGAGAATGCTTCTGGAACATGGCCATACAGCCCGGAAAACTCACAGCAACCCGATAATAATAATGATGATGATGATACCTGGTTGAAGTCCAAAACATCTGGAAAGCTGAAGTTTGCCTATGCCTGATCTAGATTGTTGTGAGTTTTTTGGACTGTCTGGCCATGTTCCGGAAGCATTCTCTCCTGATGTTTCACCTGCATCTATGACAGGCATCCTCAGAGGTTGTATGGTCTGTTAGAAACTACACCACAACCTCTGAGGATGCCTGCCACAGATGCAGGCGAAATGTCAGGAGAGAATGCTCTGGAACATGGCCACACAGCCCGGAAAATTCATAGCAACCCAATAACAATAATAATGCCTGGTTGAAGTCCAAAGGGCTAAAGTTTGCCCATACCTGTTTTAGATTGTTGTGAGTTTTTTGGACTGTCTGGTCATGTTTCAGAAGCATTCTCTCCTGATGTTTCACCTGCATCGATGACAGGCATCCTCAGAGGTTGTGAGGTCTGTTAGAAACTACATCACAACCTCTGAGGATGTCTGCCATAGATGCAGGCGAAATGTCAGGAGAGAATGCTCCTACACATGGCCATACAGCCCGGAAAATTCACAGCAACCCAATAATAATAATAATAATAATAATAATAATAATAATAATAATAATAATAATGCCTGGTTTAACTCAATTGCAAGACACATAACAACAAAACCACCAGTAGAAGGTTAGGGCAGAGTTTGTCCCAAAACCAATTCATTACGTTTTGCGATATAAACAACCCGTTTCTTGGGGAATTAACCCTCCTTTCCATTTCGTCTGGTGGACCCTACACATCTAGGAGCAAACCACTGGTTCCGAAGATCTGGTATTTTGAGACTGTTTTACCCAGCATGGTTTCTTCCCTTCCCAAAGAGTATCTCAAATAAGGACTGCCCCCTGGCTCCAGTGAGTCCAAGACCCCCTCCTCTTGCAACCTGCCATCTCAGCAAGGTGCAGCGGATCCACCTGAGGAACTTCTCCCGCCTCCACCTCGGATGGAAGACCAATCAGAAGCAGCACATGACCCAGGATGTGATCCTCTTCCTTGAAGCTCCGCCCCTAAAGCCAGATCACCGTTCCTGGAGGGCATGCCTATACATGTAGTGGATTAACCACACAGTTGCCATAGGTATGATTGGGCATAGACAAATCTCAATTCTCCAGGTGTTTTGGACTTCCACTCCCACAATTCCTGGACTCAGGCCCTCAGGAAGGGGCCTGAGGCCAGGAATTGTGGGAGTGGAAGTCCAAAATACCCAGAAGCCCAAGTTCAACTTCCAAAGTTTGCCCATGCTCATCTCCATTCCTAAGCTGAAGAGCCGGCATTGTCCACAGACACTTCCAAGGTCATGTGGCTGGCATGATTGCATGGAGCACCGTTACCTTCCTGTCGAAGCGGTACCTATTGATCTACTCACATGTGCATGTTTTCGAACTGCTAGGTTGACAGGAGCTGGGGCTAACTGCAGAAGGTCACCCAGCTTTCACAGATTCGAACCACCAACCTTTCGGTCAGCAAGTTGGACTTGCTGACCGAAGTCCGCAGGGGGTTGGACTGGATGGCCCATGAGGTCTCTTCCAACTCTATGATTCTAAGTTCAGCAGCTCAGCGGTTTAACCTGCTGTGCCACCCAAGGCTGCTCATAATTATTATATTGCTATATTATTATTATTATACTAACCATCCCCTGCCATGCGTTGCTCTGGCCCAGTCTGTGTATATGTGTTTTGTGTGTGGATAAATGTGTATATATGTGGTTTTTTTGATTTTGGATTTTTAAGTGTCTTCTGCTGTGTTTTTGAGTGTTTTTATGAATGATGGTCACTTGTTGGCCTGACCAGTATATTGTATCCAAATCTGGTGACAATTCGTCCAGTGAGTTTTGAGTTATGTTCATCCCACAAACGAACATTACATTTTATTTATATATACACTGATTGTGGCCCAGTCAATGTATATATTCTGTGTGTGTATATATGTGTATGTGTGTATATATATTTGTATATATGTGTGTGTTTGCATATGTGTGGTTGTTTATATGTATGTGTGTATGTATGTCTATATGTGCATGTATATATGTAAATATATGTGTATGTACATGCTTGTGTGCATGTGTATATGTATGTGTATATTTGTGTGTGCTATATATATATGCGAATATATGTGTGTGTGTCTGTATGTATGTGTGCATGTGTATATGTATATGAGTGTATATGTATATAGTTTATTTTGGAGGGTTTAAGTCTGTTCTGCTGGGTTTTTTGTGTGTTTTTATGAGTGATGGTCACTCGTTGGCCTGATAGGTGTCTTGTGTCCAAATTTGGTGTCAATTCATCCAGTGGTTTTTGAGTTCTGTTAACCCCACAAACATTACATTTTTATTTATATAGATTGCTTCAAAAAACAACTGAAGACCTACTTCTGCTCAATAGCGTATGGAGAGGGGGAGCATTAAATAATAAGAGATCATTACTGGGCCCTGACTGAGAACTATTTTGTATTTGGGCTCTCCTATTCCATGCTAGCCCAATAACCATCACTCGACTGCACAACCAACCCACACCTCTAGTTGGCTGTTGCAAATTAACGTGGATGTTTGCTTAGATTTTGCTATAATTTTTTCCACTACGTCCAGTTTAATTTATTGATGTTAGACTTAATTTATTGATGTTAGGTTTTACTGGGATGTTAGGTTTTAATGCTTTTTTCATATGTGGAGATTCTCTGGGATTATCTCAGTATTTGTTTTATGGAGGCATTGAATGTTTGCCGCTGTATGTTGGAATCTGCCCTGAGTCTCCTCGGGGAGATAGGGTTGAATACAAATAAAGTTATTATTATTATATTTTGTATTACATATTTTGTATTATTGTAATGTTTTATATGTTTATTTTATTATCATTATTATTAATTATTATGTAGACATTAAGTGTTATCTTATGTGGTGGAGGCTCCTTCTATTGAGGATTTTAAACAGAGGCTAGATGGCCATCTGTTGGGGTGCTTTGAATGTGATTTTCCTGCTTCTTGGCAGAATGGGATTGGACTGGATGGCCCACGAGGTCTCTTCCAACTCTAGGATTGTATTTATTTAACCCTGCTTTGGATGTCATTACCTGGGGAGATTAGGCTAGCTCCCACCGTGTCAGCTTATAGGAAAAGCTTGAAAACCTGGCTGTTCCGCCTTGCTTTTGATGAATGAACAATGATCCCCATACTATGACAGTCCCAGCATATATTCGTCCTCTTGATGCACCTCACCTTATTCCTAGCGAGTAATTAAGCCCCATAGCTTGCCCCTCCTGTACCTCGCAGTGATTAAATTGCTTCGGTTATCCTATCCTTTCCTATGTCCCTTGATTTTATCTTTGCACCTTGGCCCTTATTCCTAATCTTATATTACTTTATACCCAGTGTTATTTCCCATTATGTCAATTTCTTTTCTTGTTTATATGTTATTGTTGTACTGCTGTACTTTATTGTAATTTTAATTATTACTAGCTGTCCCCTGCCACGCGTTGCTGTGGCCCAGTCTATGTAGATGTGTTTTTAATGTGTATATGTTTGTGTGTATGTGTCTATATGTGTGTTTGCGCATCTATATGTGGTTTTAAGCATGCGTTGTAGTGTATTTTTTGTTATTTGGCTTTTTAAGTCTCTTCTGCTGTGTTTTTAATGAGTGAGGGTCATTTGCTGCCCTGATGAGTGTATTGTGTCCAAATTTGGTGTCAATTCATCCAGTGGTTTTTGCATTATGTTAATCCCACAAATGAATATTACATTTTTATTTATACAGATTTGCTGTATGTATCTTATTTGTTACTGTATTCATTGGGCTTGGCCTCATGTTAGCCTCCCTGAGTCTGAGGGGAGATGGTAGTGGGGTATAAATAAAGTTTAATACTAATAATAATAATAACCCATTCAGATTAATCCCTTATCCCTAATTTTATTTTACTTTATACCCAGTGTTATTTCCCATTATGTTAATTTCTTTTTGTTGTTTATTTATATATTTACCACATTTATATACCGCCCCTCTCAGCCCAGAGGCGACTCAGAGCGTATGTTATTGTTTGTATGTTACTGTTTTATTACTGAACTTTATTTTAATTTTGATTTTAATTTTAATTATTATTTGTTTACTGTATTCGTTGGGCTTGGCCTCATGTTAGCCACCCTGAGGGGAGATAATAAATAAAGTTTATTAATAATAATAATAACCACCCACTATGCCATCAGGGGGCTCCTTGCCTTACCTTGATGAAAATGACATTGTTGGGGAACACGGAGGCATCCGTCCCTTCCTGAGGGACCCTCGGAGCAGCAATGGGGCCCCGGCTGGCCATCAGAGAGGCAGGGAAGGTCTTTCTGGCCGCGGTGCTGCTCGGACCCTCGTCGCTCTCCTGCTTCTGCTGGTGGAGCTCCTCGGAGAGGTAGTGCCGGATGTTTTGCCGGGCCGAGTGGATGAGGTGCCCGTCAATGTCCAGGCCCACCATGCGGGCAGGCCCCCACTTCTTGGCCACACTCAGGGTGAAGTGTCCCACGTTGCAGCCCACGTCCAGCACCTCTTTACCTTGGAACCACTCCGGCTTCATCACCCGCAGCCGGGCGTCCTCACAGTCGGGGTTGCGGTATCCGTAGTACTTGCAGTAGTTGCCGTACTGGAACTTGTGCCGGGGCTGTCGGCGGGCGGAGGCGGGGGGCGCGTGGCGAGAGCGGGGGGCGCTGCGGGCTCTCTCTGGGCTGCTCCGGGAAGGCTGTTCCAAGGCCGAGGAAGGCCCCTGATGCCGCGCGGCCGCCACTTCGGATTTGCTACAAGTCCTGCGCCGCTTGCGGTGGTGCCGGCTCCCGGTGCTGGCGGACGATGCCACAGAGACGCAGGAGGGGGTGACGCCCCCTCCGGTGGAAACCCCTTGGTGGCTGGGCTGGGGCTCCCCGTGTCCGGCAGGAAGCAGCGGCGAGACCACCTCATCCCTGCAGTTGATGACGGTGTTGAGTTCGTACGGCTGGGGGGTGGCCCCGTTGCAGGGCTTGGACTTCTGGCAGGAAGCCGAGGCGGTGGCGGCGGGTGTCGCGGGAGCCTTGGTCCCCGCTCCGTCGGTGCTGCCCCCTCTCTGCGCCCCTCGGTGCCGGTGCCGCTTGCGTTTGGCGGGTGAAGCCAAGACGGGAGGGTCCTCCTGGGCGTTGTTGAGACTCAACGGGTCAGTGATATCCTTGGGGATGAGGATCTCCACGGGGTCGCGGCCTTTGGCCGGCAGCGGCGACGACTTGGGGGTCTCGGCGTTGAGGGCCTGGTTGACCTCCTCGTCCAGGAGGCTGTTGAGGTTGAGCGGGTCGAAGATGTTCCCGCCGAGGAGGAACTCAGACGGGAGGACCGGGTCGCACTCGGAGTTGACCCTCCGGCGGCGCTTGAAAGCGGGGTGCTTGAAACCCCCTCCTCCTCCACCGACATTGCAGCTGTTGCGCCTCTTGTTGGGCCTCTGTTGTGGTTGTTGTGGTTGTGGAGGGGCCTGGAAGCCATTACGAGGCTTGTGGAGCTCTCCCTCCTCCACAGAGGCCTCCACTCCTCGTTGGGGGTCTGTGAGGCCTCCATCCCCACCTCCACGGCTCCCTTGGGCCTTCCCCGCCATGGGGCCTCCTTTCCCGGCTGCATTTCTAGGCAAGTCCCCGGCTCCACAGGTGGTAGGCCCCTTCGGAGGGGGTTTAGGCAGCGGGGGAGGCGGGGCCGGGACTCGGAAGGCGTCCTTGTCGGCCGCCATCTCGATCATCCCTCAGGCCAGCCGGGGAAGAGGAGAGAAGCAGCCCTTTCCTTCTCCTCAGCCCGCCTCACGTTGTTTCTGCCTCAGATTCCTTCTGCGCGTGCGCAGTGCGCTCCCTCGGCTGCTCCCTTCCTTTGCTCTCTCTCGCGCAGGCGCACTCCGCGCTCAAGCCCAGCCTCCGTCGCGCAGGCGCACAAAGCACCCACAACGCCCCGCCCTCTTGATCAGCGCATGCGCAGCCCAGCCAGCGCTCCGTCCAACGAAGAACGCTTCGCGCCTCCCGATTTCCTGCGATGGCACGCTCCCCCCTCAGCGCTGGGTTTATATACTCTGTGGGTGTGGCTAATCTAAGACACGCCCCCTCTTCTCGACGACAGCCAATCAGAGCGCGGCGACCGCTCGAGCCGCGTGGATCGGACACCAATCAGAACCAATTCCTCACAAGCCGCCCCTCCTTTTCTTCCTCCCGCCTCCTGATTTGGATTTCGACCAATAGAAAAGCAGAAGGGCAGCTCCCACAGCCAATCAAAGCTCAGCACTCGGATCTAATTTTTCTCCTCAGAGTGGGTGAGGGTCCTTCTCGGTGGAGGGTTGTCTAACTCAGGCGCCTGCAGGAGCGTTATTTCGGGATTTAAAGTCGCAAAGGAAAAGCCAAGTAGATATAGTTTCCCGCATTGGATGTGTTAAATAATACACTTTTCGTCAACTGCCAAAAATCTGCCTCGAAGAACAAGCCATTTTTTTTTCAGGCATTGGCTTAGTCTTCTAAAAAAGAGGAAAACAGCCTCACTTGCCAAAGCTGTAATTTAATTTAATATAATTTAAGTAAATCCGCGCTTGGAACCAATACTTTCACATTCTTTGTGCAAAGAAGAATTTTAATCATTTTTTGTTTTTCTTTTTAAAAGGGTTTCCCAATATGGACAGTTGTCAAAAGATCACATGGCTCCACTTGCCTGAAACTGATGCCTGCAAAGCACTCTGGGAACTGTAGTTTTTTTCCCAGGCACCCCAGTGGCGCATGCGCCGAATGTCGCAGCCGCCACTGCTTCTCCCCAACTGCGCAGGCGCGGGAGGTGGGTAAACAAACAGACCCCAGGACACGCGGGGAAAGAGAGAGGAATGTGGGAAAGGGCGGCACGGGATTCATAGAGGGCCAATGTGTGATTGTTATACTGATGGGGGAAGTTAGGCTCAAAAGAGAGGTGTAAATCTATTATATCTATCTAATCTAATCTAAATATATCTATCTATATCTATATGTATATATATTTAAATGCTCTGTGCATAATGAGTGCCTTAAAATCAAAAGAACCAATGAACGAAATCACACCAAATTTGGCAACAAAACGTCTCACAACACAAGGAGTGACCATCACTCAAAAAATTATTATTTTCTCATTTGGGAGTTGTAGTTGCTGGGATTTATAGTTCACCTCCAATCAAAGAGCATTCTGAACTCCACCAACAATGGAATTGAACCAAACTTGGCTCACAGAACTTCCATGAGCAACAGAAAATACTGGAAGGGTTTGGTGGGCATTGACCTTGAGTTTGGGAGTTGTAGTTCACCTACATCCAGAGAGCACTGTGGACTCAAACAATGATGGATCTAGGGCAAACATGACACAAGCACTCAATACACCCAAATATGAACACAGATGGAGTTTGGGGGAATAGACCTTGACATTTGGGAGTTGTAGTTACTGGGATTTATAGTTCACCTATAATCAAAGAGCATTCTGAACCGCACGAATGACAGAATCGGAGCAAACTTCCCACACAGAACCCCCATGACCAACCGAAAATACATAAGGTCATCCAGTCCAACTCCCTTTACCAAGGCAAGAAAATGTAATCAAAGTCCTCCTGACAAAGAGCCATCCAGCCATTGATATAGATAGATAGATAGATAGATATGATTCACACAGAGAGAGATTTGAAAGGGACCCTTACAGAAGGACAATGATATGTTGCATGTTCCAGGGTGGGCAAGCCAGACACTCTCCACATCAACACTGACAAAGAAACAACACAAAATACTGTTTACCCACAAGCATAAATTACATATATTAGAAACCAACACTTTCTCATTCCTTTATTTTCCAGATCAACAGACTGGGCCACAGCAATGCGTGGCAGGGGACAGCTAGTGTGTGTGTGTGTGTGTGTGTGTATATATATATATATATATACACACACACATACACACACACACACAGAAGCTCTCCGAAGCTCTAGGTGCTCTTACTGCCTATTACAGGGGAAACCAGCTGATCCCTAATCCATCTAAAACACAGACATGTGCCTTTCACCTTAAGAACAGACAAGCATCCCGAGCTCTGAGGATTACCTGGGAAGGAATCCCACTGGAGCATTGCAGCGCACCCAAATACCTGGGAGTCACCCTGGACCGTGCTCTGACCTACAAGAAGCACTGCCTGAACATCAAGCAAAAAGTGGGTGCTAGAAACAATATCATACGAAAGCTGACTGGCACAACCTGGGGATCACAACCAGACACAGTGAAGACATCTGCCCTTGCGCTGTGCTACTCTGCTGCTGAGTATGCATGCCCAGTGTGGAACACATCTCACCACACTAAAACAGTGGATGTGGCTCTTAATGAGACATGCCGCATTATCACGGGGTGTCTGCACCCTACACCACTGGAGAAATTACACTGCTTAGCCGGTATTGCACCACCTGACATCCGCCGGGAAGTAGCAGCCAATAGTGAAAGGACCAAGGCAGAGACATCTCCAGCTCATCCCCTGTTTGGGTATCAGCCAGTACATCAATGACTTAAATCAAGAAATAGGTTTCTAAGATCTACAGAGACACTCGCTGGAATACCTCAGCAAGTGAGAGTCCAAAAGTGGCAGGCTCAAACCCAGCACCTCAACCAATGGCTGATACACAATGAGAGACTCCTCCCTGGGCACACAGAAGTCGGGGCGACTTGGAAGGCGCTGAACAGACTGCGCTCGGGCACCACAAGATACAGAGCCAACCTTGAGAAATGGGGCCACAAAGAGGAATTCACAACATGCGAGTGCGGAGAAGAGCAAACCACTGACCACCAGAGCCCTGCCACATGCTCAATGGAGGACCTTCTCACAGCAACACCAGAGGCACTCCAAGTGGCCAGATACTGGTCAAATGACATTTAGTATAATGCCAAGTTTTCAAACTTTGTTTGTGGTTTTTTTATACATTATAACTCTATTCTCAATTTGCTTCTGACACAATAAATAAATAACTTGGCAGATACTTGCAGATATCTTTTTGAACTGGTGGTTATCAGGTATGGAAATGTGGATGTGAGAATTATGTTGTACCCTACAGATCAGTGTTTCTCAACCTTCCTAATGCCATGACCCCTTAATACAGTTCCTCATGTTGTGTTGACCCCCAACCATAACATTATTTCTGTTGCTACTTCACAACTGTAATTGTGCTCCTATTATGAATCGTAATGCAAACATCCGATATGCAGGATATATTTGCATTCACTGGACCAAACTGGGCACCAATATCCAATAATACAACCACATTTGAATACTGGTGGGATTGTGGAGAGGATTGGTTTTGTCATTTGGGAGTTGTAGTTGCTGGGATTTATAGTTCACCTCCAATCAAAGAGCATTCTGAAATCCACCAACAATGGAATTGAACCATACTTGGAACACAGACCTCCCATGACCAACAGAAAATATGGGAAGGGTTTGCTGGGCATTGACCTTGAGTTTTGGAGTTGTAGTTCGCCTACATCTAGAGGGCACTGTGCACCCAAACAATGATGGATCTGGACCAAACTTGGCATGAATACTCAATGTACCTGAATGTGAATACTGGTGGAGTTTGGGGAATATAAACCTTGACATTTGGGAGTTGTAGTTGTTGAGATTTATAGTTCACCTACAATCAGAGTGTTCTGTTCTCCACCAAGGATAGAATTGGGCCAAACTTCCCACACAGAACCTCCAAGACTAACAGAAAATACTGTGTTTTCTGATTGTCTTTGGCGACCCCTCTGACACTCCCTCGCGATCCCCAGAGGGGTCCCGACCCCCACGTTGAGAAACACTGCTACAGGTGCTTATCAATACATTATAAATACAGCAACATAACAAGCTAAAGCCAGGAAAAAATTAAAAAGGTAGACCCCAGCTTGTTTTCTGCTGTCCTGGAAACCAGGACTCAGCGTAATGGGTTCAAATTACAGGAAAGGTGATACCACCTAAAATGTATTAGGAAGAACTTCTTGACCGTAAGGAGAGCTGTTCAGCAGTGGAACTCTCCGAGTTTGGTAGAAGCTCTTTCCTTGATAGGTTCTAAACAGGCTCAATGGCCATCTGTCAGGGGTGCTTTGATTGTGCTTGGCAGAATGCAGTTGGACTAGATGGCCCCTGGGTGTTGCCCCTTGCAATTGTAGAGAGAGGAGAAGCAATAGCTGTGGGTCAGAGTGCCAGTATTCTTCCCCTGGGACTCTCTGAAAACATCCACAAAGAGATTACAGGAATGACCCACCCTGGCCATTCCACAGATATATAAACCCATTTTCCTAGTTCCAACAGACCTCCCTACCTCTGAGGATGCTTGCCATAGATGCAGGCGAAACGTCAGGAGAGAATGCCTCTAGAACATGGTCATACAGCCCGAAAAAACCTACAACAACCCAGATTACAGGAAGTTTGGTTAAAAGGAAACCATTACTGATGTGAAAATGCACAGGAAGTGGCTGCCATTTATCTACAAGGGTGAATTGCTGTTTCCATTGCCTTCCAAGAGAAGCCTTATACCTTTTTTTGGTCAGACAAAGGCCAGGCAGGAGAGGTCCAAGGCCACAAAGACAGCCTTGGAGGGCCAGGTGCAGCCCAAGGCCACCCACGGGTCCTTCCTCCCACTCCAATACCTTTTGAGATATTCTAGGTTGCACTAAGCTCTATAGTCAGCATAGTCATAAGGCTGAGCGAAGGAAGAGAGATGCTTTTGAGCTGTGGTGTTGGAGGAAAGTGCTGAGAGTGCCTTGGAC
The DNA here is from genome assembly GCF_025583915.1 of Anolis sagrei ordinatus. Lineage (NCBI taxonomy): Eukaryota > Metazoa > Chordata > Lepidosauria > Squamata > Anolidae > Anolis > Anolis sagrei. The sequence continues at coordinate 2,728,877 of NW_026847660.1, read as the reverse complement.
TGCGAGAAGATCCAACCAGTCCATCCTCCAGGAAATAAAGCCCGACTGCTCACTGGAGGGAAAGATACTAGAGACAAAGTTGAAGTACTTTGGCCACATCATGAGGAGACAGCAAAGCCTAGAGAAGACAATTATGCTGGGGAAAGTGGAAGGCAAAAGGAAGAGGGGCCGACCAAGGGCAAGATGGATGGATGGCATCCTTGAAGTGACTGGACTGACCTTGAGGGAGCTGGGGGTGGTAACGGCCGACAGGGAGCTCTCGCGTAGGCTGGTCCATGAGGTCACGAAGAGTCGGAGACGACTGAACGAATGAACAACAACACAACTCCCAAATGTCAAGGTCTATTTTCCCCAAACTCCCACCAGTGTTCACTTTTGGACATATTGAGTCTTCGTGCCAAGTTTGGTCCAGATCCATCATTGTTTGAGTCCACAGTTCTCTCTGGATGTAGGTGAACTACAACTCCAAAACTCAAGGTCAATGCCCACCAACGCCTTCTAGTATTTTCTGTTGGTCGTGGGAGTCCTGTGTGGCAAGTTTGGTTCAATTCCATCGTTGGTGGAGTTCAGCACAATATTAGTATTATAGTACTGTACTGTACTATATTACTGTACTGCAAAAATATTTGTAATATTACATACAATATACAATGTACAATTATTATACATTATATTGTATTAGTATTATAATAAATTATAATATTATCAATATTATATGTGTATATATATATATTAGCATAGCACAATATTAGTATTATATAGTACCATACTGTACTATATTACTATACTGCAAAAATATTAGTAATATTACATGCAATATACAATGTACAATTATTATATATTATATTGTATTAAATTATAATATCAATATTATATGTATATATATATATTTAGCATAGCACAATATTAGTATTATAGTACTGTACTGTATTATATTGCTGTACTGCAAAATATTAGTAATGTTACATGCAATGTACAATTATTATATATTATATTGTATTAGTATTATAATAAATTGTAATATTATAAATATTATATGTGTGTATATATATATTAGAATAGCACAATATTAGTATTATATAGTACTATACTGTACTGTAAAAATATTAGTAATATTACACGTAATATACATGTACAGTATATATTTGATTGTATTAAATTATATCAATATTATATGTATATACATATTTTGTAACATAGCACAATATTAGTATTATATATTACTATACTGTACTGTATTACTGTACTGCAAAAATATTAGTAATATTACATGTAATATATATTATATTGTATGAAATTATATCATCAATATTATATGTATATATATATTTAACTTAGCACAATATTAGTATTATTTATTACTGTACTGCAAAAATATTAATATTACATATAATATACAGTGTACAATTATTATATATTATATTCTATTAGTATTATATTGTTTTAAATTATATTATCAATATTATATGTAATATACAATGCACAATTATTATATATTATATTGTATTAAATTATAATATCAATATTATATGTGTGTGTGTGTGTATATATATATATATATATATATATATATAAGCATAGCACAATATTAGCATTATATATTACTATACTGTAATATATTACTGTACTGCAAAAATATAAGTAATATTACTTGTAATATACAATGTACAATCATATTTTATGCATAAAATTATAATATTATCATTATATGTATATATATATTTAACATAGCACAATATTAGTATTATATATTACTATACTGTACTGTATTACTGTACTGCAAAAATATTAGTAATATTACATGTAATATATATTATATTGTATTAAATTATATCATCAATATTATATGTATATATATATTTAACTTAGCACAACAGTTTTTAGGAATCTGTACAAGGACCAAGTAGCAACAGTCAGAACTGACCATGGAACAACAGACTGGTTCAAGATTGGGAAAGGCGTACGGCAAGGCTGCATCCTCTCACCCAACCTTTTCAACTTGTATGCAGAACACATCATGCGAGGATGTGCGGGGCTTGATGAATGCAAGGCTGGGATGAAAATTGCTGGAAGAAACATTAACAACCTCAGATATGCAGATGACACCACTCTGATGGCCGAAAGCGAGGAGGAGCTGAGGAGCCTTCTAATCAAGGTGAAAGAAGAAAGCGCAAAAGCCGGGTTGCAGCTAAACATCAAAAAAACCAAGATTGTGGCAACAAGAATGATTGACAACTGGAAAATAGAGGGAGAAACCGTGGAGGCCGTGACAGACTTTGTATTTCTAGGTGCAAAGATTACTGCAGATGCAGACTGTGGCCAGGAAATCAGAAGACGCTTACTTCTTGGGAGGAGATCAATGTCCAATCTCGATAAAATAGTAAAGAGTAGAGACATCAGACTGGCAACAAAGATCCGCCTAGTCAAAGCCATGGTATTCCCTGTAGTCACCTACGGATGTGAGAGCTGGACCTTAGGGAAGGCTGAGCGAAGGAAGATCGATGCTTTTGAGCTGTGGTGTTGGAGGAAAGTGCTGAGAGTGCCTTGGACTGCGAGAAGATCCAACCAGTCCATCCTTCAGGAAATAAAGCCCGACTGCTCACTGGAGGGAAGGATAGTAGAGGCAAAGATGAAGTACTTTGGCTACATCATGAGAAGAAAGGAAAGCTTAGAGAAGACAATTATGCTGGGGAAAATGGAAGGAAAAAGGAAGAGGGGCCGACCAAGGGCAAGATGGATGGATAGATGGATGGAATCCTTGAAGAGACTGGCTTGACCTTGAAGGAGATGAGGATGGCCATGGCCAACAGCGAGCTCTGGCATGGGCTGGTCCATGAGGTCACGAAGAGTCGGAGACGACTGAACGAATGAACAACAACAACACTGTACTATATTACTGTACTCCAAAAATATTAGTAATATTACATGTAATACACAATGTACAATTATTATATATTATATTTTATTAGTATTATATTGTATTAAACTATATTATCAATATTAATGGATGTATGTAGCACAATATTAGTATTATATATTACTGTACCATGCTGTATTACTGTACTGTAAAAATATTAGTAATATTACATGTAATATACAATGTACAATTATTATATATTATATTGTATTAGTATATTATATTATTATCAATATTATATATATATGTATAGCACAATATTAGTATTATATATTAGTATACTGTACTATATTACTGTACTCCAAAAATATTAGTATTACACGTTATATAGAATGTACAATTATATTATTATTATTATTATTATTATTATTATTATTATTATTATTATATTATAACTTTATTTGTACCCCGCTAGCATCTCCCGAAGGATTCGATGCGGCTTACAAAGGCCAAGGCCTCAACACAATACAACAACACAATACATAGCAAATAAAACAGTTAAAGCAGAAAAACAATAGCAATAGCAATACAACAGGACATTATTAAAAACTGAGCCGGCCGGAGTGGGGTACAGGGTTAAAAGTGCTGAAGTGTCGGAGGGATATGGGATTAAAATATAAGTGCAGTGTGCGGTGAGGGTGATCTTGACTCTACTAAAGTGCTTCTGGGCTTTGGTAGTGGGGTTCCTAATCTGAGAAGGCACGTTGGAACAGCCAGGTTTTCAGGTTCTTTCTGAAAACCGCCAAAGTAGGGGCCTGTCTGAGATCTTTCGGGAGGGCATTCCAGAGGCGGGGAGCCACCACAGAGAAGGCCCTGTCCCGCGTCCCCACCAAACGCGCCTGCGACGCGGGCGGGATCACGAGCAGGGCCTCTCCTAATGACCGGAGTGAGCGTGTGGGTTCGTAGACTGTGATGCGGTCTCGCAGGTAGGGTGGTCCCAAACCGTTTAGGGCTTTGTAGGTAAGCACCTGCACCTTAAATTGGGCTTTGAAAATAAATGGCAGCCAGTGGAGCTCCTTTAAAATGTACTGGGATGCCACGTATAATTATTATTATTATTATTAACTTTATTTGTACCCCGCTAGCATCTCCCGAAGGACTCGATGCGGCTTACACAGGCCGAAGCCTCAAAACACAATACAATAGAAAACATAACACAACAATAAACAAAGCAAATCAACAATTAAGCAAAATAACAACAATGACAATACATCAATACATCAAGACACTATTAAAACTGGTTCGGCCGGCGCAATGGGGTACAGGGTAAAAGTGCTGAGATGGCAGGAGGAACGTAGGATTAAAAGTGCGGTGTGCAGCAACATTGGTTGTGCTAAAGTGCTTTTAGGACTTGGGATGGGGGATTCCTAATCTGCGAAGGCACATCGGAACAGCCATGTTTTTAGGTTCCTTCTGAAAACTGCTAGAGTAGGGGCCTGACGGAGCTCTTTTGGAAGGGCAAATATATATATATTATATATATTTGCCCTTATATATATATATATATATATATATATATATATATGGTATATATATATTATATTGTATTAGTATTATATTGTGGATCTTTGTTGCCAGTCTGATGTCTCTACTCTTTACTATTTTATCGAGACTGGACATTGCTCTCCTCCCAAGAAGTAAGCGTCTTCTGATTTCCTGGCCACAGTCTGCATCTGCAGTCATCTTTGCACCTAGAAATACAAAGTCTGTCACGGCCTCCACATTTTCTCCCTCTATTTTCCAGTTGTCAATCATTCTTGTTGCCATAATCTTGGTTTTTTTGATGTTTATCTGCAACCCGGCTTTTGCGCTTTCTTCTTTCACCTTGATTAGAAGGCTCCTCAGCTCCTCCTCGCTTTCGGCCATCAGAGTGGTGTCATCTGCATATCTGGACCTTAGGGAAGGCTGAGCGAAGGAAGATCGATGCTTTTGAGCTGTGGTGCTGGAGGAAAGTTCTGAGAGTGCCTTGGACTGCGAGAAGATCCAACCAGTCCATCCTCCAGGAAAGAAAGCCTGGCTGCTCATTGGAGGGAAGGAGACTAGAGACAGAGTTGAAGTCCTTTGGCCACATCATGAGGAGACAGCAAAGCCTAGAGAAGGGAATGATGCTGGGGAAAGTGGAAGGTAAAAGGAAGAGGGGCCGACCAAGGGCAAGATGGATGGATGGCATCCTTGAAGTGACTGGACTGACCTTGAAGGAGCTGGGGGTGGTGACAGCCGACAGGGAGCTCTGGCGTGGACTGGTCCATGAGGTCACGAAGAGTCGGAGGCGACTGAACGAATGAACAACAACAAAATTATATTGTATTAAATTATATTATCAATATTAATTTACGTATGTAGCACAATATCAGTATTATATATTACTGTACCATGCTGTATTACTGTACTGTAAAAATATTAGTAATATTACATTAATAATCAATGTACAATTATTATATATTATATTGTATTGGTATTATATTGTATTAAATTATAATATTATCAATATAGCATAGCACAATATTAGTATTATATATTACCATATTGTACTATACCATTATGCTGCAATATTATTAGTAATATTACTTGTAATATATAATATACAACTATATTATTATGTAGATTATCATATTGTCGTATATTATTATGCCACAATTATTATTATTATGATACTTCTTTCCCCAAACCAGAAAGAAATGCAATAATGTTTTCCCCTTCCCAAGCCAACGAGGCCATTTCTTTCTCAGACCCAGGAAGGTCGAACCACTTTTCCACGTGGGTTTGCTCCTCTTGCGAATCGTTTCGTCCCTCTCCGCTTCCCGTAGCACAGCATTGAAAAGCATTGAGAGCTTTCTGCGCATGCGCGAGCTGGCTTGCCGAAGGTCCGCTTCCCGTAGCACAGCATTGGAAAGCATTGAGAGCTTTCTGCGCATGCGTGATCTGGCTTGCCGAAGGTCCGCTTCCAGTAGCACAGCATTGGAAAGCATTGAGAGCTTTCTGCGCATGCGTGAGCTGCCTTGCCGAAGGTCCGCTTCCAGTAGCACAGCATTGGAAAGCATTGAGAGCTTTCTGCGCATGCGTGAGCTGGCTTGCCGAAGGTCCGCTTCCAGTAGCACAGCATTGGAAAGCATTGAGAGCTTCTGCGCATGCGTGAGCTGGGGAGGGGAGGGAGTAGGGCTCGTCCACATTCCATGAGTCATGCCGACACACCACAACACCGCCATTCGCTAATATTAGAAAGGACCCGGATGGAGGAGGCAGCGGAGGGGCGCATGCGCAGTTAGTGCGAGGGGGCGGAGCAAAGGAAAAAAAAGGCGCCAAATTTCCAAAGAGGAGTTTTTGGCTTTTTTTACCTCAGGAAATGGCACTCAAGGCTTCATGAGGTGATTTGAGTGGAAAATAGAATAGAAATAAAAGGGAAAAAACAGCAACACAATATAGTCTCAATAGTGTGTACAAAATCCACACAATCTGGCATTTTTGTTATTATTATTATTAGTATTTGTATTTATTTATTATTATTACCTGCTTTTATGTTTTTATTACCTGTTTTTATATTTATAGTTTATTTTTATTTATTTTATTTTTTATTTTCTATAATAATTTTGTATATATGTGATTTTTATATATTTTCAATAATTTTATTCTAATTGATACATTAAATTTTGTATTTATTTATTATTATCTGCCTCATTAAGTTTTTATTTTCTATAATAATTTCTGTCATCTATCCAATTTATACTCAGGTTTTTGGCAAATTTTGACACACCAAGCTCAAAAGGTTGCCCATCACTGATTTAGAGTGTAATCAAGTTTTATCAAGCCATTTTGCTTGGTTTGGTATTGTGAAAGTTGTGGGAGTTGAAGTCCAAAACACCTGGAGAGCTAAAGGTTGGGTGAAGTGGCCCTCTTGGGTCTGTTTATTTGAACCAGTAGAAAGCTGCAGTAACTTTATGTTCCTCCTTCCGCAACATACTGTCGTCACAATCTTTTTTTGTATCTTTCCAGGAACTTCCAGCAAAAACATCTAGACTTTTGAACCAACTGTAAGTATATTGAAACAGTTGTGCTTTTGTTATACCTCATAACATCTGGATCCATCTCAGTCTGGTTTCAGGCCTGGCTTTGGGACAGAAATGGCATTGGTCACCTTGGTGGATGATCTATGAAGAGAACTAAGCAGGGAGAGCATGTCCCTGCTGGTTCTCCTGGACATTCCATACTATCGACCATAGTATCCTTCTGTGCCGTCTCTCTGGGATGGAGTTTGGGGGCATTGCACTGCAGTGGCTCTGGTCCTTCCTGGGGGGCTGGACCCAGAAGATGGAGCTGGGGGACTGCTGTTCAACTCCCTGGCTGGTGGCCTTTGGAGTCCCTCAGGGTTCAATCCTGTTCCCCATGCTGTTTAACATCTACATGAAACTTCTGGGAGAGATCATCCGGAGTTTTGGTGTTACTTGATGTACTTTATATCAGATTCATGCAGATAACACTCAATTCTATTACTCCTTTCCACCAAATACAAGGATGATGTCCAGCTCCTAAACCAGTGCCTGTGATGGACTGGATGAAGGCTAACAAGGTGAAAGTAAATCCAGACAAAACAGTCAGTCCAAAGGCGGATCAGGGTGTGGGGTTACAGCCTGTGTTGGACAGGGTCACACTCCCCCTGAAGACACAGATTCATAATCTGGGGGTGATCCTGGATTCATCGTTGACCCTGGAACCCCAGGTGTCCATGGTGGTCACAAGCGTCTTCGCACAACTAAAACTTGTGCATCAGCTGCGCCTGTACCTTGAGACGCCAGTCTTGGCCATGGTAGTACATGCCTTCATCACATCCCATCTAGACTACTGCCATGCTCTCTATGTGGGGCTGCCTTTGAAGATAGTTCAGAAGCTTCAACTAGTTCAGAGACTGGCAGCCAGGTTTCTAACTGGAGCCCCATACAGGGAGA
>NW_026847660.1:2665145-2720920 GCF_025583915.1 Anolis sagrei ordinatus | reverse complement strand
GCTAAAAATCATTGCTGTCCCAGACTTGCTCTTGAAAACCTTCTGAGATTTATACTTAGAAAATAAATAAGCCCAATTATGAGCTTGATGAATAGGCAGAAAGATCTTTAAACAAATCCAAATATAGGAAGTCGGTGAATGTAATTTATTTTTTAAATCTTTGCGAGAGGAAATGTGTTCAAGATAAATCCCAGACAGGACCCTGAGAAGCGAGTCGCTACTTGTTTTGCAAGTCGGGCATTCTTTCTACCTTTTTTTCTGCAAAATTTCAGTACCTCACATTTATTTTTTTTATTGTCATTGAGAAACATAAGAGCTTGCCTGTTTGTTGGATCCAAATCATTGACAAGTGCTTTTCCTGAACAGCATGTCCTTGTAATTCTCAATGTGTTTTGTTTTGCGCATTATATTTAAGTCCATGTGAAATGCTCTTCAGATCAAACAAACGGGTTCTTGAGCCCACCCTCCTGTGAGGCAGAGTGGCCAAAAGGGCAAAAACTGGGCATCCTCTTGCAAAAGCCACAAAGGAGACACATCTCAGGATGCTTTTTAAAAAAAGAGGTCTTTAATTTGGTGAAAAGTCCTCAGCTCATAAGAAGGGCTTTGTGAGGCACTCTTGTGATTTTTGTATTGTGCTGTGGAGAAGCATCTACAGCCCTCAACATGCCTTTTAGGATTTGTGGTGAATAAAAGACCGTCTTTCTAGCATCCTTGAGTCAATTCTCCTTTTTCTAAGCAGAGTGGTCAACCAGATGCATCCAGAAACCCACAAGCAGATTGGTAAAACAAGGAGTACATGTTACATAGTGTTATTAAACACAAGCACCATTGCATTTGTCTTCTCTCAATTAAGATTCAGAGTGTTCAGACTGCCTTGTAGGCAACCTTCTGTTCCCTTGGGAATGGGCTCACCAAGTCTGGACATATTCAGCAAACTCCCACAAAGAGCCAAGGTCAGCTCCCTGAGTGTCCAGGGGCAAAACACCTGGAGAGGATTACAGGACAGCCACGTGATGCCATGCCTTCTTCCTAGGAATGGAGGAGGATTGGCACCTTATTGTGGAGGAAGGACTTTTATATCAATTTAAGCCCTAACTGCGTTCCTTTAGCATTGATGAACACTTCAATGTGTGACCAAACCCTCAATATCTTGACCCTAAAGCAGGCATGGGCAAACTTTGGCCTTCCTCCAGGTGTTTTCTACTTCAACTCCCATAATTCCTAACAGCCTACCGGCTGTTAGGAATTATGGGATTGAAGTCCAAAACACCCAGGAAGGCCAAAGTTTGCCCAACGTTGGTGTAAGAATTGAGTTCCAGTTGCACCTGGAGCTACTATTAGGCTTGGGCAATCCATGGTTCTAAATGGTTCTAAAGTACTTACAAAACTAAAGTTCTGGTGGTGAAAATTTCAGAACTCTAACAAAACTCTCAAAATTTCATAATAAATGGCAGTTCCTAATTGGTTCTGTCATTAAAATCACCAATAATGAAATAATAATTAAATTTTGAAAGTTTTGTTAGAGTTCTGAAATTTTCACCACCAGAACTTTAGTTTTGTAAGTACTTTAGAACCATGGATTGCCCAAGCCTAGTATTTATCCTTCTCTGCTAGAGATAAAATACAAGATACACAAAATTAGAATGCAGGTTACAAGTGTATGACTTGGTTCAGGCAAGTGAATATCAGATATCCTAGGAAATCTCTCCCTTATTATCTTTACAAAGAACAACATAATTTATGTATTTTTGACATAGCATTAAAACATATGTCTTCTCCCCCCCCCCTTTTTTTTTAATAACAGGTGGATTATTACGAACACTTCAAAGACACTCTGATCTACAATGCCAAGCCCCAAAAATAAAGGTGGTACAATTTTCTTGCACTCTGATGATGATGATTAAAAGAAATACAATCATAGAATCCTAGAGTTGGAAGAGACCTCCTGGGCCATCCAGTCCAACCCCCTGCTAAGAAGAAGGAATATTGCATTCAAAGCACTCCTGACAGATGGCCATCCAGCCTCTGTTTAAAAGCTTCCAAAGAAGGAGCCTCCACCACACTCCGGGGCAGAGAGTTCCACTGCTGAACGGCTCTCACAGTCAGGAAGTTCTTCCTCTTATTCAGATGGAATCTCCTCTCTTGTAGTTTGAAGCCATTGTTCCATTGCGTCCTAGTCTCCAAGGAAACAGAAAACAAGCTTGCTCCCTCCTCCTCCCTATGACTTCCTCTCACATATTTATACATGGCTATCATATCTCCTCTCAGCCTTCTCTTCTTCAGGCTAAACATGCCCAGCTCCTTAAGCCGCTCCTCATAGGATTTGTTCTCCAGACCCTTGATCATTTTAGTCGCCCTCCTCTGGACACATTCCAGTTTGTCAATCTCTCTTGAATTGTGGTGCCCAGAATTGGACACAATATTCCAGGTGTGGTCTAACCATGGCAGAATAGAGGAGTAGCTTTACTTCCCTAGAACTAATACCTTCCCTTTGGAAAGAGTATTATGGGCGAATGAGCATAATAATAAGGGAGATGTTGACAAGCTGGAATGTGTCCAGAGGAGGGCAACTAAAATGATGAAGGGTCTGGAGAACAAGCCCTATGAGGAGTGGCTGAAAGAGCTGGGCATGTTTAGCCTGCAGAAGAGAAGGCTGAGAGGAGACATGATGAGGGTCATGGATCAAGATGTGAGAGGAAGTCATAGGGAGGGGAAGCAGGCTTCCTTTCTGCTGCCCTAGAGACTAGGACACAATGGAGCAATGGCTTCAAATTACAGGAAAGAAAGGAGATTCCACCTGAACATTAGGAAGAACTTCCTGACTGTGAGAGCTGTTCAGCAGTGGAATTCTCTCTCTGTCCCAGAGGCTCCTTTGGAGGCTTTTAAGATTTAGGCTCACTGCGCCCCCCAACCTCTGCAAAGGTGGAGGACCCATTAAGTTGGTCCGCCCCAGGAGGCTTATGGATCCGAATGGATTCCTGACGGCTCTTGGGGATTTTCCCGCCACCTCGGTAGGTGACCCTGTCGAGGCCTTGGTCGCTCTCTGGAATGGAGATGGCCAGGGCAATTGACACGATCGCTCCGGAACGTCCCCTCTCAAGTAGCCGAGCTAAACCAGCTCCTTGGTTTACTGAGGAGCTGGCAGTGATGAAGCGAAGGAAGAGGGAACTAGAGAGCGTGTGGCGTTCGGATCCGAGCGAGTCAAATCGAACACGGTTTGTGTCCTTTTAAGGGCATATGCCGCGGCAATAAAAGCCGCAAAGAAAACTTTCTTTGCGGCTACTATTGCATCTGCAAGGAACCGTCCGGCGGAGTTGTTCCGGATTGTCAGAGGTCTTTTAACTCCCGCCACCTCAGGCGGGAGCCCTGACAATTCGGCCACGCGCTGTGAAGCATTTGCTCGGTTCTTTGCAGACAAAGTCGCCTTGATCCGTTCTGGTCTGGACACCATGTTAAATGCAGTCTCTGAGGATGTAACAAGAGCACCTGCTTGTCCTATTTTGATGGATTCTTTTCAGTTTGTGAAACCCGAGGATGTGGACAAGATACTTGGAGGAATGAGGCCCACCACGTCCATCCTAGACCCCTGCCCATCCTGGCTTCTGAAGAAGGCCAGAGGGGGATTGGCTGAGTGGGTAACAGTGGTGGTTAATGCCTCCCTTCGGGAAGGCAAAATTCCAGCGAGCTTAAAACAAGCTATTATAAAACCGCTGTTGAAGAAACCATCATTGGACCCCACTAAATTAGACAACTTTCGGCCTGTTTCCAATCTCCCCTTTTTGGGCAAAGTCATGGAAAGCGTGGTGGCCTCACAACTCCAGGTATTCTTGAGAGACACGGATTATCTGGATTCAGCACAGTCTGGTTTCAGACCGGGACATGGAACTGAGACGGTCTTGGTCGCCTTAGTGGATGATCTGCGCCGGGAGCTAGACAGGGGGAGTGTGTCCCTGTTGGTGCTCCTGGACCTCTCAGCGGCCTTCGATACCGTCGACCACGGTATCCTTCTGGGGCGCCTTGCGGAAATGGGCCTCGGGGGCACTGTTCTGCAGTGGCTCCGGTCATTTCTGGAGGGCCGCACCCAGAAGGTGTTATTGGGGGACACCTGTTCAACGCCACAGCCTTTGACTTGTGGGGTTCCTCAGGGTTCAATACTGTCCCCCATGTTGTTTAACATCTACATGAAGCCGCTGGGCGAGATCATCCGGAGTTTCGGAGTGCGATGTCATCTGTACGCAGATGATGTCCAACTCTGTCACTCCTTTCCACCTGCTACTAAGGAGGCTGTCGAGGTCCTGAACCGGTGCCTGGCCGCTGTGATGGTCTGGATGAGGGCGAACAAATTGAAGTTGAATCCAGACAAGACAGAGGTCCTCCTGGTCAGTCGCAAGGCCAAACGGGGTATAGAGTCACAACCTGTGCTGGACGGGGTCACACTTCCCTTGAAAGCACAGGTTCGCAGCTTGGTAGTTCTGGACTCATCACTGAGCCTGGATCCCCAGGTTTCAGCGGTGACCAGGGGAGCATTTGCACAGCTTAGGCTCGTGCGCCAGCTGCGCCCGTACCTTGGGAAGTCTGACTTGGCCACGGTGGTACACGCTTTGGTCACATCCCGCTTTGACTACTGCAATGCTCTCTACGTGGGGCTGCCCTTGAAGACGGCCCGGAAGCTTCAGCTAGTCCAGCGCGCGGCAGCCATGTTACTAACAGGAGCGGGACGCAGGGAGCACACAACGCCCTTGTTGTTCCAGCTCCACTGGCTGCCGATCTGCTACCGGGCCCAATTCAAGGTGCTGGTGTTGGCCTACAAAGCCCTAAACGGTTCCGGCCCAAAATACCTTTGACCGCATCTTGGCCTATGAGCCCACGAGGACCTTGAGATCGTCTGGGTAGGCCCTTCTCTCGATCCCGCCTGCCTCACAGGCACGCCTGGCGGGGACGAGGAGATAGGGCCTTCTCGGTGGTGGCCCCCCGGCTGTGGAACACCCTCCCTGTAGACATCAGACAGGCGCCCTCCCTTATGACATTCCGCAAGAGCCTAAAGACGTGGTTGTTTGAGAAGGCGTTTGACTAAGTGCTACAACAAATTGGCAATGATGAGTGGAACGGAATATGGATAACGAGATTGGATTGTGATTCTATGATGAGACGTCGCGAATGATTTAGTGTAATGGTATTATTAATAGTGATGTTGTTATTGTTGTTTATGATATTGCTTTCATTGTAAATTGTCTTTTTATATGTTGTACACCGCCGTGAGTCGCCCTAGGGCTGAGAACGGCGGTCAACAAATGCAGTAAATAAATAAATAAATAAGTAGAGGCTGGATATCCATCTGTCAGGTGTGCTTTGAATGTGATTTTCCTGCGTCTTGGCAGAATGGGGTTGGACTGGTTGGTCAACGAGGTCTCTTCCAATTCTAGGATTCTATGATTCCAGGAATACTATTCTTTGTAGGGATACAAATAGTAAGTCAGCAAATTCCCACACACATTTTGTGCAAGTTCTTTAAGAAAGTACAAAGAGCCTGCCACTCAGATTTGCTAATAAGTTCTAGAATGGTGAGTGGAATCACTGGGTAGATCTGTGCATTTCTCCTGTGCACTGGATGTGTATTGCAAAATTAGAGAGAAGACTGTTTTTCAATTCAGACCACTTCTCATTTTAAGTTCCTGCTCTCCCCCAGCGCTTCCACACAAATAAACTGTTTAGAATTGGAATCATAGATTGTTGTAGGTTTTTCGGGCTATACGGCCATGTTCTAGAGGCATTCTCTCCTGACGTTTCGCCTGCATCTATGGCAACCATCCTCAGAGGTAGTGAGGATCAGAGGATGCTTGCCATAGATGCAGATGAAACGTCAGGAGAAAATGCCTCCAGAACATGACCATATAACCCAGAAATACCTACAACAACCCAGTGATTCTGGCCATGAAAGCCTTCGACAATACATGGAAACATAGAGTGGAAAAGTCCCCCAAGGCCATCCAGTCCAACCCCAGGAATACATAAAGCAGTCCTGAGAGATGTTGATTATGTTGTGAAGACAGACATATTGGACACAAGGAGTTTAGGCACTGAAGGGTGAATGTGAGAGGTTTTTAGTACAATATGCAGATATTTCAGAACTAATGCTTGGATTCTGATTTCCCATAAGAAAGGGAAGATTTCCAGTAACAAGTGATCTGGAATGAGAAGGCCACTGAAGTGTACAATCCATATGTGTGCCTGGCTTTTCTATGGGTTTAATTTATATATGTGCTTCTGGAGAAAGACAGAATGTGAATTAAGTAATCTATATACATAAAAATGTAGTGTTTCTTTGTGGGATTAACATAATTTAAAAACCATTGGACAAATTGACACCAAATTTGGACACAATATACCTATCAGGCCAACGAGTGACTATCACTCATAAAAACTGAAAAAACGCAGCAGAAGGGACTTCAAAAGCAAAAAAACAAAACAAAACAAAAACATTACAACACATGAGCAAAATTATATATATAGATGCAAATACACATATATACATAAATATACACACACACAAAGCACATATATTCAGACTGGGCTACAGCAACGCGTGGTGGGACGGCTAGTAAGTAATAATGATAATTGTTCTGTCGCGCGCTGGGCCTGTAACAGCTGTCTTTTCTATAGGACGTATACTTTAAGCCCAGCGGGAAGCCATGGGTGCCTCAAAGAGAGATTCTCAGGGATTTTTCTGAAGTGATGGTCTTTAGAGTGTTTAATGAAAGTCTTTATTATGGAACAAACAACAAATCTTCAATGGTTCAAACAACACTTCAAGGCTTTCTTAGTCTAGTCCTCAATGGATTGGTACCTGACTTTGATTAACTGTACTTTCTCTGTAAGAAAAACCCCTATTTAACCTCTCCCAGGCTGTTTACTATCTATGCCTCATCGATGTGGGTCCTACTACCGATTCCAAATGTGTCTGGGTATCGAGTAGACCTACCAGCTGAGGTTTGTAGATATTTCAGCTGGAGTTCAGTGGATCTGTAATACTGTTCTCCCTCTGAGAATTCTTTGAAAACTTCAGGGCTGTTTTCCCTCTGATTGCTGTGAGGCTGAGAGACTGTGAGCTCTCAGCCAGAGCCTTGGGACCTTTCCCCTGGAATTTCTGTTACTGTTTCCCTGGATGTTCTTGAGAAAAGAAGCTTTTCTATGGGAGGAGCAGGTCTACGTCTTATCGTTTAGCTTCCTTATGTGAGACTGACCAAAAAATGGCTCCTTTCCCTTCCAGAGCCCTGAACAAGGGGCAGAACCAAAGCTTAATTATGATGGACAGGTGGCCTGCCCTATGACTGCAAACAGATAACAGAATGAAAATAAAGTTGGAGCTCCTGGTACAGCCGTGCCAGAACAATAATGATAACAAAAATGGCAATAATATCTAGACCAGGCATGGGCAAACTTTGGCACTCCCGCCAGGTGTTTTGGACTTCAGCTCCCACAATTCCTAACAGCCTACTGGTTGTTAGGAAATGTGGGAATTGAAATCCAAAACACCGGGAGGGAATGTCAAAGTTTGCCCATGTCTGCTTTAAGGTCACTATAAGTTAGAAATGACTTGAAGACACCCGACAATAAAATACCATAACACGGTTTTTAAAAATATTTCCAGAACTCAAGAAGAGGCCCAAAAAAGTCTTTGCATCTCCAGTTAGACCGTGCCATTCTCCAGTTCTAAAAGGCAAGTCAGATGGGCTCTCATGGGAACAGGAAGATGTGGAAGTGAAAGAGGCGCCCGATCTTCTGAGCCATGCTGCAGGTGATGGATTGTCAACCGGACCCATGAAAGCTGGCAAAACCCCAAATAAGAGGAAGAAGGAGGGAACTTCTAGGAAGAAAGATTCAGACATGTCCAAAGAGGTGAGTGGAAGCATATGTTTTGCTGCCTTGAGAGGAAGGATTACCAAGTCAAATCTATATCACAGAACATGCTCTGGAGTTCTGGCACTTCATCCTTGGTGGCGGAGCCCCCGGTGGCGCAGTGGGTTAAACCCTTGTGCCGGCAGGACTGAAGACCAACAGGTCGCAGGTTCAAATCCAGGGAGAGGCGGATGAGTTCCCTCTATCAGCTCCAGCTCCTCATGCAGGGACATGAGAGAAGCCTCCCACAAGGATGATAAAAACATCAAATCATCCTGGCGTCCCCTGGGCAATGTCCTTGCAGACAGCCAATTTTCTCTCACCAGCAGCTACTTGCAGTTTCTCAAGTCGCTCCTGACGCGACCAAAAAAAAAAAAAATCCTTGGTGGCTCGGAAGAGGAACTGGAACCCAACTTGCATTCTTTCCTCCCCATAAAAAGGGACTCTTCATGCACAGCTTTCGTAATGCCGTTCCACATTTTAAATCCTGTGATTCCACTATCTGCCATGCCTGCATCCTTTGGAATAGTGGGGAGGCAAGGGAGCATTCTCTCTCTGGGCAAATCTTGAAGGAGTGCCTTTTCCTATAAGTCCATGCCAGAGAATCATGCCTTTCTGCCACCAGTGAGATCAATGCACTAAATGCAAGAACATGAGAGGCCCCTTTAACACTTTTTTTCCCGTGTCAGGAGTGACTTGAGAAACTGCAACTCACTTCTGGTGTGAGAGAATTGCCGTCGGCAAGGATGTTGCCCAGGGGACGTTCCAAATGTTTTGATTTTTGACCATCCTTGTGGGATGCTTCTCTCATGTTCCCGCATGGGGAGCTGGAGCTGACAGAGGGAGCTCATCCATGCTCTCCCTGGATTTCAATTTAAAACCTGTCAATCTTCAATCCTGCTGGCACAAGGGTTTAACCACTGGGAGCTCCTTTCACACTGCTGCTATATCCCAGGATCTGATCCCAGATTATCTTCTTATCCCAGATTATCTGGAAGTGGAGAGTCTGGCCCTTCTACATATCTGTCTAAAATCCAGATTATCTGCTTTGAACTGATTTATGTGGCAGTTTTGACTCAGATAATCCAATTCAAAGCAGACGATGTGGATCATCTGTTTTGATAACCTGGATTATATGGCAGTGTAGATGGAGCCTCTGATCTCGAGAGTGAAAGCAACTGATTTTAAATATGAATTTTATTGTTATTAAATACAGTATAAGAAAAACACAAATGTTTCAATATACATACTGTTGGTCTGAAAGATGTTTTAGCTGGTTATGTCCTGGAAGTTCTTGGAAAGATACACTGGAAAGATGCACTGCCTTTATATTATTGACTAGCTGTGCCCTGCCACGCGTTGCTGTGGCCTATAGTAAGAATTTTCAAAGTAGAGGTAGATATCTGAACTATTATGAAAGAGAGTCGCCTATATTCCTTCCCCCCTTTTTCTTCCCCTTACACTTTCTCTCCTTTCTTCCTTCTCTGCCTCTTTTTTCATTCCTTCTTTTGCTCTTTGATTTCATCCTCCCTTCTTTCCTTCCTTCCCCCTTTCTCTCCTTCTTCCTTTGTCTCCTTTCTTCCCTCCCTGTTTCCTTCCTTCTTTCACTTTTTATTTCCTTTTCTCCTTCATCCCTTCTTTACCTCTTTCCTGCCTTTCCTCCCCCTTTTCTTTCCTTTCTACTTTGTATTCTTCCTTCCTTCAGTACCTCTTTCTTTCTTTCCTTCCTTCTCTCCCTTCCTTCCCTCTTCCCTCCTTCCTTCTTTCCCTCCCTCCTTCTCTCTCTCCTTCCTCCCCCCTTTCCCTCCTACATTCCTTCCCTTTTTCCCTTCCTCCTTTCTTCTCTCATTCTTTCCTGTCTGTTCTCCCGCAATACTATCGTAGAATCCCTTCTAACTCTATTCTATGAGTCTATTTAATATAGTAATATTTTGAATTTAAAGGTGTTTTTGTCGCGTTTTTTTTCAGTGATGGTCACTCCTTGGATTGTGAGGAGTTTTGTTGCCAAATTTGGGGTCATTTGGCCCATTAGTTTTTTTGTTTTTAAGGTACTCATTACGCACAGAGCATTTTTATATATGTAGATTACATGGTAGTGTAGAAGGGCCCTCAGAATCCAATTTGAAGCATATAATCTGGGATCAGATCCTGGGATATATAGCAACGTAGAAGGGGCCAGAGAGGGCCTTTTCAGCTGTGGCTCCTTAATAGTGGAATGCTCTCCACTGGGAAGCTGAATACTGATTTTGTTTTTGTGCCAAGTACAACATACCATAGTTGTTTGATATAATCTTTAGGCTGATTTATCCCCAAATGGTAATACACATCATTTCAAAATGTTCTAATCTTTTAAAGCTTTTGCTTCCCTGTCCAGCTTCCACAGCTCTGCACAGAAACTGGAAATACGGTGGCAGGGGTAATCCTGACGTTAATATTCAAAGATCTGTCTTTGCACTTCAGGCGCTTGTCTAATTCCTTCATTCCTTCTTGTATTAACTCCTTTGCATATTCATGAAGCAGATCCCGAGCCAGTTCTTATATTCCAGGCAAGTTGGTGAAGGAAGCAGGTGGTTCTTGAAGTTGCTAGGTCTCAAGACCATTTCATTAATACTTGTGTCTGCTGCTCTTATTAATTTTGTTCATTTGGGCTTTGCATTTCTTCTAATACTCAGACTCACATTATTATTTTTAAAAAGAAGGAAAGAAAAAGTATTTTTGAACTGTTGAAGGCTTTCATGGCCGGAATCACTGGGCTGTTGTTGGTTTTTTCGGGCTATAGGGACATGTTCTAGAGCAGTGTTTCTCAACCTTCCTAATGCTGTGACCTGTTAATAGAGTCCCTCATGTGGTGGTGACCCCCAACCAGAACATTATTTTTGTTGCAACTTCGTAACAGTAATTTTGATACTGTTATGAATCGTGATGTAAATATCTGATCTGCAGGATGTATTTTCAAATCCCAAATACCCAATATGCCCAAATTTGAATACTGGTGGGATGGGGGTGATTGATTTTGTCATTTGGGAACGTTAGAGTTGCTGGGATTTATAGTTCACCTACAATCAAAGAGCCTTCTGAACTCCACCAATGATGGAATTGAATCAAACTTGGCACACAGAATTCCCATGACCAAGAGAAAATACTGGGAAGGTCTGGTGGACATTGACCTTGAGTTTTTGGAGTTGTAGTTCACCTACATCCAGAGAACACTGTGGACTCAAGCAGTGATGGATCTGGACCAAACTTGGCACGGATACTCAATATGCACATATGTGAACACTGGTGGGGTTTGGGGAAAAATAGACCTTGACATGTGGGAGTTGTAATGGGGTTTATACTTCACTTACAATCAAAGAGCATTCTGAAGCCCAACAACGATAGAATTGGGCCAAACTTCCCACACAGAACCCCCACGAGCAACAGAATATACTGTGTTTTCTGATGGTCTTTGGCGACCCCTATGACACCCCCTCGTGACCCCCACAGGGGTCCCGACCCCCAGGTTGAGAAACACTGTTCTAGAGGCATTCTTTCCTGACGTTTCGCCTGCATCTATGGCAAGCATCCTCAGAGGTAGTGAGGTCTGTTGGAACTAGGAAAATGGGTTTATATATCTGTGGAATGACCAGGGTGAGACAAAGAACTCTGGTCTGCTGGAGCTAGGTGTGAATGTTTCAACTGACCACCTTGATTAGCATTAAAGGCCTGGCAGCTCAGCTTCTGCCAATCTAGAATCATAGAATCAAAGAGTTGGAAGAGACCTCCTGGGCCATCCAGTCCAAGCCCATTCTGCCAAGAAGCAGGAATATTGCATTCAAATCACCCCTGACAGATGGCCATCCAGCCTCTGTTTAAAAGCTTCCAAAGAAGGAGCCTCCACCACACTCCGGGGCAGAGAGTTCCACTGCTTAACGGCTCTCACAGTCAGGAAGTTCTTCCTCATGTTCAGATGGAATCCTTTGTTGGGAGGTGATTAGCTGGCCCTGATAGTTTCTTGTCTGGAATTCCCTGTTTTTTGAGTGTTGCTCTTTATTTCCTGTCCTGATTTTAGAGTTTTTAAAATGCTGGTAGCCAGACTTTGTTCATTTTCATGGTTTCCTCCTTTCTGTTGAAATTCTGTTGTGGATTTCAATGGCTTCAAAAAACAGGGGAATTCATGCTAATGCTTTTATGTTAAGCCTCTTTGAGTCTCCTTTGGGAGAGTTACAGTGGGGTTTAAATAAACTAGCTGTCCCCTGCCATGCGTTGCTGTGGCCCAGTCAGGTGATCAGGAAAATAAAGTAATGGTTTCTAATATATGTCATGTCTTTCTGCTTGTGAGTAAACAGTATTTCTTGCTGTTTCTTTGTCAGTGTTGATGTGGAGATTGTCTGGTTTGCCCACCCTGGAACATGCAACATATCACTGTCCTTCTTTAAGGGTCCCTTTCAAATCTATGATACTATATCTCTCTCAGTGTGAATCATATCTATATCTGTGGCTGGATGGCTTTTTGTCAGGAGGGCTTTGATTACGTTTTCTTGCCCTGATGAAGGGAGTTGGATTGGATGGCCTTAAGTATTTTCCGTTGGTCATGGGGGTTCAGTGTGGGAAGTTTGCCTCAATTCTGTCATTGGTGGGGTTTAGAATGCTCCTTGATTGTAGATGAACTGTGAATCCCAGTGACTACAACTCCCAAATGTCAAATTCTACTTCTTCCAAACTCCATCTGTGTTCATATTTGGGTGTATTGAGTGCTTGTATCAAGTTTGGTCCAGATCCATCATTGTTTGAGTCCACAGTGCTGTCTGGATGTAGGTGAACTACAACTCCCAAACTCTAGGTCAATGCCCACCAAACCCTTCCAATATTTTCTGTTGGTTATGGGAGTTCTGTGTGCCAAGTTTAGTTCAATTCCATCGTTGATGGAGTTCAGAATGCTCTTTGATTGTAGGTGAACTATAAATCCTAGCAACTACAACTCCCAAATGACAAAATCATAATTTTTGAGTGATGGTCACTCCTTGTGTGGTGAGATGTTTTGTTGCCAAATTTGTTGTGATTTCGTTCATTGGTTCTTTTGTTTTTAAGGTACTCATTATGCACAGAGCGTTTTTATATATATAGATGTAATAATAATAATAAATACAAATTAAAATCAATTTTTATAATATAGTAAAATCAGTTTTTTATTGCAGTGTAAAAAGAATTTTTGTTTACAACTTATTTGAGTGTACTTGTTACTTTGATGTGAGCCATATTGAACTTGTAGCAGAAGAGAGGCAGGACAATATTAATGAATGAATTAAAACATTGTTTCTTGAGTATTTTATACTTCTATTATTTTATCCTTTGTAGCTACTTTTTGTATCTGTTTTGTGTGTATGAACTGCTTTGGTTGTTTTTCCTTAAAAGCAGTGTGATGCAAAAAAAAGTTTTGAAAGAAACGAGTAGGTAACTAGTGCACTGAGAACAAAAAAACGAGGCCAGCCTCCCTCCACTGTTGGTTTGGCACTAAATGGACGCTTGCCGGCCACGTTTTGGCCCAACTGAAGTTTCCCAAGCGCCCCACTGTCCTCTGTTCGCTGGGTGCCTGTGTTTGTCGTGCAACAACAGGGCTCATTGTTGTGATATGACTGCTTTGTTTGCTCATCCCTTGGCAGAATGAAGGTTGCCTCACTGACGCACAGTTTGAGAAGATTTTCCAGAGCGTGCTTCAGAGGCCTTTGCAGGACTGCATTGGTATGTTGACACAGCGAGGAAGAGGGCGCATGTGTTCACTCAATTTATATCACACCTCTCTGCCCAGAAAAAGTTGAGGGGGGCAGTGGAAAGAGGTGCCATAACAACACAGTGGGAGCTATAGGCACAAAGTAGTGCATGTAGCCAGTTATCCTTTTAGTAAGGTTTGTACTTCCAAGGAGCCACTGTGGGTTAAACCACTGAGTTGCTAAACTTGTTGCCCAAAAGATCACAGGTTCGAATCCAGGGAGTGGCGTGAGCTTCTGCTGTCAGCCTCAGCTTCTGCCAACTTAGCAGTTCAAAAACATACAAAGGTGAGTAGATCAATAGGAACCTCTCCAGCGGGAAGGTAAAGGCGCTCCATGCAGTCATGCCAGCCACATGACCTTGGAGGTGTCTATGGATAACGCCGGTTCGTTGGCATAGAAATGGAGATAAGCACCAACCCCCAGAGTCGGACACAGCTGGACTTAATGTCAGGGAAAAACCTTTACTTTTACCTATGGTCAGTAGCCCTCTCAGCAAGGAGTGCTGGGGCTTCGCCAAGCTACAACTCCCAGGATTCCCTAGTCTTGATCCATGGCAGTTAAAGCAGTATCAAGCTGCATTAATCCTACAGTGCAGATGCACCCAAAGTCCTTCCAAAAACAACTGCCGTAAGAAATCCTTACCAAAGGACTCAATGTCAGGGGAAAACCTTTACCTTTACTTTACTTGTACTTCCAAGCTTTATACAGGACAAATATTGAGTGGGTAAGGCAGGCATGGACAAACTTCAGCCCTCCAGGTGTTTTTTTATTTTTTATTTTTTAAATAGTTTTTATTAGGGTTTTTCACAATATACATTAAAATATAGGGGGAAGGTAATTTCTGGGAAAGACCAGGGTAGATATAGGGAGGAAAAGTGGGGCAGGGCTAGTTAAAAGAAAAGATATATATATATATATATATATATATATATATATATATATATATATATATAGGGAAATGTGGGAAGAGGTTTAAATTGAGGAAAGGGAAAGGCAAAAATAGGGGGGAGGGGGGGGGTTGACTTCCCAATCTTCTTCTCTGCATCGCCATCTTCCTCTCTTTGTATTTATTTCTTCTTTGCTCTGGCGGCTCACCTTTCTAGATGTAGTTTTCCAGAGACTTTACTTTGTTTTATCCTATTTTCCTCTATTTCGTCGCTTCTGGTAGGTAGTAATCAACCGAGTTTTCATATAGTCTTCATAAAGTCTTCAAACTGTTTCCAGTCAGTTCTTCTTATTGGTTTTCCCGTATAATCTTTCAAATAAAAGGTCAATTTGCCCATATCCTTTATTTCCCAAACTTTATTTAACCATTCTTCTATTGTGCTCAAGTCCTTGAGCGTAAATAATTCTAGCAGTCCTCCAGGTGTTTTGAACTTCAACTCCCACAATTCCTAACAGCCGCTCTTAGGAACTGTGGGAGTTGAAACACCTGGAGGGCTGAAGTTTGGCAATGCCTGCTCTATCAGACTTGTGCCAAGCAGCTGTGGTGTTGAACGATCATGGAAATAACTACTTACTTCTAAGAAGTAAGTCAGAAGTTGGAAATAACGCCATACTTCTGACAAAACCGCTCGCTAGGCAGAACTCTAACTTTCTCAGCTCCTCCACCCACCAAATATATCTTTATATTGTACCTTGCAGTTGGTCTAAACATCCCAAAGGTACCAGATTCCACTGATTTTGGAAGCTTAGCAGGTTTCTTAGTACTTAGATGGGAAACCCCCCACAAAGACCAGGTGCAGGATGCTGTGTTTCAGAGGAAGGAACTGGTAAAAAAATCCCTCTGAGTATACTTGTCCCAAGAAAACCCTTTGAAATCCATGGGGTCATCATAAGTAAACAGATGTCTTGAAGTTTACATACACATGTGCATTGCAATTAGATTGTAACTTAACAAAGGGCAACATCACCCCTTGCCTTTTAATGGTGTACCTCTTTGGCCCCTTCTACACTGCCATATAATCCAGATTTATTTATTTATTGATATTCCGCCCTTCTCACCCCAAAGGGCACTCAGAGCGGATCGCAGAACACATATATGGCAAACATTCAATGCCGTTATACATTGACAAGACAGATAATTGTACATAGATTGAGGTATATATAGACTTTCCCATCTTCGGCATCTTGGAGGCTGTGCTTGGTTCCAGCCACGGGGGGTGTTGTCGCTCTACTTTCCCTGCCAAAGAGCTTTGTTTGTAAATTTCCTCCTTGGTTGAATCACCAGCAATTTTCTGGCATTTTCCTTATGGATGCTTTAAATACCTCCCCACTTAAGCGGTAGGCATCCCCGGTGGTGCAATGGGTTAAACCCCTGTGCCGGCAGGACTGAAGACCGACAGGTCGCAGGTTCGAATCCGGCGGATGAGCTCCCTCTATCAGCTCCAGCTCCTCATGCGGGGACATGAGAATAACCTCCCACAAGGATGATAAAACATCAAATCATCCAGGCATCCCCTGGGCAACGTCCTTGCAGACGGCCAATTCTCTCACACCAGAAGCAACTTGCAGTTTCTCAGGTTGCTCCTGACACGACAAAAAAAAAAACTTAAGCGATACTTGTTTATCTACTCACATTGCTGTTTTTTAAACTGCTAGGTAGGCAGAAACTGGGCTAAAGACCAGGAACTCACCCTGACCCGGGCTTCCAACTGTCAACCTTTTGGTTGGCAAGATTTACTACATCTGGCGGTTCACCTACTGTGCTAAATCCACATTATCTGATTTGAACTGGATTATATGAATCTCCACTACCATATCATCCAGTTCAAAGCAGATAATCTGGATTGTATATGGCAGTGTAGAAGGGGCCTTAGTTGCTCTTTCAGTTATAGGAATGCAGCCTTATAATGGGGAAGACTATCAGGTGGCATATGTGTCTTTCTTCCTTGTGAGTGTTAGGAAAACAGCAAGGAGGGATAGAGGATAATGGGATTTGTAGTACAAGTCACTGACCTGTGACATTCCAGTATTTGACTTATTACTAATAAATATATGCAGGTGAAGAGCTGAAATTTGCAACGATGCGATTGCTGGGCTGTAACTGCAGCAGCTTTCATTGTAAAAAATAAATGCCCAGGCTCTGGGAGCGAAGCCTGCAGCCCTGCACTTGCTTAATTTGACGTAAAGCCCACTGAAATCAGCTCACTCCTGGATAAATTAGCGCTCTCCAGGGTGTTTTGAGCAATGAAACTTGGGATGTATGTCGGCTTTTGAAGATAACATTCGGAATTAGCAATGATAGTCGCACAAATCTGACATCCACCCATTTTCTTTGTTAAACTTTATGAACTTTTCAGGTCTAGATTATAAAGCTATTTATAGCCGCTGTCATTTCTGTTTCCAGAAAACTCTGGGAGGAAAGGTTTCTCTGCAGAGCCTCCAGAGGAAAAAGGCCCGGGGAGGTGAGTGCTGCCAGCCTGCTTGCTCTGGAACTGACTCGGTCACAATTTTATTTATTTATTTATTTGCAGCATTTCTATTCCGCCCTTCTCCTCACCCCACAGGGGACTCAGGGCGGATTAGAGTGTACACATATATGGCAAACATTCAATGCCAATTTTGACATACAAACATATACAGACATACACAGAGGCTATTTAACTTTTTCTGGCCGCCAGGGGAGCTGTCGCTTTCCTCGTCCATCTGCAACACTGATGAAGCACTTTCCGCATTCCCCGCATGCTTCCCCGCTGGAATGCTTTGCTGGAGTCTTCTTTATGGCCTCATAAATCAGTTAATTTAGCCTCCCCACACTTTAAGGTGGTACCTAATTTTCCTACTTGACAGATGCAACTGTCTTTCGGATTGCAAAGGTCGACAACAGGCTCCAACCCGGGCTGGCTTCAAACTCATGACCTTTGGTCAGAGTGATCTTAATGCAGCTGACACTCCCGGTGCAAATATATTGTCTGTACATTCTCAGAAACACCCATCATCCACTGCAGAGTATCTCACCACAAACAAGACAGAATAAGTGAGGGAACTGAGGTTATAGGTAGCAACCATTCTTTGATCTTGTAGGTCTGGTTTTTGGGTCGTATCTGTCAATCATACAGCCTCATCACACTTGAGGAGGAGCTGCGGTAAGGAGGAGTTGCAGTGGCGCAATGGGTTAAACCAGTGGTTCTCAACCTGGGATCTCTAGATGTTTTTGGCCTTCTACTCCCAGAAATCCTGACAGCTGGTAAACTGGCTGGGATTTCTGGGAGTTGTGGGCCAAAAACATCTGGGACCCCAGGTTGAGAACCACTGGGCTAAACCCTTTTGCCGGTTGAACTGCTGACTGTGAGACAGGGCGAGCTCCCATCTGTCAGCTCCAGCTTCTCATGAAAGATGGTAACACATCTAGGCGTCCCCTGGGCAACGTCTCTGAAGACAGCCAGTTCTTTCACACCAGAAGCGACTTGCAGTTTCTCAAGGGTTGGAAAATACCTCCAGGAGCCTCCAATCCGATCCCATTATGCTATGATGGAACACACAATCTAAGCCAACCTAACAGATAGCCATTTATCCTCTGTTTAAAAACACCCAGAGTAGGATCCCACCAGACTGAGGCAGCTGCGTATTTCACCGCTGAACAGCTTGTGCCTGGAGGTTTTTGCTGATGTTTGAATAGAATAGAATATAATAGAATAGAATAGAATATAATAGAATAGAATAGAATAGAATACATTATATAAACATATATAATATATAATATGATACTTGAGTAGAATATAATATATTGTATGTACATATATAGTATAATGTATTATATGTACATGCCAAATAATATTGATCATCATATTATAATACAATAGGATTCTAATAGAATCATAGAATCCTAGAGTTGGAAGAGACCTCATGGGCCATCCAGTCCAACCCCCTGCCCTGCCATTTGCATTCAAATCACCCCTGACAGATGGCCATCCAGCCTCTGTTTAAAAGCCTCCAAAGAAGGAGCCTCCACCACATTCCGGGCAGAGAGTTCCACTGCTGAACGGCTCTCAGTCAGGAAGTTCTTCCTCATGTTCAGATGGAATCTCCTTTCTTGTAGTTTGAAGCCATTGCTCCATTGCGTCCTACTCTCCAGGGCAGCAGAAAACAAGCTTGCTCCCTCCTCCTCCCTGTGGCTTCCTCTCACATATTTATACATGGCTATCATATCTCCTCTAAACATGCCCAGCTCCTTAAGCCGCTCCTCATAGGGCTTCTTCTCCAGACCCTTGATCATTTTAGTCGCCCTCCTCTGGACATATTCCAGCTTGTCAGCATCTCTCTTCAATTGTGGTGCCCAGAATTGGACACAGTGTGATTCCAGGTGTTGTCTAACCAAGGCAGAATAGAGCATGGGGAGCATGACTTCCCTAGATCTAGACACTGTGCTCCTATTGATGCAGGTCAAAATAATGTCATATTACTAATAATATTGCAGTATAGTGGTATAGTACAATATCGTAATGTATAATACTGATATTGTACTATGCTAATAATATAATATACTGTATGTACATATAACTTGTAAGCCGCTCTGAATTCTCTTCGGGGTAAGAGAGAGCGGGAAATAAATATATTAAATAAATAAATAATAAATAATATAATTTATTTTCCTGCAGTTATTTCCTAATCTCTGGAGCAGCACACAGCAAGCTTGCCCTCCCCCCGCCCCCAATACGACCTCATTTCCAATATTTAAACATAGTTGTTATGTACCCTCTCAGCCCTCTCTTCCCCAACGCAAACACCCTCAGCTCCTTCCTCCATTCCTTAGAGCAGGGGTTCTCAACCTTCCTAATGCCGTGACCCCTTAATCCAGTCCCTCATGTTGTGGTGACCCCCAACCATAATATTGTTTTCGTTGCTACATCATAACAGTCATTTTCCTACTGTTATAAATCATAATGTAAATATCTGATATGCAGGATGCATTTTCATTCACTGGACCAAACTGGGTACAAATGCCCAAATATACCCAAATGTGAATGCTAGTGCGGTTGGGGGAGGATTGATTTTGTAATTTGGGAGTTGTAGTTGCTGGGATTTATAGTTCACTTATAATCAAAGAGCATTCTGAACTCCACCAGCGATGGATTTGAACCAAACTTGGCTCCCATGACCAATGGAAAACACTGGAAGTGTTTGATGGCCACTGACCTTGAGTTTGGCAGTTGTAGTACACCTATCTACAGAGACACTAGCTGGAACACCTCAGCAAGTGCGAGTCCAAAAGTGGCAGGCTCAACACCAGAAGCACTCCAAGTGGCCAGCTACTGGTCAAAGGACATTTAATCAACTACCAAACTCACAAATTTTGTATTCTGTCTGTTTGCTTTGTTCTGTTAGAAATGTAATATAATTGACTGGTTACCCTGACACGACAAATAAATAGTTCACCTATATCCAGAGAGCACTGTGGACTCATGCAATGGTGGATCTGGACCAAACTTGGCACGGATACTCAATATGCCCAAATGTGAAGACTGGTGGAGTCTGGGGAAAATAGATCTTGACATTTGGGAGTTGTAGTTGCTGGGATTTATAGTTCATTACAATCAGAGAACATTCTGAACTCCACCAACGATAGAATTGGCTCAAACTTCCCACATGGAATCCCCATGACCATCTTATGGTCTTTGGTGTTTTCTTATGGTCTTTGGTGACCCCTCTGACACCCCCTCGCGACCCCCTCAGGGGTCTCGACCCCCAGGTTGAGAAACACTGCCTTAGAGGGATTCATGATTTCTAGACATTGACTATTTTGGTCGTTTTTCTGTGGGTACATTCCAGCTTATCAAAGTCCTTCTTGAATCATCTTCCATATGATGAAGTAATGGAGGCTTACTTTCTGTCAGTCTGGCCTAACTGGCAGAAATATTGTAAATCCGTTTTGCCAGAATGCCTCCCTTATCAAGCACAACTTGGAATGATAAAAGCTTCACCTGGCCATGTTCCTATGCTACTGTAAATCTCATAGGAGTCTGCCAAAGACTGACCTTGGAAATCCAGATGGCAAACAGAAAAGAAAAATAAGAAAAGTAAGAATCATACACTCAGTTTCATGTGAAGCGGCTTGCGTCTGTTTTAAGAGAGCAGGGAATATAGAAATGTGGAAGAAGCAGATAAGAAATGAAATCTTGGGCAGGGTGTGCCTGTCAGTCTTTGTTAGCCTCTAGACCAGCGTATCTCATCCTGGGAGTTAGGGCCCCTAGGGGGGTTGTGAGGGGGGTGTCAGAGGGGTCGCCAAAGACTGTTGGTCATGGGGGTTCTGTGTGGGAAGTTTGGTTCAATTCTGTAGTTGGTGCGGTTCAGAGCATTCTTTGATTGTAGGTGAACTATAGATCCCAGAAACTACAACTCCCAATGTAAAGGTCTATTTTCCCCCAGACTTCACCAGTGTTCACATTTGGGCATATTGAGCATTTGTGCCAAGTTTGGTCCAGATCCATTGGTTTTTAAATGCGTCGTGTTATTGTTATTGTTTTTTCTTATTTTGCTATGAGTTTTTGTATTGTTTTTGTATTATTGCTGTTATTGTTATTGTTGTATTGTGGGCTCGGCTTCATGTAAGCCGCACCGAGTCCCTCGGGAGATGGTAGCGGGGTACAAATAAAGTCTTCTTCTTGTTGTTGTTTGAGTCCACAGTGTTCTGTGGATGTAGGTACATTACAACTCCAAACTCAAGGTCAATGCCTACCAAGCCCTTCCAGTATTTTCTGTTGGTCATGGGAGTTCTGTGTGCCAAGATTGGCACAATCTCATCATTGGTGGAGTTCAGAATGCTCTTTGATTGTAGGTGAAATAGCAATCCTAGCAACTACAACTCCCAAATAATAAAAATCAATCTCCTCTTAACCTCACCAGTATTCAAATTTGGGCGTATCAGGTATTTGTGCCAAATTTGGTCCAGTGAATGAAAATCCATCCTGCATATCATAGAATCCTAGAATCCTAGAGTTGGAAGAGACCTCCTGGGCCATCTAATCCAAACCTATTCTGCCAAGAAGCAGGAATATTGCATTCAAAGCACCCCTGACAGATGGCCATCCAGCCTCTGTTTAAAAGCTTCCAAAGAAGGAGCCTCCACCACACTCTGGGGCAGAGAGTTCCACTGTTGAACGGCTCTCACAGTCACAAAGTTCTTCGTCATGTTCAGATGGAATCTCCTCTCTTGTAGTTTGAAGCCATTGTTCCACTGCGTCCTAGTCTCCAGGGAAGCAGAAAACAAGCTTGCTCCCTCCTCCCTGTGGCTTCCTCTCACATATTTATACATGGCTATCATGTCTCCTCTCAGCCTTCTCTTCTCCAGGCTAAACATGCCCAGCTCCTTAAGCCACTCCTCATAGGGTTTGTTCTCCAGACCCTTGATCATTTTAGTTGACCTCCTCTGGACACATTCCAGCTTGTCAATATCTCTCTTGAATTGTGGTATTTACATTAAGATTCATAACATATCAGATATTTACATTATGATTCATAACAATAGCAAAAACAGTTATGAAGTAACAACAAGAGTAATGTTATGCTTGGGGGCACCACAACATGAGGAACTGTATTAAGGGGTCGCGGCATTAGGAAGGTTGAGAACCAGTGCTTTAGGCCAGGCTCCTCAAACTGTGGCCCTCCAGCTGTTTGGGCCTCCAACTCCCAGAAGCCCTAATGAGCTTGTTCAATTGTCAGAAACTACGGTGAGGTGGATCTGTAATTGGTTAAATGGACGAACCCAGAGGTTGATTCTCCCCAAGGCTTCCTCTTCATCCTGGAAAGAAGTGACGAGCGGAGTGCCATCAGCAGGGTTCCGTCCTGGGCCGGTCCTGCTCAGGACCTTTATTAATGACTTGGATGAAGGGTTAAAAGGCAGGATCATTAAGTTTGCAGACAACACCAAATTGGGAGGGATAGCCAATACTCCAGAGGACAGGAGCAGGATTCAAAACGATCTTGACAGCTTAGAGAGATGGGCCAAAACTAACAAAATGAAGTTCAACAGGGACAAATGCAAGATACTCCACTTTGGCAGGAAAAACGAAATGCAAAGATACAGAATGGGGGACACTGGCTCGAGAGCAGTACGTGTGAAAAAGATCTTGGAGTCTTCGTGGACAACAAGTTAAACATGAGCCAACAATGTGATGTGGCGGCAAAAAAAGCCAATGGGATTTTGGCCTGCATCAATAGGAGCATAGTGTCTAGATCTAAGGAAGTCATGCTACCCCTCTATTCTGCTTTGGTTAGACCACACCTGGAATATTGTGTCCAATTCTGGGCACCACAATTCAAGAGAGATATTGACAAGCTGGAATGTGTCCAGAGGAGGGCGACTAAAATGATCAAGGGTCTTGAGAACAAGCCCTATGAGGAGCGGCTTAAGGAGCTGGGCATGTTTAGCCTGAAGAAGAGAAGGCTGAGAGGAGATATGATGACCATGTATAAATATGTGAGAGGAAGCCACAGGGAGGAGGGAGCAAGCTTGTTTTCTGCTTCCCTGGAGACTAGGACGGGGAACAATGGCTTCAAACTACAAGAGAGGAGATTCCATCTGAACATGAGGAAGAACTGACTGTGAGAGCCGTTCAGCAGTGGAACTCTCTGCCCTGGAGTGTGGTGGAGGCTCCTTCTTTGGAAGCTTTTAAACAGGCTGGATGGCCATCTGTCAGGGGTGCTTTGAATGCAATATTCCTGCTTCTTGGCAGAATGGGGTTGGACTGGATGATGGCCCATGAGGTCTCTTCCAACTCTTTGATTCTATGATTCTAAAATTAGGATGAAGGCCCAAACAACTGGAGGGCCGCAGTTTGAAGATGCATGCTCTAGACCAATCCTTTACAGGACTCCACCTGCATTTCTGTCTCACTTAGAGAACCAAAAGAATTCGCTCCCTGACACCCTGTCCTCACTCCCAAGGCCTCGTTCCATTTATGGAAGGATTATATTGAGTGTTTTGACAAGAGATATTAAAAAGCCAATTACATTTTGTGGGCATGTGTAACTGCTGCTCATCAAAGGGCAGGAAGTGGTATAAATTGCCTTCTGTGTGGGAGTTTTATTTGTCCTGCTGAAGCAGTGAAAACAGTATGGGATTCTCGAAACCATCAGCATTATATTTAGGCAAAGAACGGTGGCAGCAGTGGCAACCGCAGCAGTTTGCAGGCTTGTCAGCATCCCTGCTTGGCCTCGGGGTGGTGCTGGCGTACAGTCCACGGCTCCAGCACATCGGAGGAGGTCCCTGCTGCAGCTTCCCTGTTATCCCCAGGCAAATGTGGGCAAAAGAGCTCTGATCATGTGTTGTTATTGATTTTTGAAGGGAAAAAAAATAGTGAGAGAAGCAGCAGGCGGGAGAGAGGATGCTTAATGCTTTCTGCCCCCATTTCAGTCACGCACATCTCCTCTGAATGCAGATCCCAAAATACCAGTAAACAACATGCCTTTTGGAATCTGTACAAGGGAGAGTGAAAGGAAGAGCCCTTGCACCCACATGTCTCCTTCCTCCTTTCTGGGCTCCCCCCCCCCCCAAGGCATTTCCTTTGGCTTTCACAGGCTGGTTGGCTCCCCAGGGAGGGCAGGAGGAAGGTCTTTGATGTTTCCCATGCGGAGTGATGGGAAGCCAGGGTTACAAGATCATTTTATCTTGTAGAGAAGCTTCTAAACTGGTCTCCTGTGTTCTTGAGGTGGAAATACTAGGAAATGAATTCATACATGTGCATGCCATCTAATGTTTCATGGGTCAAAAAAGGGACACATGTGGCTGAGCAATACTAAGATAGTAAAGGTTGTGAATGAGGAAAAACAGACAATCTAGACCAGCGTATTTTAAAAGGCTTTCATGGCCAGAATCACTGCGCTGTATGACCATGTTCCAGAAGCATTCTCTCCTGATGTTTCACCTGTATCTATGGCAAGTATCCTCAAAGGTTGTGAGTTAGTTTCCCCCTCGATGGATTGTCACCTTGTCATTTTGAGGGGGCTTGCTTGTTCCAATGAACCTGCAGGTGCAATGAATAGAGTAATGCACTCCCAGGAGTGGCTGCAGGGGAGATTCCAGACCCAAAGACCTCAACAGCGGAACAGGGATGAGGGAGCAAGCTTGTTTTCTGCTTCCTTGGAGACTAGGACGCGGAACAATGGCTTCAAACTACAAGAGAGGAGATTCCATCTGAACATTAGGAAGAACGTCCTGACTGTGAGAGCCGTTCAGCAGTGGAACTCTCTGCCCCGGAGTGTGGTGGAGGCTCCTTCTTTGGAAGCTTTGAAACAGAGGCTGGATGGCCATCTCTCAGGGGTGATTTGAATGCAATATTCCTGCTTCTTGGCAGAATGGGGTTGGACTGGATGATGGCCCAGGAGGTCTCTTCCAACTCTTTGATTCTATGATTCTATGATCCTAGGTGGAGGATAACATGGCTGTGAAGGTGGAAGAAGGCTGCAACAGATTGAGAAGCCACTGTCATTGTGAGATAGAGTTTGCCTGATTCCATTGGGAAGGAAGGGATTTTACCTGTCCAAAAGTATCTCCCTCTATGATCCACCACGGAGGTTAAGACCCTCTTGGTCCTGCCTTCTTCACAGGCCTGATTGGTGGGGATGAGAGACAGGGCCTTCTTAGTGGTGGCCCCTCAGCTTTGGAACTCCCTCCCCAGCTAAATCGGATCAGTGCCCTCCCTCCTGACCTTATGGGACCAAGCTTTTGGCTAGCAAGTTAGTGCAATATGAGTATATGGAATTGTGAAATTGCAAAATGACTAATGAAATGGCCCTGGATTTGACTCTGGATAACGTGATCTTAATAATTGTTTTAATATTGCTGTTGAGTTTTGGTTTTAATGTATATGTATTTACTGTATATGTGCTTGGTATCAAATTGCTGCCTCAGCCCTCTTTTTGGAGTGAGAAGGACAGGATATAAATGTAGCAAATATATATATATATATGCATGCTCTGTGCATAATGAGTTCCTTAAAAACAAAAAGAACCAATGAACGAAATCACACCAAATTTGGCAACAAAATGTCTCACAACACAAGGAGTGACCATCACTTAAAAAGTTATTATTTTGTCATTTGGGAGTTGTAGTTCCTGGGATTTATAGTTCAACTACAATCAAAGAGCATTCTGAACTCCATCGACGATGGAATTGAACCAAACTTGGCACACAGAACTCCCATGACCAACAGAAAATACTGGAAGGGTTTGGTGGGCATTGACCTTGAGTTTGGGAGTTGTAGTTCACCTACATCCAGACAGCACTGTGGACTCAAACAATGATGGATCTGGACCAAACTTGGCACAAGCACTCAATATGCCCAAATATGAACACAGATGGAGTTTGGGGGAAATAGACCTTGACATTTGGGAGTTGTAATCACTGGGATTCACAGTTCACCTACAATCAAAGAGCAATCTGAACCCCACAAATGACAGAATCGGGGGCAAACTTCCCACACAGAACCCCCATGAGCAACAGAAAATACTTAAGGCCATCCAATCCAACTCTCTTCATCAGGGCAAGAAAACGTAAACAAAGTCCTCCTGACAAACAGCCATCCAGCCATAGATATAGATAGATGGATTGATAGATAGATAGATAGATAGATAGATAGATATGATTCACACACAGAGAGATATAGTATCATAGATTTGAAAGGGACCCTTAAAGAAGGACAATAATATGTTCCATGTTCCAGAGTAGGCAAACCAGACACTCTCCACATCAACACTGACAAAGAAACAACAAGAAATACTGTTTACCCACAAGCATAAAGAAATTACATATATTAGAAACCAACACTTTCTCATTCCCTTTATTTTCCAGATCAACAGACTGGGCCACAGCAACGCGTGGCAGGGGACAACTAGTAATAAATATATTTTGCCATTGCTCTTATCTTCCTTCTGCTGGAGTTAATTGAGTTCATGTGGCTTTTGCACTTTGAATTATTTTTGTGACAATTGAAGTCAACTGAAGACAAGGGGGGATGGAGGAGGAAGAGAGACTGGGACATTTTGAAAGCAGCTGGAAAAATGGGCCAGCAGAGGATTAATCTGGGCTGTCCCTGCCAGAATGGGATGCTTGGAGGGTATGTCTGTGATTACCAACCACGCTGCAACCTCCCCAGACATTTTATCGATATGACATATTTTAATTTTTTCCTCAGGGTAACTTTGGAAGTATCCTTGGCTGCAAAGAATGGCATCTCCAGAAATAAAAGAGTGGTGAAAAACAAACCAGTGCCATTAGAAACAGAAAAGAAGGCACACTGGTTCAGAAAGAAGCATCACAGCAAGAACACGGAAGGGGAAAGTAATTCTTTTACTTGTAAACATCAAGTGAAACAGATTGGGAAAATCCTTTGCTTGGGACTGTGGGAGAGTGCAGCAGGATGGCCACAGGCAGGATGGTTTGGCAGGAATAAGGCGCGCGAGAGAGAGAGTCACTGGGAAAGGGGCCACCACCAGAGCTATTTGGAGCAGAGTGGCTCTCCACATTCTTCCCACCCAGGGTTTCAAAACAAGTTCCCTCCTGCTGATTGTGAGAGGGCTCAGAGTTTCCTCTCCCAGCCAGTTCTGCTGTCCCACCTCCCCCCACCCAACCCAATTCCCCTTGTGCTGTTATACAGAGAGAAGTTGTCTCTCTCTTACACACACAGCTTGTTTTTCTTTGTCTCCTGGCAGATGAGGAACCAGGAGCAGACAATGGAGGGTGTAAGGAAAACCGGAAAGCAGCGCCCAAGAAAAAAGTTCAAGGCAACGCCTCAGTCGTCATTGACCAAGAGGAAATGCAGGAGGAGGAAGAGGAGGAGGAGGAGGAAATAGGCCGAGAAGGAAGTGGCAGCAGTGAACAGAACCCTCCCAGTTGCTCCAGTGGGTTTCAAGGAGGCTGGGCACATGGGCTGTGGGTTAAAGGCTTGAGGCAACTGCAGGCCAGAAACCCTGGCATCCTCAGTTGGCTGCACAGCTTTAGTTTCATACAGAAGCCACAAAGAGAGAAAGTCTTGGACTTGTGAATGGCACTAAAGCTGTTTTCAAGAGCAGCAAGCTGTGGGAGAGTAGACTCCCATGCAGGACAAGTACACTATGTGTCCACTTTAATTACTATGGCAAAATCCTATGGGATTGTGAGATTTGCAGTTTAGCAGCTCAGAATGGCAAACCACAGACATCTGTAGGTTGCAGCCAGAGTGGTTAAAGTGGAATCATTGTACAGCGTGGTAGGGAAAGAAAGGGGGCTTGCTCTTCTATGTATAAGTTGTTGGGTTTTTTTTCTTCATCTCCCCCCCCCCCCCCCCCAAATTTGGGATTCAAGAAAACTTGCAAAAATTATGGATACAGATAATAGTTCTCGGTTAAAAACATACAAAAGGTTAAACATATTTAGGTTATCAATAACATGGAAAGTAATTCGAAAACATACCCATTAAAAAGTAAGAGGTAAAATCAGTACAGCTTACTGGGTTGCTGTAGGTTTTTTGGGCTATATGGCCATGTTCTAGAGCAGTGGTTCTCAACCTGGGGTCCCCAGATGTTTTTGGCCTACAACTCCCAGAAATCCTAGCCAGGTTACCAGCTGTTAGGATTTCTGGGATTTGAAGGCCAAAAACATCTGGGGACCCCAGGTTAAGAACCACTGTTCTAGAGGCATTCTCTCCTGACGTTTCGCCTGCATCTATGGCAAGCATCCTCAGAGGTAGTGAGGTCTGTTGGAACTAGGAAAATGGGTTTATATATTTGTGGAATGACCAGAGTGGGACAAAGGACTCCAGTCTGTTGGAGCGTTGTGTGAATGTTTCAACTGACCACCTTGATTAGCATTTGATGGCTTGGCAATAGTTTGGTGTGGCTTGTTGGTGCCTGGGGCAATCTTTTGTTGGGAGGTGATTAGATGTCCCTGATTGTTTCCCTTCTGTTGTTTTGCTGTTGTAATTTTAGAGTTTTTTAATACTGGTAGCCAGATTTTGTTCATTTTCGTGGTTTCCTCCTTTCTGTTGAAATTGTCCACATGCTTGTGGATTTCAATGGCTTCTCTGTGAAGTCTGACATGGTGGATGTCAGAGTGGTCCAGCATTTCTGTGGACCCTAAGACAACAATCCACCACACTTGACTTCAGGAAAAAACAATCCTTTTTTATTGCTGAAAGATGAGTACAAAAAAATAGAGGAAAATATGCAAGATAAAAGCCACAGTAAAAACCAGCAACAAATGTCCATGAACAAGATCAAAAACCCACAGTAACACTGCTAAATCCTGGAACCTGTTAGCAATCCACTAACTGTACTTGAAGCTCTAGAAAAACTCCTTGGAACAAAGCCACTTGAAGCAGGAGAACTGCAAGAGTCTGCACATGTATCTGAAACGATGCCTGGACTGAATGGGCATCCAGGCCAAGCGTTTTTAAAGCATAGAAATCTATTTCGTGACGTACCTGAAGGCCGTGTTTATATTTCTCTTAATCTAGCTGACCTCCGTAAACTCTGCGCTTCACCTCTGCTTTGCCAAATCTGCCCCCGTCTATCCTCGTTAGAGGGACCAGGTGTCAGATTATCTGGAGAGCTAAAAGGGAGTGAAAGTTCACTGCTTGGCTCTGAATCATTCTCATGGGAATTTGGACTTTCGCTTTCCAAAGCAGCAGGATTTTCCCTACACAAACCATCATCTTCTACATTGACCTCAGAATCATTGACATCTTCATTGACATCAGGAAATACAATCAGAGAGTCAGCTACAGGTTCACACACAGGCTGAACCCCAAAAAATACGTTGCTGTTATTGTGTAGCTTTACCCCATTTCTGACCCTATCTGGGATGTTTTCAGAGCTAAACGTGTACCACTTTTCCACCCAGTAGGTTTCCACAGCCAAGCTAGGATTCAAACCCTGTTCTCTATAGATTTAGGCCAACGTTCAAACCATTATGCTACACTGATTCGCGAAGACTCAAATCTACTAATTAGTTCTATTTCAGCAATTTAATGCTGAAATATCCCTTTGAAGTTCCTCTTACTGAATAATGATATATGGGATAAGCAGTAGAATGTCTTGGGAGATTCGCTGTGGCTCTTTTCTAAATATTGCAGCGGTGGATTTCATATCTGTATTCATATATTCTGTATATATGTATTTGCCTAGAAGCTGTTAGTCCTGTCTGTAAAAAAAGAATATAGGCTAGCCTGTAGAAGGAAAACCCAAGATAGACTGTAGGAGAACAACTGAAAGAATGAACCAGCTTTTAAGTCCCTGAGATGGAAACAGGGGATGATACTGAAGCCACAACGTTTGCTTGCAGCCTGCTCTTGTGGCTTTGATGTGATGCCACCTTCTCTTTTCCCTCTTTTTTACCTTGCTTGACATCCAGACATATTATTGTGAACATGCGGGATTCTTGGTGTTTCCTTATAGGCTGCAAAAGGGGTGATGGCAATGATTGCATAGGACAGTATTCAGAATACTTGAATTCCTGACGTCCTGACTTGCGTCTAGTCATACGCTGCCTGAGTAGATGTGGGCATATTATTTGGATCTAGGTCTGCTGCAGGCTTTGGTCCATGAGTTGGTGTGTGGTCTGCTGTTGCCAATGAGAAGCTGCTTTTGATTAGGGGCCTGCTTTGTGTGGGGAGAAAGGCCATGAGTGGGAAGCGCAAGTCATCTAGTCATGAGTTGGATTGAGCTGAGAGCGGTTATGCAATGAGCAACGGATGTTCTGTCACGTTCCCTTCTGTGGCTTTCATGGTTAATCTAGACTTCTTGGTCTTTCACAGTCCCTGCATGCTGTGCCAAGCAACAGCTAGAGAGGGAGCCACATTAAAAAAAAGTCCTGCTCGAACAGGGGACCCTCACTGGATGTTTGGGTGGATGCTGTTAAGGTGGTCCACCCAAACATCCACCCAAAACATCCAGTTCACCATGGAGAAATTACACTGCTTAGCCGGTATCACTGGAGAAATTACACTGCTTAGCCGGTATCACTGGAGAAATTACACTGCTTAGCCGGTATTGCACCACCTGACATCCTCTGGGAAGTAGCAGCCAATAGTGAAAGGACCAAGGCAGAGACATCTCCAGCTCATCCTCCTGTTTGGGTATCAGCCAGCACGTCAACGACTTAAATCAAGACATAGTTTTCTTAGATCTACAGAGACACTCGCTGGAACACCCCAGCAAGCGAGAGTCCAAAAGTGGCAGGCCCAAACCCAGCACCTCAATTCATGGGTGATACCAGATGAGAGACTCCCCCCTGGGCACTCAGAAGACTGGGCGACTTGGAAGGCGCTGAACAGACTGCGCTCTGGCACCACGAGATGCAGAGCCAATCTTAAGAAATGGGGCCACAAAGTTGAATCCTCGGCATGCGAGTGCGGAGAAGAACAAACCACTGACCACCTGCTGCAATGCACCCTGAGCCCTGCCACATGCACAATGGAGGACCTTCTTGCGGCAACCCCAGAGGCACTCCAAGTGGCCAGATACTGGTCAAAGGACATTTAACCAAATACCAAATTTGCAAAATCTGTGTGTGTTTTTTTTCCTTTTTCTTTTTAATCTCTGTGTTTGTTTTGCTCTGTTAGAATTGTAATACAATGGTTGCTGATGACACGATAAATAAAAATAACCTGTCAAAAAGAAAAGGAAGGAAGACTGCCTTTTCTAGATGTCCTAGTCATCTGCAAACCAGATCAACAATTGGGTCACACCGTTTACAGAAAACCCACACACACAGATAGATATCTACATAAAAACTCCAACCATCACCCAAGTCAAAAAAGAAGCACCATTAAAGCCTTGGCAGACCGTGCAAAAAGAATCTGCGAACCCCACCTCCTCCAAGATGAACTGAACCACCTCAACTGGGCTCTCCAGGCCAATGGATACTCCACCTCAGACATCAGAAGAGCTGCAAGACCAAGAACAAGCCACGAGAGTCAAGACGAAGATCAACCCAGAGGAAAAGTGTTCTTGCCAGACATCAAGGGAACCACTGACCGCAGAGGGAAGCTGATGAGGAAACACAACATACAAATTATCTCCAGACCCACCAAGAAAATCCAACAAATGCTACGTTCAGCAAAGGACAAGAGGGATCCTCTCACCTCTGCAGGAGTCTACCGTATACCATGCAGCTGTGGACAAGTCTCCAGAGGGACCACCAAATGCAGCGCCCAGACACGCATCAAGGAACATGGAAGGCACTGCAGACTCCTTCAACCAGAGAAGTCAGCCGTAACAGAGCACCTGATGAACCAACCTGGACACAGCATATTATTTGAGAACACAGAAATGCTGGACCACTCCAACAACCACCATGTCAGACTACACAGAGAAGCCATTGAAATCCACAAACATGTGGACAATTTCAACAGAAAGGAGGAAACCATGAAAAGGAACAAAATCTGGCTACCAGGATTAAAAAAACTCTAAAATTAGAACAGCACAACAACAGAGAGGA
Source organism: Anolis sagrei ordinatus (assembly GCF_025583915.1). Taxonomy (NCBI): domain Eukaryota; kingdom Metazoa; phylum Chordata; class Lepidosauria; order Squamata; family Anolidae; genus Anolis; species Anolis sagrei. Next base: position 2,688,859 of record NW_026847660.1, on the reverse strand, counting down.
AACAAACAAGGACATCTAATCACCTCACAACAAAAGATTGCTCCAGGCACTGCCAGGCAATCAAATGCTAATCAAGGTGGTCAGTTGAAACATTCACACCATGCTCCAGCAGACAAGAGTCCTTTGTCCCACCCTGGTCATTCCACAGATATATAAACCCATTTTCCTAGTTCCAACAGACCTCACTACCTCTGAGGATGCTTGCCATAGACGCAGGCGAAACGTCAGGAGAAAATGCCTCTAGAACATGGCCATATAGCCCGAAAAAACCTACAACAACCCAGTGATTCCGGCCATGAAATCCTTCAACAATACATGGAAATCTTGCAATGGAAACCCTGCCATAGATTAGTTTTAAAGCAGGCATGGGCAAACTCTGGCCCTCCAAGTGTTTTAGACTTCAATTCCCACAAGGAATTGTCCAAAACACCTGAAGGAATTGTCCAAAACACCTGAAGGAGGGCCAAAGTTTGTCTCTGCCTGCCTTAGAGCCATCATAATTCAGAAATGACTTGAAGGTGCAACAGAATAACAACAAATAAAGAGGGAAATAACATAAACAATCATGCCAAAGGAGATTCCATCTGAACATGAGGAAGAACTTCCTGACTATGAGAGCTGTTCAGCAGTGGAACTCTCTGCCCTGGAGTGTGGAGGAGGCTCTTTCTTTGGAAGCTTTTAAACAGAGGCTGGATGGCCATCTGTCAGGGGTGCTTTGAATGCAATATTCCTGCTTCTTGGCAGAATGGGGTTGGACTGGATGGTCCAGGAGGGCTTTTCCAACTCTATGATTCTATGATACTGTATGATCCGTATTTTAATGTACTTTGTATTAATGTATTATGATGCTATTATGTGTACTATATTTGTGTTGAATTTTCTGCTGTTAGCCGGCCTGAGTCCCTCTTCGGAGGTCGAGAAAACCGGGTTATAAAAGCTCTAAATAAATAATAACTAAATAATATGTCAGAACAGATGATAACTTCATCCATCCTGACAGATGAACCTATGCGCTAAGACATGTACAATCTACTTTTTAAAAAAAATTAGCCCACTTTTCAACAGAGATGTTTACAAAAAAGTGAGAGAAAATACAAACAAAGTGTAACTTGGGAAGGAGAACATGAATACATTAAAAGCTTGCAAATAAAACTCCAAATATCTATATTTGTGCGGCACAGACAAAATAACCATGTTGCCATTGACTGAGCCTGTCTGCAGAGGGGATTCCATGCATGGGATGCCATTCCATAGAGAGAAAAACATCCCTTTGGGCCACTCCAAGCAGGTTGTTGGAGCTCATGGCGGCTTGTCTTTTAGGTTGGTGCATTGCATGGATCCAGTGCTCCGGCCCAAACTGCCAGAAGTGGAGGCGACTCAGCAGCAAGATTGACCCCTCGGTTCTGCCAGAGGACTGGTCCTGTAGCCAGAACCTGGGTAAGTGATTCAACCATGCGCTGACTGTCATATAAAACTCGATTGGTGAATCTGGCCCATCTCTTCTAAATCAGGTTAAAGAAGCCTGGAGAGAAACAGGACTAGAACTGAGTATGAACTCTCGTTCTGTTTCTAAATTCACTTTCTGAATGTATTCTTTTTGCAGTGGCTTTGTTTCTACAATCCTAAATGTAATTCTAATACGAGGGTTGAATGAAAAGTAATACCATCGTAACTCCTCAACAGATGGTGGTCCTGGTATGAGGCAGGTACTAGCTTGTTCAGTAGACTCTCCTCTATAGTTCCATTTTGGAGGGAAGCCTTAGCATTAAACAGTTGTGTTGTTAAAGTGCAAAGTATGGAACCCTGCGCAAAGGGGGTTTGTCAATGCGACTTAAGCAATGTCCAGTCATTGAATTCTTGACCGCAGAAAGAGTCACCCCAAAGAAGATTCATCAGAGAATGCAAGCTGTTTATGGTGATTGTGTGCTGTGTTGGGTGGATAAGTTGAAAGATGTTGAGGTGGGAACATCTGACTTGCGTGACAAAGAGTTGGGTGTCCTGTGATAGCAACCACTGAGTTTCACAAGCAAAAGGTTGATTGATTGATTTAGGATGATCGTTGTATCACTCAGAGAGAAATTTCAAGCATAATTGGCATTTCACAAGAACGTGTGGGTCACAAGATTGCTTTGCTTGGCTATTGGAAGATCTGTGCACGATGGTGTTGCAACTCAGAGTAAGCTTCACCTTGCTTCCAAACACCACCACACAAGAGCTGTAGTTTTATAGTTTATTGAGGAAAAAGCCCAAGTCAAAATAAAGAATAAGCATTGCAAAGTTTGAAAGATATAGGTTAAATGCAGAATATAGTTCCAAAGATCTTCAGGTAAAAACAAGAGGCTCAATCCTATAAGCAAAGTTCAAAACAGAATCCATGATACAAACAGTAAAACAATGGCCCCAAGAATTACAATGCAAGAAATCCCAAGCATGCTGCTTTCCAGCTAAGGTTATTCCATGGAGCTTTCAGGCTAATAAGCTACATTGAGCTGACGCTTTCTCTTCGTTTGCAAGAAGCCTAAATACCTTTCTAACATAAAAACATTATGCCCTCACCAACATGAAAGCATTGCGATGACCTTTCTCTGAGCTGGCTTCTTGTCTACCGACCAGGCGAGAACTCCGCCTGACAACGCAAATCAAGACGGGCTTGCCGGGTCAGGTCACTATCAAGGCTTTCTGCACTTTCACTATCAGTGTGGGAAGGAGGCAAAGGCCTCTCCACCTGTTCACTATCTACTTCGTTAAAATCCCTTTCTTCTGAGAACCGCTCTGTTGACTCTGCACTGTTTGTGGGAGCCTCAGAAAAAGACCTAGAAGCAGGCCCAGAGATCTGAGGCACAGAAGGCACAGAAAAAAAGCAAGGAATCTGAATCCCATCATCCTCATCATCAGAGAACATCTCAGCCACAACAGATGGGTGCCCAGGATGCTGACGCCTGAAATGAAAGCACAGACTTGAGATTTGCCAGGAACTCCTCTCGCGTTGCAAGAATGAAGGTGACACCTTTCTCCATTCAATTGTGACAGGAGACAAAACATGGGTACACCATTATGACCCAGAGTCAAAGCGTCAGTCTATAGAATATCAACACAAAGACTCGCCCCAGAAAAAGAAATTCAAGACACAGATCTCAGCTGGAAAAATCTTGGCAACAGTGTTCTGGGATGCAGATGGTGTTATCCATGTTGATTTCCTTGAATGTGGAACAACAATAAATTCAGAGTGTTACACCACAACGCTGTGAACTTTGAAACGACGGCTAACAAGGGTCCGAAGGGAAAAGGGAAATGTTTTCCTGCAGCATGACAATGCCAGGCCACACACTTCACATGCTACCACAGCAGAACTTCAGAGGCTGGATCTCACCACCGTACGACATCCTACATACAGTCCAGATTTAGCACTTTCTGACTTCCATCTCTTCCCGATATTGAAAGAAGACCTGCGGAGACATCATTATGCTTCTGATGAAGACGTTGTGAGAACTGTGAGACGCTGGTTGCGGAAACAGATTGTCGACTTCTTCGGTGACGGCTTCAGAAAACTTATTCAACGTTGGCAGAAACGTATCCAATTGTCTGGTGATTATGTGGAAAAGTGAATAGTGGTAGTGAAAGAGCTTTATTTCTATATTATATTAACTGATCCTGTTAATATTCTCTGTTTCCATGATTTTTCCTATGCCTTAATACATTGTCACCTACCTTACTAAACCATTTTATCCTTTAACTAGTTCACGTAGTGGTTTTCCTCCCCCCTCCAAAATTAGTCTGCTGTTATTGTTGTTGCTAGCTATTTTTGTTATGTTGTTTTATGCTGTTTTAATTGTTATTGCTTTCTTTTAATTGTATTCTGCCTGGGCTTGGGCCCCATGTAAGCTACCCCGAGTCTCTTCGGGAAGATGGAGGCGAGGTAGAAAAATAAAGTTCTTCTTCTTCTTTTTCTTCTTCTTCTTTTTCTTCTTCTTTTTCTTCTTCTTTTCCTTCTTCTTTTTCTTCTTTTTCTTTTTCTTCTTTTTCTTTTTCTTTTCTTTTTCTTCTTCTTCGTCTTCGTCTATTTCTTTTTCTTCTTCTTCGTCTTCGTCTATTTCTTTTTCTTCTTCTTCTTCTTATCCTTATTCTTCTTCTGTGTTTGATTTATTAAAATATTCCCATCCAAACCCAAGTAACGAAGGTGGAGGCATTACTTTTCATTCAACCCTCGTACCTGTATGTTATAGGTTTTAAATTGTATAGTTTTTAACATTGTTAGCCACTTTGAGTATTCTTTAAAAGAGGAAAGCATGATCTTAGTGATGGTGGTGGTGGTGGTGGTGGTGGTGGTGGTGGTGGTGGTGATGGTGATGGTGATGGTGGTGGTGATGGTGGTGGTGGTGGTGATGGTGGTGGTGGTGGTGATGGTGGTGGTGGTGGTGGTGGTGGTGGTGGTGGTGATAGTGGTGGTGATGGTAATGGTGATGGTGATGTGTGCCTTCCTGCTCTGAAACTGGGCAGTCCAAACTTAGAGGTGGTTTGTTTACATTCTGAAATCAGGCCAACATGGTTGCATAGTCCTAATTACAAGTAATTTGGTTTCTGTATCAAGTTATTTCCAAACTTTGGTGAAATGGGAGTAAACTAAAATAGGAGGGGGAAAAAAAAGACATATTTGTTTCAACTTTGTGGAGTGTGAGTGGAGTATTTGTTATCTGTGGCAGATCTCCAGTACAACAGCTGCAGCATTTCTGAGGAGTCCTGGTCAGGAACAGAAGGCGAGATGGTCTATGCAGCTTATGTTCCAGGGTCACTCGTATGGGCCAAGCAATATGGATACCCATGGTATGAAGAAGAAGGAGCGGGAGGAGGAGGAGGAAAAAGCCTTACTCTTACAAAATTATTCACCTCTGCCTTTATTTTAGGCACACTTCCACAGATACAAGTCTTATTGACACAAATGGGACATTGCTTTCCAGTGCCAAAATACCTCAGTGTGGTTTTAAAACCTGCACGGCTGCCATCATCATGCCGTGCGGTGGCAGAAAAATCCTAGTTATGTGAGCAGCGCTGTACTAAAATATGATATTTCCATTGCCAAGCTTATCAGGACGAGGCCCTGCGAGCCAAGAAATAACAGGCCCAAACACTCCCGCGCAGAACAGACTTGCTCCAGGTGTCTCCCGGTGATTAAAAAACCAAATAAACCCCTACTTTAAGGGGAAAACAACAATCCACAGCTGAATATGGCTTTGTGCAGGCGTTCCAAGCGCTGACCTTCCTTGAGAAGCTCAGCCAAAAGAGCCAAGCTTTCTCAGCGCCTTTTGCCAGGACGGCAGCTGCAGTCCTCTGAGGGAAAACTGGCCAAAGATGGGGCCTCCCCTTTCAAGAAGGGGCAGGAAAGCCTGAGGAAGATCCCCTCCTTTCTTTCATATCCTGAGCATCACCGAGGGGGATGTTCGCCAGGGGGATATGGAGGAGCCTCCATTGCAGGCCCACTGCCCCTGATCACGCTTGACCTGAGAGGAACCGCTTTTGGTTTGCAAAGCTTTCCGTCTTGAGGGCAGACTTCAGGCACAGCTGTGTTTTTGTTCAGAGCTCTTGTACATTATTGGCACCCGATAAATGCAAACGTTGCTCTGGTGGAGTGGCAGCGGAGGGAGAGTGGCCAAGCCAAACGTAGGGAGGTCCAAGTTTACAAGCCCTGCTTCCACGCTAGAGGCCATGACTACCAGGGAGGGATTCCTTTTCTGCAGTTGGCTGGGAGGGGAATGAAAACAGATATTCCACTAACACCAAAGCTTGGAGAAAATGATCTTTTTGGAACATGACTCCAAGAATCTTCCTGAGATTCATACACAGGGATTGTAGTCCCAAAGGGTAACTTTTCAAAGCTCCAAATGCAGTTCAATGTGTTGTTGAAGGCTTTCATGGCCAGAATCACTGGGTTGCTATGAGTCTTCCAGGCTCTATGGCCATGTTCCAGAAGCATTCCCTCCTGATGTTTTGCCCACATCTATGGCAGGCATCCTCAGAGGCTATGAGGTCTTGTCGAAGGCTTCCATGGCTGGAATCATTGGGTTGTTGTAGGTTTTTTCGGGCTATATGGCCATGATCTAGAGCAGGGGTCCACAAACCTTTTAAACAGAGGGCCAGGTCACAGTCCCTCAAACTGTTGGAGGGCCGGATTATAATTTGAAAAAAATGAATTCCTATGCACACTGCAGATATCTTATTTGTAGTGCAAAAAACACTTAAAAACAATACAATAATTAAAATGAAGGACAATTTTAACAAATATAAACGTATTAGTATTTCAATGGGAAGTGTAGGCCTGCTTTTGGCTGATAAGATAGAATTGTTGTTGTTTGCTTTCAAGGCATTTCAGACTTAGGTTGACCCTGAGCGAGGGCCGGGTAAATGACCTTGGAGGGCCGTATCCGGCCCCCGGGCCATAGTTTGAGGACCCCTGCTCTAGACCATGGCCATATAGCCCGAAAAAACCTACAACAACCCAGTTATGAGGTCTGTTTGAAGCTAGGCAAGTGAGGTTATATACCTATGGAATGTCCAGGGTGGGAGAAAGAACTCTTGTCTGCTTAGGGCAGGTGTGGATGTTGCAATTAGCCACCTTGATTAGTGTTAAATGGCCTTGCAGCTTCAAAGCCTGGCTGATTGCTGCCTGGGGGAATCCTTTGTTTGGAAGTGTTAGCTAATCCTTGGCTCTACAGACCAATGGAGACTCCACCACTGACATCAGAAGACCAAGAACAAGCCACAAGAGGAAAGACAAAGAGGAAAAGTGTTCTTACCATACACCAAGGGAACCACTGACCGCAGAGGGAAGCTGAGGAGGAAACACAACCTACAAACTTATCTGCAGATCCACTAAGACAATCCAACAAATGCTACATTCAGCAAAGGACAAGATGGATCTTTGCAGGAGTCTACCATATACCATGGAGCTATGGACAAGTCTACAGAGAGACCACCAAACGCAGCAGCATTTCCCAGGCACGATTCAAGAAACGCTCTGGTTACATCCTGAATAGATTACTGCAATGTGCTCTATGTGGGGCTGCCTTTGAAGACAGTTTGGAAACTTCAGCTAGTTCAATGGGCGGCAGCCAGATTGCTAACTGGGGCGGCATACAGAGAGCATACCACCCACCTGCTATGCCAGCTCCACTGGCTGCCGGTCCATCTCCGAGCCCAATTCAAAGTGCTGGTTTTGACCTATCATCATCATCATCATCATCACTTTATTTCTTAATTAGTCGCTCTCCACCAAGGTGCTCCGAGCGACTTACAATTTAAAACAGTTTATACACAATATAAAACATTCAATATAAAAACATTCAACATAAAAACATTCAACATAAAACATTCAACATAAAAACATTCAGCAGTGACTATGGCAAAATTTTATCCGATTACTTAAATGCACAACCAAACTGCCAAGTCTTGAGCGCCTTTACAAAAGGTCGCAACTCCGACATTGCTCTAATATATGGAGGCAATGAGTTCCACAGAATTGGAGCATAGATCGAAAAAGCTCTACGCCTTGTAGCTTCCAAATGTGCCTCCCTAGGACCCGGTATGTATAGGAGATTTTCCTGGGTGGATCGAGGTGACCACTGATGGAGAAAAGGAATGAGGCGGTCCCTAAGATATAAAGGTCCTTGGCCATTTTGAGCTCTAAATGTCAGTATCTTGTAAGAGATCCGATGTTCTATTGGTAGCCAATGCAGTTGTTGCAGAATCGGTGTAATATGGGATCTTATAGATGATCCCGCTAGCAGCCTGGCTGCCGCATTTTGGACCATCCGAATCTTCTGGGTCGTTGACTTCGGAAGGCCAGCATAGAAGGCATTGCAATAGTCCAACCTCGTGGTGACTGTTGCGTGGATTACCGTTGCCAATGCTTCTACCGAAAGGTCGGATGCCAATTTCCTTGCCTGGCGAAGATGAAAAAAGGCCTGCTTCCTTATGGCAGTGATCTGGGCCTCCATCGTCAGCATTGAGTCCAACACAACCCCAAGGCTTTGAACAGTGGCAGACGGAACCAGAGCTTCCCCATCGAAGTCAGGCAGAGACTGGTTTTGACCTCTAAAGCTCTATACAGTTCTAGCCCAGCTTACTTGTCTGAATACATCCACCCCTACGTCCCACCTAGTAATCTAAGATCATCCGGGGAGGCCCTGCTCTCGCTCCTATCAACAGCACGGATGCTCCTGGCGGGGACGAGAGACAGGGCCTCCTTGGCTGTGGTCCCCCGCCTATGGAACACACTCCCAAATGAGGTAAGACCCACTTCCTTCCTCCTGGCTTTTAGAAAAAAATTAAAATCATGGTTTTTGGACCAGACCTTCGGACAGTAGAAGTAAATGTATGCAGCATTGTGGAAAGATAATGACTGGAATGGCGATTTGATGGATGAGACTGTTTTATTGTTTTAATTATTTTATTGCTCATGGATGTATTTTTAAATTTGATTTATGCCTAATTGTGGTGTATGATTATAATTGTTTGTACTGGCATTGAATTTTTGCCATTACTTATGTGTAAGTCGCTTTGAGTCCCCCTCGGGGTGAGAAGAGCGGTATACAAATACTGTAAATAAATAAAATAAATAAACCTGAAAGGCATTTGCACACTGATTCAACCAGAGAAGTCAGCCAGAGCAAAGCACCTGATGAACCAACCTGGACACAGCATATTATTTGAGAACATAGAAATGCTGGACCACTCTCACAACCACCATGTCAGACTACGCAGAGAAGCCACTGAAATCCACAAGTATGTGGACAATTTCAACAGAAAGGAGGAACCATGAAAATGAACAAAATCTGGCTACCAGTATTAAAAAAACTCTAAAATCAGGACAATAAATAAAGAGGAACATTCTGAAAACAGGGGAATCCCAGACAAGAATCAATTAGGACCAGCTAACACTTCCAACACTGGACTGACCTTGAAGGAGCTGGGGGTGGTGACGGCCAACTGGGAGCTCTGGCGTGGGCTGGCCCATGAGGTCACAAAGAGTCAGAGACGAATGAACAACAACACTTCCAAACAAAGGATTCCCCCAGGCAGCAATCAGCCAGGCTTTGAAGCTGCAAGGCCATTCAGTGCTAATCAAGCTGGCCAATTGCAACATTCACACTTGCCTCGAGCAGACAAGAGTTCTTTCCCCCACCCTGGACATCATTCCACAGATATATAAACCTCACAACCCTTGAGGATGCCTGCCACACATAAGAGCGAAACATCAGGAGAGAATGCTTCTGGAACATGGACATACAGCCTGGAAAAATCATAGCAACCCTCCAAATGCAGTGTATTATCACCCAGAAATCATCTTCTCAATGCCCCAAATCTTCTTGCTTATTTATTCTTCCACTAGTTTAACAATTTCAGGCTTCAAAACCATTTCTTATTCGTTTTTTTCTGAGACAGAGGTTGTTTGTATGTTTCCTGTCTCCCTGTGCTATGATTTTAGCAAGCAATTGTCATTTCTTAGTGAAACGATTACAGTTTTTATGTTCAAACTCTGTGTGTCCTATGGAAAATCTGTATTTTAAAGCCCGTCCCCTTTCAAGATGTATCCATAACCAGAGCTTGGGAAGTTACTTTACAAAGTCCTTAGTTTCTGTTACTCATTACCATATCTGAAAGATAACATGTTGCCTCCAATTGCTACATGGTTGGGGAAGTAACTTACTATGTTTCTTCCTCTAATTCTTTAGCTTTTCTGTTACTTTTTGTTGCTTTTAGAGCAGAGGTCCTCAAACTTTTTAAATAGAGGGCCAGGTCGCAGTCCCTCAAACTGTTGGAGGGCTGGATTATAATTTGAAAAAAAAAACCCAAAAAAAACCCAAACAAACATGAATTCCCATGCACACTGGACATATCTTATTTGTAGTGCAAAAACCATGTAAAAACAATACAATAATTAAAATGAAGAACAAATATAAACTTATTTGTATTTCAATAGGGAGTGTGGGCCTGCTTTCGGCTGATGAGATAGGATTGTTGTTGTTGTTTATTTTATTTATTTATTTCGCGCATTTCTACCCTGCCCTTCTCAACTCCTGAGGCGGGACTCAGGGCGGCTTACAAAAGGCACAATTCGATGCCTACACATTGTTGTTGTTGTTGTGTGCTTGCAAGTCGTTTCAGACTTAGGCTGACCCTGAGCGAGGGCCGGGTAAATGACCTTGGAGGGCCACATCCGGCCCCTGGGCCTTAGTTTGAGGACCCCTGTTTTAGAGCAAGAAGAAAACTTTGTGGTGGATAAATCCCAAGCATAAAACTTGAAAGATTACTGTCAAAATGCCTCTAAAGATGCCTTTCAATAGAAGCCATGACTCATTACATCACAAAGTAACTTAATTCCTCCTCATCTTACTATTAGAATGTAATTTATTTACACCACCCCCCCTCTCACATGCACACATAACTAACTAATTAGTTGCAGGAAACTGCATTACTTGCAATTTTTTAAAAATCATCTCTCTCTATATTGATGTTCATCGGAAGGGAATTTTCAGAATGTGGATGTCTGTGTATTGATTCATATCCCTCTTTTCGTTTCTCTATGCATTTGCAGGTGGCCTGGGGTCATAGAGGCTGACCCTTACCTCGGAGAGTATCTCCTGTTTTCTTCCCAAACAGATTCACTTCCTGTTAAGTATTATTTATTTATTTAATTAATTAGCAATTTTGTATACTGGTCTTCTCCTCTCTATCGGGGGCCTCAGGCCGGTTTCCAACAATAAAATCACAAAACAATCATTAAAAACATCATATAACATATTCAATTAAAACGTTATAACAGCAAAATGCAATCACATTATGTACATTTGCTGCCCTCATTTGCATACTATCAGGGCCTACTGCTTTTATACACCTGTCTGCAGTGGTCCCTTGGTCTCTGCTGAGGTTTGGTTCCAGGACATTCAGGAATATCAAAAACCATGATATACAATGGCATAGTAAAATAGCATCCCTTATATAAAGTGGCAGAATCAAGGTTTGCCTTTTGGAATTATTTAAAGTATTTTCAGACCAAGGATGTTTGATCCAGAATCTGTGGATACATGTAAATAAATCTTGGGTAATTCTGCTGGGTCCATAGGCCAATGCCTTTCCTTGAAATGCTCCAGGGTCATGTGAATTTGCCAATTTTTAATAATATTGGCCAAAATTAAAGAATAATTGAATATTATTTGGGCGCTAAGTAGCTCAGAGCGTCCCTGCAACCCATTTAGAAATGAAAGTCAAATTACTGTCCCTGAAGGCTTCCAGCCAATGAAGCCATTCGCCTTTCTTGCCAGCAAAAGGGGGCTTGTGAGAGTCTCTCAGGGCCCACAAAACAGCCTTGAGAGACAGGCTTTTTCCACTCAGTGGCTGCATCTTAACTCTGGGTGTAAGGATTGTATACAGAATAGTGCTAACTGTAGGAGCATCTGCCATCTATAGCAGAATGTAGTGTAAGAAGGTAAAGGTAAAGGTTTTCCCTAGGGTTGTTGTAGGTTTTTTCCGGCTGTATGGCCATGTTCTAAAGGCATTTCTCCTGACGTTTCGCCTGCATCTATGGCAAGCATCCTCAGAGGTAGTGAGGCCATATAGCCCGAAAAAACCTACAACAACCCAGTGATACCGGCCATGAAAGCCTTTGACAATACGTTTTCCCTTGGCATTAAGTCTAGTCGTGTCTGACTAGGGGTTGGTGCTCATCTCCATTTCTAAGCCAAAGAGCCATCGCTGTCCACAGACGCCTCTAAGGTCATGTGGCTGGCATGATTGCATGGAGCACAATCACCTCCCCGCAGAAGCAGTACCTATTGATCTACTCACATTTGCATGTTTTTGAACTGCTAGCTTGGCAGAAGCTGGGCCAACAGTGGGAGCTCACTCTGTTCCCCGGATTTGAACCACCAACCTTTGCATCAGTAAATTCAGCAGGTCAGCAGTTTAATCTACTGTGCCATGGGGGGCACAGAGTGTAGTGTAGCCAGTGCTATATATGAGCTTACAGTCAGAAATAGGAGTAAAAACATTTTGTAGACTCGTAATATTTTAAAAGGGTAAACTTGCCTTTCTTGTTGAAGATAATACATTTAAATAGATGGACAAATGGAAGGTTACCTGACCTTTGCAAAAGTCTCTCTAATACTGATTGTCTGTCAGTCATCTTGAGGCAGAGAAGCCTTATGGTGCTCCCTTCCTCTCAAAAATAAAAAAATAAATGCACATTAAAGGCTTTTGGGAAGAAGAATGGGGAAGGTACCTCTCCATGCAGGCAGGAAGCAAAACACCTTTAGTGACATAGATTGAGGGAATAGAGGTCAAAACAAGACAACAGGTCTACTCCATAGAATGCCCTATTTGCTCAAAAGACAAATGTTGATGCTTCCATCATTTACTTGACAGGAGCCCTATGCTGCCCCTTCTGAGCCTCACTATCCAAGGCCACTGACACACTCCATTTCTGCCCCTCTTTCAGTCCAAGTACCACGTGACCTTCTTTGGCAACGCTGTGTCCCGGGCCTGGATTTCTACCTCCATGCTGAGGAATTTTGCTGGATCAAGTATGGAAGAAGGGAATGGCTTGGTAAGGGGACTTCTGGGGTTTTTAAGTGGGGGTTGCTAACATCCATTGCAGAAGAGATCAGGGAACCTTGGAGGCATCAAAGAGAAACAAATGATGGCATTGGAAAGCAATTACGATCTTCAATGTATTGTCGAAGGCTTTCATGGCCGAAATCACTGGATTGTTGTAGGTTATATCAGGCTATATGGCCATGTTCTAGAGGCATTTCTCCTGACATTTCGCCTGCATCTATGGCAAGCATCCTCAGAGGTAGTGAGGTCTATTGGAAGTAGGAAAAAGGGTTTATATATCTGTGGAATGACCAGGGTGAGAAAAAGGACTCTTGTCTGCTGGAGCTAGGTGTGAATGTGTCAACTGACCACCTTGATTAGCATTTGATTGCCTGGCAATGCCTGGAGCAATCTTTTGTTGAGAGGTGATTAGATGTCCTTGTTAGATGCAGGCGAAACGTCAGGAGAAATGCCTCTAGAACATGGCCATATAGCCCGATATAACCTACAACAACCCAATTACAGATCTGTTGGAGGTAAGAAAGAGCATCTGGCACATAGTGAGGACAGAGCAGATTTCTAGCAGGGATCCCCCTGAGACACTTTTGAAAATGCTTTTGTTTTTCCCCATTCTTTCCGCCTTCCTGTTGGCTCTTCCCCCACCTTGTCATAAACTCTGTCCCCTTCCATACAGCTGAATAGAATCCCATGTTTTCTGCTTTGAACTAGAATATATGACAGTGTGGACTCAGATAACCCAGTTCAAAGCAGATATTGTGGAATTTTCTACCTTGATATTCTGAGTTATATGGCTGTGTGGAAGGGCCCTCTGTTTTCTCCCTGCAATTCTGCTCTTTCTGAATTTTTCTCTACTCTGACGGTCCTTCCACACAGTCATGTAACCCAGAATATCAAGGCAGAAAATCCCGCAATATCTGCTATGAACAAGATTATCTGTGTCATATGTTCCATGGTTGGTGGTGGTAGACCTGGCAGCTGGTGATGGAAGGGTTAATGTAAGTCTTGGTTCTAAAAGGCTGAGTAGTTTGTAAGTAACAGTTTACAGGTAAAAGCAATAAAGGGTGGAGGCATGCAGGGGATAGGTTGCAGCTGGGTGTTACTGAATTTAAGGAGCTAACCTTGGGACTGATCTTTGGGAGAAAAAGATTGTCATATTTTGGTGGTGGATGCTGCTGGTTTTTCTCCCAGGTCTGTTGGATTTTCGGTATCCTGACCTGTCTCCTGTAATCTTGGAACCTTGAACCTTTGGACTGGCTTTTGACTACGGAATAGACTCTTGATCCCTGGACTTTGTTTATTGAACTCTCAGCATTTGACCACTGGACTGGACCCTTTGGTGTAGCTTTTGCTATCCGTTTTTGTTTATTCCGTGGCTGAGTGCTATATTTATGCTTTATATTTTGGTCTATTAAAACAGCCAGCAAGTAAGTGCTGTTTTAATTAAACTGTTTGATAAAACTGGGAGTTTGATTCATCTCTACCTAAATAAGGCAGAACCCTGGCAACGTGACAATCTGAGTCCACACTGCCATATATTACAATTCAAATCAGATAATGTGGGATTTTATTCAGTTGTGTGGAAGGGGCCTGAGAAAGATTATTGACCAAATGACTTTGAGCTGGTTTCAAAGCTGCACAGCTATTCTGGATCTTGTCAAGATACCCAAGGAATTGTGGTTCTGGAAAAGACAAGGTGGGCAAAATGATGACGGGGTTATATATTTAAGCCGGCAACTTTATATCTTTAATAGGATTTTGCCATTCTTACTAAAAGCAAAAGTGGCATGTTGGTAAGGAATGCCAAATCTTCCCCCTGCTATTTCTCATCCCCAGCGCTATCCTTTCCCAAACCCTTTCTTTCAAGCCAAGCACACTCCCAGGATCAGCAGTAGCATTCCCCATCCATCACCCCCCACAAACCAAAAACACAGACCTAGATATATTCTGCTTTTTCATTTTCAGGACAAGCTGAGGGGCCAAATTGGGAAGAAGAATCTCAAAGCGGCTCTGAGGATGGCAAGAGAAGCAGAGCAAATGAACATTCAGGTGTGATTCAGGGGGCAGGAGCCTTGGCCCTTTGTCCTCCCTTTTTCTCACATGTTTTGCACGGCATTTAAGCGAGGGATTCTCCAGGCGATGGTGCAGTCCTTTTCTGGGTCCCTCCAGACCTGGTGCGGCCATTTATTTTCTCACCATAAAATGAAATTTCAGGGCCAGACAGCTTTTGAAAATGGCGTCCAACAGAGCAGCATTGGGGGCTTTTGGACCCCCTTCCAAGTCCTTTCCATTTTCACTTTCTGTCAGTGTAGCTAAGGGATTTGTGAGACCTTCCTTGCCCTTCAAATATTGTTACCTTTCTGTTCCCTGTGACAAAGAGGACTAGGGAGAGAAGTGGCGTTATTGCATACCTTTTATTCTTCTTCCCTCTTTATGATTTTTTTTCCATGTCAAGAGCAACTTGAGAAACTGCAAGTGTGAGAGAATTGGCCATTTGCAAGGACGTTGCCCAGGGGACACCTGGATGTTTGATGTTACCATCCTTGTGGGAGGCTTTTCTCATGTCCCCACATAGGCAGCTGGAGCTGACAGAGAAAGCTCAACCCGCTTTCCCTAGATTTGAACCTCCAACCTGTCAGTCAGCAATCCTGCAGGCACAAGGGTTTAACCCGTTGTGCCACCGGGAGCTTCTCCCTTTATGATAAGAAGCATACAATAGTGCTACCCAAAGTGGTGGCCCAGTGGGCAGTTGTAGCCAATTGGCACAAATATGGTTGCCAGGCAAATGATATTAGAGGAAAAGATGAAGTACTTGGCCACATCATGAGAAGAAAGGAAAGCTTAGAGAAGGGAATGGTGCTGGGGAAAATGGAAGGAAAAAGGAAGAGGGGCCGACACAGGGAAAGATGGATGGATGGGATCCGTGAAGGGACTGGATTGACCTTGAAGGAGCTGGGGGTGGTGGCAGCTGACCTGGGATGGTCCAGGAGGTCACAAAGAGTCGGAAACGACTGAACGAATCATAGAATCAAAGAGTTGGAAGAGACCTCATGGGCCATCCAGTCCAACCCCTTGCCAAGAAGCAGGAATATTGCATTCAAAGCACCCCTGACAGATGGCCATCCAGCCTCTGTTTAAAAGCTTCCAAAGAAGGAGCCTCCACCACACTCCGGGGCAGAGAGTTCCACTGCTGAACGGCTCTCACAGTCAGGAAGTTCTTCCTCATGTTCAGATGGAATCTCCTCTCTTGTAGTTTGAAGCCATTGTTCCATTGTGTCCTAGTCTCCAAGGAAGCAGAAAACAAGCTTGCTCCCTCCTCCCTGTGGCTTCCTCTCACATATTTATACATGGCCCTCATCATATCTCCCCTCAGCCTTCTCTTCTTCAGGCTAAACATGCCCAGCTCCTTAAGCCGCTCCTCATAGGGCTTGTTCTCCAGACCCTTGATCATTCCAGAGGACACATTCCAGAGGAGGGCGACTAAATGTCAATATCCCTCTTGAATGAACAACAACAATGGTTGCCAGTCCCTGGTGCAATGAACAAAAGCCTGCCAGTCTGCCATTAAGAAACACATATCTGTGGATATTATTTGACCCTGGTTTCTATTTAGGAGTGAATTGGTTTAGGCCAGATATGGACCAACTTCGGCCCTCCCTCCATTTGTTTTGGACTTCAACTTCCACAATTCTTAATAGCCAGGCTGTTAGGAATTGTGGAAGTTGAAGTCCAAACCACCTGGAGCCTCTATTCAATTTCTGAGCATGGAGGAACTTGTGCAAAGCCTCATTCAACACATGAGCAAGGAATCCCAGTAGCAGTCCTTGCAGCTGGAGGGGTGGCATCCTTGTTTGTCTGTTTTTACACGGAGCATCCCCTGTGGAACCTTTTGTTTTCTCCTCTGAAACTTGGCATCGAGCGAGGCTCCCAGCCAGGCAAGGAACCAGCTGCGCTTTCAGATGGAAAACACCTGGGGACACCCCCCTGTTGTGAGACAAGGCAGTCCCTCCTGGGTCATTTCAAGGGAACAGCTGGGCATCGCTGGCACGGGGAGGCCAGTCGCTCTGCCCTCCACCTCGCTTACTCCGCTCCCCAAGGCTCCCTTTTCAGGCAGGAAGAGGAAATGGCCATGGTTCTCAAAACTGGGGGTCAGGATCCCAGGGAGGTTGCAAGGGGGTGTCAGAGTGGTCACCAAAGACCATCAGAAAACCATTTTCTCATTGGTGGGGTATAGAATGCTCTTTGATTGTAGGTGAACTATAACTCCCAGCAACTACAACTCCCCAATGTCAAGGTCTATTTTCCCCAAACTCCACCAGTGTTCACATTTGGGCACATTGCATATTCATGCCAAGTTTGGTCCAGATCCACCATTGTTTAAATCCACAGTGCTCTCTGGATGTAGGTAAACTATAACTCCAAAACTCAAGGTCAATGCTCACCAGTCCCTTCTAGTATTTTCTGTTGGTCATGGGGGCTCTGTGCTTAGAAATAAGCAATGCATAAACAAAAACTGGAGTCCTGCCTAAACTAAACTGGGATTCTTCTCCCCAATGAAGTTTGGCACAATCTCATCATTGGTGGAGTTCAGAATACTCTTTGATTGTAGGTGAACTATAAATCCCAGCAATTATACCCCCAAATGACAAAATCCCACCAGTATTCAAATTTGGGTGTATCGGGTATTTGTGCCAAATGAAGTCCAGTGAATGAAAAGACATCTTGCATATCAGATGTTTACATTACAATTCATAACAGTAGCAAAATGACAGGAAGTAGCAACAAAAATAATGTTCTAGTTGGGGGTCACCACAACATCCGGAACTGTATTAAGGGGTTGAGGCATTAGGAAGATTGAGAACCTCTGCACTATAGGATCATTTTGTTGGGGAGAAGAATCCCAGCGAGATTAGATTGGCGTCCTCCCCCCCCCCCCTTACCTTTCGGAAAAAACTAAAGACGTGGTTTTGGAGCCAGGCCTTTGGCTAGTGGGCACAGCAGCACTTTAGGCACTGAACTCGGACAATAGGATTGTTATGAAAATTGGAAACAGCTATATGACCTGTGATTATGTGACTTGTTCTATGTGATTATGTAATTTTAATTAATATAACTGTTTAATAGTTATGTAATAGGATTTTATAATGTTGGTTTATATTGTTGTTATTGATACTGTTGGCATTTAATTGTTGCCTGTGTTAGCTGCCCTGAGTCCCCCCTCGGGGGTGAGAAGGGCGGGGTAGAAATGGTGTAAATAAATAAATAAAATTTATTTTTTTATTTTTTATTTATTTAACTTGTATATCGCTGTGACGATGTGTAATTTTATTTCTATGGTTATGTGTTGTTTAAACAGTAGTTAATAAATGGTAAGTATGTAGGATTATATTTTGTTAGAGATAGTGGCTGGTTTGGCTTGAGCAGAGTTGCCATAGCAATGGGGGCGGAGCCAACTGTCCCTTCACGGGGCAGCTGTTTGAAAGTGGCAGTCTGTGACCGGTAGAGTTACAGGGAAGACTGATTTCTCTAGTGGGAGAAACAGGGAACTAGTTTCTCCCACTAGGATCAAGGTAGTTGATCCTGTGATGTGTGGAAAACCATCAGGAATACTATGGTTAGAGAACTATAGGGAAGACTGGTTCTTTAATATTAAGAATCAGGGTTTGGCTGGGAGCCAATTCTGTTAAATAAGCCTTTTAGCTTATTTATTTTATTAGGACAGTTGTCCAGGAACGATACATCTGCTTATAGAAACCTCTTAAAGTCTGTACCCAAAGTTACTCATGAAACCTTACTAATGTAACCTATCAAGATTTGTGCCTCTTGTGAAGAAACAATCGAATCTGTTATACCTTGCTTGTTCCAATAAAATTGTTACTGTTCTCCTCAAGCCTTGCCTGATACAGTTTCTCCTAAGTCAAACAGCCAACATAAGACGTAAAACCAAACCAGGGACAGTAAACGCTACGCTATCAAATAAGTAAATCCTTCTTTGTAAAACAGCTCCTACGTTGATACTGAGAATTACTGGGCTTCCTCACAGATTAGGTGGCAGTAATTTTACCCTCCTTCACAATCGCTACTCACAATTTGGCTCAGAGTGGTTTACAGAAGCAGGTTAAAACAATACAGTTAGCTTTAAAAATAACAATAACAAAACAATAGGCAGCGAGAACAGGCATAGCCCGTCAAAATAATAGTTTAGGCGGGACTCCAGTTTTTGTTTACATATCGCTTGCTTCTCACCTCATTTCTCACATTGAGCTCAAGAAGATGGACATGTTCAGTCGTCTCCGACTCTTCGTGACCTCATGGACCAGCACACGCCAGAGCTCCCTGTCGGCCGTCACCACCCCCATCTCCTTCAAGGTCAGTCCAAGGTCAAGGTCAAGGTGGACATAGCTCTCCTCTTTTCCCTATTTTGTCCCCTCAAAAGCCTTGTCAGAGGACAAGCTAAGTTCCCATCTATCCTGCCATATAACATCCAGATTATCTGCTTTGAATTGGAATATATGGCAGTGTAGACTGGGGCCCTTCTACACTGCCAGATAATGCAGGTTATCCAAGCAGAAAATCCACATGATCTGAACTAGATTATTGTAGGCTGAACTGAAATCCAAATTATTTGAACTGGACCGAAATCCACATAATTTGAACTTGATTTTCGTAGGCCCCATATAAACAGCCATACAAAATGCAGATTATCTGCTTTGAAGTGGATTATATGGCAGTTCAAAGCCATATAATCCAGTTCAAAGCACATAATGTGGATTTTTATACAGCTGTGCAGAAGGGGCCAAAGTCACAGGTGAAAATGGGGAATGCTGTACGCCTAAAAAGCCTTGTTGAACCCATTCATTTCTCCCTTTTCCTTTCCCTGGACCAGGAGAGAATAAGGATGTTTGGATTCCACAGACGGTTCAGCGAGGGAGCCTTACCCAAGGACCTACAAGGTAGTTGGAGAATGGTGTGGGGTCACAGGGAAGCCCAAAGGCCGATGCCCTTCCCACTGCCATCTCTCTGTTCCTTTTGCCTAGGAGATTGCTTTGACTTCACCTGCAGGCTTCCTGCCAAGATGGCTCTAAGGCCAGGAGCTGAGAAAAGGAACCCTTGGAGGCCCAACAAGAGTCAAGAGAAGGTGGGCTGGGAATACTTAAAATCCCCCAGTTGAAATTATTCGACAGTATTACATTGCCCACAGTAAAAAGTATATTTGCATATTTATCCCACATGTGAAATGGTTGATTAGGTTGCTGTGAGTTTTCTGGGCTGTCTGGCCATGTTCCAGAAGCATTCTCTCCTGACATTTTGCCTGCATCTTTGGCAGGCATCTTCAGAGGTCTGTTGGAAATTAGGCAAGTGAGGTTTATATGTCTGTGGAATGTCCAGGGTGGGTGAAAGAACTCTTGTATGTTTGAGGCAGGTGTGAATGTTGCAATTGGCCACCTTGATTAGCATTTAATGACCTTGCAGCTTCAAGGCTGCTTACTGCCCAGGGGAATCCTATGTTGGGAGGTGACTGTTATTATTATTATTATTATTATTAACTTTATTTATACCCCGCAAAATCTCCCGAAGGACTCGATGTGGCTTACAAAGGCCAAGGCCACCAACAAAACAACAGCATACAAATACAACAGTAAAACTCATAAAGCAAATAATAAAAACATCAAGCAAAACAATAAAACACTAAAAAGAATAACACCATGACGCATTTAAAACCTAAGGCCGGGCCAAATGTAATAGACAAAATTTAAAAAGTGCTGGACTTGACAGGTGATATGTAGAGGTTTTTGGAGGTAAGTGCAATGTGCAGACAATCCTAAATCTCTGACAAGGTGCATTTGGGACATGATGCCAGGAGTTTCCTATTCTGGAAAGGCACACTGGAACAGCCAGGTCTTCAGGCCCTTCCTAAAGACTGCCAGCATTGGGGCTTGTCTGATGTCCTTGGGAGAGAGTTCCAGAGTCAGGGGGCCACCACAGAGAAGTCCCTGTCCCTCGTCCCCACCAGACGCGCTTGTGACGCCGGTGGGATCATGAGCAGGGCCTCTCCAGATGATCGAAGGGAACGTGTGATTAGCTGGCCCTGATAGTTCCTTGTCTAGAATTCCCTGTTTTTTGGGTGTTGCTCTTTATTTCCTGTCCTGATTTTAGAATTTTTAAAATAGTGGTAGCCAGACTTTGTTCATTTGCATGGTTCCCTCCTTTCTGTTGAATTTCTGTTGTGGATTTCAATGGCTTAAAAAATAGGGGAATTCATGCTTTTATGTTAAGCCTCTTTGGGTCTCCTTTGGGAGAGTTACAATGGGGTATAAATAAATGTAATAATAACAACAATAATAAATATAAATTAAAATCAATTTTTATAATATAGTAAAAGCAGTTTTTTAATGCAGTGTAAAAAGTTAGTTTTTATATGCTTTAAATAACAATATTCGAATATTATTATGAAGTCAGTACAACTTCATTGTATGGTATAGAATAGGGTGCAGTATTAGGCCTGTTTTCAGTTGTAACTCTCAAGCAACCAGAAACTACATTGATCCAGTATTGACCAATCTCCAGGGTTAACTGAGTGTCTGCTGTATTACTAAAATGTTAGGTTTGCAATATTCCCCATTTTTCTGGTGTCTGTGTTCCAGCTTCCTCCTGGCACCCTGGCGATGAAAGCAGATATGAACATCAAGAACAAAATCAAGACAAACGGTGAGCTTTTGACTGATAAAATCATCTTCTCCAATAGCTTCAGCCTCAAGCCTCTTTCCTACGGTTTAAGACAGGCATGGGCAAACTTGGGCCCTCCCTCCAGGTATACCAATAGGAATTGTGGGAGTTGAAGTCCAAAACACCTGGAGGGAGAGCCCAAGTTTGCCCATGCTTTATAGCCTTGAGGGCAGAGAGGCCAAGGATCAATCAGGCACCCTGAATACTAACCAGACAAGAGCAACAGCCCCTCTCTTGTCCACACAGAGCACCAAAGAACCAATGTGGCAAGTGAAGGTGTCCCCTTGTCCAAGAAGAGCCGGAGAGAGGGGCCGTTGCCCAAAGCTGAAGCTGGATCAGGCATAGCAAAGGGACGGCAGAAAGGTATGAGGCAAAATCTCAGATTGCATGCACACATTGGGAGAGTTTGCACTGCACCGTTTACCACAGTTTGACACCATTTTAACTGAATTGGCTCCCATAACGTTAAGATGAACCTGTCAAGTCTTTTACTGTATGTTTTGCAACTGGTTTTTGGTGTTTTTATTGTTTCTAATGTCAGATTTGTGTCCATTTATATCCCATTGCATGGGGAATGCCTTTTTTGTTCAGGAGGGTATTGCTGACATATATCACATGAGAGGAAGAGTAAATAAGTACACCTCTGATGTGGAAGATGTTATTGGCAATCTGGTGTGGTCCTTAGAATTCCCTGCTAGGGAGTTGTAGTTTCGTAATTCATGGAAGTGAACTAGAGCTCTAGCGGAGAGCGGAGAAATGACTGACCAGTAGTTGAACCCAAAGCAATAACAGTGGCACCTAAGTACTATTACTGAGCAGTTGCTATTATTTCCCGTCCAGTTGGCTTCAAATTATTATGCTCTTAGAAATGAGAGGCCACCAAGGTTTCCATCTATAAACTGATTTGCAAATTCCCTACAAGAAATATACCTTTGGTGTTAATTGTAAGTTTTGAAATTTGCTAAGTTGAAGCAGAAACTGGAATCTGAGCAGGGAAGAATTTTGGTGTTCTAAAATTTATTTGGAAACCATAGATGGAATTGGGTTGCTGTGAGTCTTCCGGGCTGTATGGCCATGCTCCAGAAGCATTCTCCCCTGACCTCTTGCCCACATCTATGGCAGGCATCCTCAGGGGCCTGTTGGAAACTAGGCAAGTTGAGAGAATGCTTCTGGAACATGGCCATACAGCACGGAAAACTCACAGCACCCAGTGATTCCAGCCATGAAAACTTTCGACAACACATAGATGGAATTTTTTCATTCTATGATTTAATACAGAAGGAAGGAGGGAAGGGGAAGGAGGAAGGAAGGGAAGGAAGGAAGGAAGGAGAAGGAGAAGGAGGGAGGAGGGGAAAGAGGGAAGGAAGTAAGGATGGGAAGAGGAAGGAGAAGAAGGAAGGATGGATAGATGGATGGATAGATATAGATAGATAGATAGATAGATAGATAGATAGATAGATAGATAGATAGATAGATGAGGAGGGAAAAATGAATACAGAAGGAGGGAGGTTTAGACTTGATGTCCCCTGGGGTCTCTTCTTATCTATCTGTCTGTCTATTTTAGGACTATATGGTCCTGGTGTCTCTTCCAACTGTGATTCTATGACTCTTTCCCTGGATCATAATTGGTTTCTGTGTTTCTCCCAAGGTTTGAGGAAACCCTCCTCTGTGTCACGGCACAGAGGAAACCCTCCTCTGTGTGCAGACAGCACTTCTTCCCAGTTAAAGTTCTCTAGTTATCTAAGAAAGAAAAACAGTTTGGAGGAGGCCAAAAGCAAGGGCAGCACCGGCCTGGAGGAACCAAGTGAGCCCTTGCCATCTGACCAAGATGGAGAGGAAACCTTCAGCAGCCAGGAGACAATTCGCTGTGAAGAATGACTCTCCTGAAGACTTTTCCTTGGCCTTCTTTGAAGAGGAGCCTCTGGAGTGTGAGCCACCAGCCCTTGGAATGAAAAAAGGTGGTCCTGTTCCCTCTCCCAAGCCCACTACTAAGGGCAGGAGACTTGAAAGCCGTGCTAAGGATAAATAGCATCAGAAATAATATTGGAGAACAGAGGCATACTGGTCTGGTTTTGAGTTTAATCCGCCTCGGAAGTTGGTGACGGCTTGTTTTGAAACAGAGCTGCGAAGTTTCCTCTTTTCCGTTCCTTGATTAAACAGCCAGCTCGAAACACCGCTATAAACAAGACATGGAAAATAAATTCACTCTCTTGCAAATGGGATCGAGCCGCTTAATGTTTAATGCAAAGGAGAAAGCAGGCAAAACGGCAAGGATAGCGTAGTAGACGTTTGTTTTGCCCCAGTTTGTAATATGACAAACACTTTGTTTGTGTTAGAAGAGTTAAATGAAACCTGTTTCTGCCAAATTCTATTAAAGTATTGGA